>CM070877.1:96106021-96706021 GCA_036365515.1 Torymus aiolomorphi | reverse complement strand
AAACAGGGAAAACCATAATTTAAAGTACTTTTTCTCTTCCTGAGTTGGAAATATGGTCTTTTATAATTGCTATCCTCTAAATATCGTGGGTTCACGATAAAACAATGTATTTTATTGTGAACCCATGTCATTTAGAGGATACGAAATATAAAAGTCCATATTTCCAATTCAAGAAGAGTTAATGTACCTTAAATTATGGCTTTCCCTGTTTATTGCAGGATTCCACGCACTTTTCACCATATTCTAGGAAAATATTGGTAAAAACAGGCATTTTCAACCATATATTAGGAAAATATTGGTAAAAACAGGCATTTCTATCATAAACCTACGTTATTTTGAGAGAAAGAACGAAACAAATCTAAATTTCCGGATTTCGAATACCAATAAGTGCTTTATATTATGGTTTCCCTGTTTGTTGCAGGATTACACACACTTTTCACCATATACTAAACAAATATTGGCAAAACAATGTATTTTATTGTGAATCCACGATATTTCGAGGATACCAATTATTAAAGTCCATATTTTCAACTCACGCAGAGGAATACTACTTTAAATTATGGTTATCCCTGTTTATTGCAGGATTCCACGCACTTTTCACCATATTCTAGGAAAATATTGGTAAAAACAGGCACTTCCAGCATAAGCCTATGTTATTTTGAGAAAAAGAACGAAATAAAACTAAATTTCCGGCGTTTGAATGCCAATAAGTGCTTTAAATCATGGTTTTCCCTGTTTGTTGCAGGATTCATCACACTTTTCAACATATTCTAGGAAAATATTGGTAAAACAATGTATTTTATCGTGAACCCAAGAAATTTAGAGGATACCAATTATAAAAGTCCATATTTCCAACTCACGCTGAGGAATAGTACTTTAAATTATGGTTTTCCCTGTTTATTGCAGGATTCCACGCACTGTTCACCATATACTAGGAAAATATTGGTAAAAACAGGCATTTCTCACCATATATTAGGAAAATATTGGTACAAACATTCATTTTTAACCATATATTAGGAAAATATTGGTAAAAACAGGCTTTTCTATCATAAACCTACATTATTTTGATAAAAAGAACGAAACAAATCCCAAATTTCCGGCTTGTGAATACTAATAAGTGCTTTAAATTATGGTTTTCCCTGTTTGTTGCAGGAATCCAGACATTTTTCACCATATACTAGGAAAATATTGGTAAAACAATGTATTTTATTATGAACCCACGATATTTAGAGGATACCAAACATAAAAGTCCATATTTCTAATTCAAAAAGAGAAAAAGTACCTTAAATTAACGCTTTCCCTCTTTATTGCAGGATTCCACGCATTTCTCACGATATTCTAGGAAAATAGTGGTAAAAATAGGAATTTCCTGCATAAACCCATGTTATTTTTAGAAAAAGAACGAAATAAATCTAAATTTCCGGCGTTTGAATGCCAATAAGTGCTTTAAATCATGGTTTTCCCGGTATGTTGCAGGATTCCATACACTTTTCAAGATATTTTAGGAAAATATTGGTAAAACGATGTATATTATTGTGTACCCACGATATTTAGAGGATACCAATTATAAAAGTCCATATTTCCAACTCACGCAGAGGAATAGTACTTTAAATTATGGTTTTCCCTGTTTATTGCAGGATTCCACGCACTGTTCACCATATACTAGGAAAATATTGGTAAAAACAGGCATTTTTAACCATATATTAGGAAAATATTGGTAAAAACAGGCATTTCTATCATAAACCTACGTTATTTTGAGAGAAAGAACGAAACAAATCTAAATTTCCAGATTTCGAATACCAATAAGTGCTTTAAATTATGGGTTTCCCTTTTTGTTGCAGGATCCCACACACTTTTCACCATATACTAGTAAAATATTGGAAAAACAATGTATTTTATCGTGAACCAACGATATTTAAAGGATACCAATTATAAAAATCCATATTTCCAACTCAAGCAGAGAAATAGTGCTTTAAATCATGGTTTTCCCTGGTCGTTGCAGGATTCCACACACTTTTCAACATATTCTAGGAAAATATTGGTAAAACAATGTATGTTATCGTGAACCCACGATATTTAGAGTATACCAATTATAAAAGTCCATATTTCCAACTCAAGCGGAGAAATAGTACTTTAAATTATGGTTTTCCCTGTTTATTGCAGGATTCCACGCACTTTTCACCATATTCTAGGAAAATATTGGTAAAAACATGAATTTCCCACCATATATTAGGAAAATATTGTTAAAAACATGCATTTTTAACCATATATTGCGAAAATATTGGTAAAAACAGGCATTTCTATCATAAACCGGCATTATTTTGAGAAAAAGAATGAAACAAATCTAAATTTCCGGCTTTTGAATACCAATAAGTGCTTTAAATTATGGTTTTCCATGTTTGTTGCAGGATTCCACACACTTTTCACCATATACTAGGAAAATATTGGTAAAACAATATATTTTATCGTGAACCCACGATATTTAGAGGATACCAATTATTAAAGTCCATATTTCCAACTCAAGAAGAGAAAAAGTACTGTAAATTATGGCTTTCCCTGTTTATTGCAGGATTCCACGCACTTTTCACCATATTCTAGGAAAATATTGGTAAAAACTGGCATTTCTAGCATAAACCTATGTTATTTTGAGAAAAAGAACGAAATAAAGCTAAATTTCCGGCGTTTGAATGCCAATAAGTGATTTAAATCATGGTTTTCCCTGTTTGTTGAAGGATTCCACACACTTTTCAACATATTTTAGGAAAATATTGGTAAATCAATGTATTTTATCGTGAGCCCACGATATTTAGAGGATACCAATTATAAAAGTCCATATTTCCAACTCAAGAAGAGTGTTACGTCCGGTTTGCATAACAATAACAATAAGAATGTAAGTCTAATGGCTAAAAGCGCGTGATGAGACTTTTCCCGATTCGGACACAATGTGCATTGCTCCAGAATGGGACGGCAGGTATGAAAATGAAACTGACACGCGGTACGCCTCGAGACAGTGTGAGAATTTTAATGACTTACCTTTAGAATGTCGAACAGCTTTGTGAGAATCTGCACGCCCGCCGTGACCCTTACAATGTCAGTGGTCAGTTGTCGCTCCGTGGGGGTCTTGTCAGAAGAACGCAGGAGTGAGGAGTTTAGGACTAAGTCCCTCATACCAGGAGTCTTCGCCCCCTTTTAAAGGTAAAAAGTTGTAAATCTTCCTGCCGTCGCCTTTTTGATTTGCCTAGGTGTTGCTGTCCCACTCTTCTCGATGATCTTTGATGATTTCGGCGGCGCACCCTTTGATTTTAGAATACGCTACGCATATCGGGTGGGAGTGAAGGGAAAAGGCAAGAAAACTGACTCTAGCTTGATTCAGTATTGTGCGCTGGAGTATTAATGCTTACTCCTCTAATTGGCGGCGAATCTCTGATGCTTGAGTGGATGTGCGTTTTGATAGCGTGTTAGGCAATAAAAAAAACGCGTAAAACTGCACCAGGGGAGTGGCACACACTTAAGAGAGAATGAAAGGAAAACTAAAGGAAACCGCGTCTTCGTGCCTCCATTCGAGGATCTTTTTGGTAACTATTCTTTCTGGATGGCGGCATCTTTTGAGCGTTTATGCGTATCCCCCTTTTTTTTATCGTGTGGGAGAATATGAAGCAAGCGGCAATGCAGCAGGTTCGTTGGGAAAGATGAAGAGAGGAAGGAAAACAGCGCACACCGGCAACCACATCGGCAACGTCGCACGACGCGATGCCTCCCCCCTTGAGGCAGTTCAGACCCGGGGGCTGAATTATCATATTAAATATTGGGATCGTCTCCAGTGTGTTGGCAAGATTTCCGCTTGCGAGTCCATCTGTTGTGGCCTACGTCGTTCATTAGGTACTCTGCAGGATTCAGCGCACCTTGTAATTGATCTTGATGCCGGCTGAGTTGTTCCACGTGAGTATCATTAACTGGTACCATTGGTCCCGAGGCTGTGTGCGGAATCCTGGCATTCTGGGTCCATCGCTGAAGAAAGTCTCGTGCCCCTTCCGTAGTTGATGACCATAGCGTATCATTGCTTGACGTACACGTTCATCTAATGTTTGTAATATGTCTTGTTGTTGCTGCGAGGTTTGCTCCATGTTGTAATTCTCCGTGGCCACTTCTATTCTGTCGTCTCTTTCTTTACTGACCCCTCGTCCTTTACTGGAAACTGGAAACGACCTGCATCTTTCCTAGATGTGGTTGGTGGCGTAGTGGGGATAAGAACGTCCAAAAAGATGTGGGTTTTCCCCTTTTTTTTATCTGGTAGGGCGTGACACTGAAGGTAAAAGGAAGGTGGTAGTAAAAATGAGTGTCTAGGATAATGTGGGACAAAAAACAAAAATAGGTAGTGACTTAGATATGCGTGCGTAGTTGATACGTATTTTCTTAGTCTTGATTACTTATTAATTATTAATGACCATGGATTACTTGGATTTTAATTTGCTTACTTCATTTGTAGATAACTATCAAGTATTCGCCTGTTAATTTCTAGTGGTTAAACACAAAATTATTTCACCATTACACCTGTGGTAAAACACAAATTGTTCGTTGCTACACAGAGTGGTTTAATACAAAATTAGTCGTTGTTATATAAACTTATCTGGCATTGCCCATATTGGTTAAATACAGATTTGTTCGTTGTTATACATAGTGATTAAATACAAAATTAGTCGTTGTTATAAAAAATTATTTGTCATTATCCGTAGTGGTTAAATACAATTTGTTCGTTATTATACAACTTTTTTTCTTTCTTTTTTTTTTTTTTTTTTTTTTTTTTTTTTTTTACATATCTTATTTTAAGTTCACAATACAATGTTGCATTTTTATCTGGAAGTTTTTTTAGGAATATATATATTTTACAACTATTTATTTTAGAAATTATTTACCTAGATTATGACATTTGGTTGTGCTTACTTACTACGTTAATACCTACTGTTTCTATGTTTTGCTTAATTACAGAAATAAATGCTTGATTGTATAATGCAAGAAAGTTACCTTGTTCTAAACCCCCTTTTTTTTATCTTTTGTTGCTAAAGGATATTGGAACCTGATTGATTACCGTTTTTATTTTCTTGTTGAACTATATATTCTTCTAATTTATTATTTACGTATTCTGCGTCTAGCATATTAAATTCCCTTATCTCTACATTTCGAGACAAAACAGGACTTGGAGGAGGAGCTGGTGGTTCAACTTTATCCGGTGGAAAACTCGGTGGCGAAAAGTTGTATCGAATGGTCTGATTCAATGGCCGCATCGGCACGTATTCCGGCTCCTTCTTCTCCTTCTTTCCAATTTTCTCTCGTTTATGAAGTTCCCCTATCTCTACATTTTGAAACAAAACAGGAGTCGGATGAGGAGCTGGAGGTCCAACTTTAACCGGTGGAAAACTTGGTGTTGCATAAACATGCGGTGGGGGTGAAAAGTTGTATCGAATGGTCTGATTTAATGGTCCTATTGGCGCGTGTCCCGGCTCCTTCTTCTCCTTTCCTGTTTTCTTTCGTTTACCCTGATACCACCTTATGGTAATTATAATTATGAGGATTACCGTAAATGTAATAATTATAACACTTAAATATACGTCGACCTTGGTGTTATCAATACTAATTCTATGATAGGTAGATGGGGGTGCGGAATCCTTTTGTTCCCCTTCTATAATAACAAGTTGTAGAGGAGGTAAAATATAAACGTTGGATATCCTCATTAGATCAGAGGTACGGTACAATTTACTTTCAATTTCAACATAACATGGTTCAGGGATTATTATTATTCCCGATCGTCCTAAGGTCATAAATGAAAAATGCTCACCGCAATGTACCCGTACAGTTGTTGGCCGTGGGACTGAAAAGAACCATTGTCTGGGGTGAGCAGTTCTCACCAGCACCGCTTCATTGACCTCCTCATGCTTTATTTTACAAGTCTGATATGTAGTATATTTTGGATCCACGAGCAATTCGCTTTCACATTGAAGTTTTTTAATAATTGGAGTTTTTCGTTCACACAAATAGTTAGACCTTAAACCTACGCATTCCCTTAAATCGTCCCGGTTAAGAAAGACAAACTCCTTTTTATCTTTAGAGACAGCGATATACTCGCTTCTAGGGCGAATGTAAGCCGCTTTCTTTAATTGCGTTAATGATAATTGAAATACTGGTACGGCTATCATTCTGTACAGAAGATATGGCTGTTTTTCGAGTATAGGCACTGTAATCTGTAATATTACTCTTCCTTGTATCACGATTATATCTGTTCGGGTTCCCTCCTCTAGTGTAGCAGCATTTATTTCTTCTATGGTAATTGGCGCTCTTCCTGGAGTTTGATGTTCAGCAATTTTAATCGCCTTTTCCATCACTCTAGTTGGTAAGGTAAATCGACGTGCTTCCATGAATTTGACTATTTCTTTCGCAAGATAAATGTTTTCTCCTACTAGTCGTATTGCCTCGTTCAGAATGTTTTCTATTTGTGATTGTTTAATATCCGTTACTCCAAATTCCTGCTGTATAATTGTCAAATTACTTTTAAGTAATAACACGTCTGTTGAAAATTGTCGTCTAGCACGGTCTATTGCGTTGTCAGTTATTATTTTTCGTGTTTTATTTAGTACCATGCTTTCCTGATTCTCACGCCGCAATTGTTCGATATCCTGAAGAGTTTCAGCTGCTGTGTTGTTGCTTAGGTAGTCTTCGTTTTCTCCCTCCTGGAATGGCACTACCCATGGTGCATAAGAGTGTGCTAGATTCACATAGGCTATTTGTAACTGAGTCAGCTCTTCAATTTTCTCCTGGAAGACGTATTTTTGTTCAATCAGCACTGGATCCGACAATCTTGTATAAGTATCTGTTTCAGAGATATTTTTCATTGCTTTAATAAAAAAATCTGTTATAGAAAATACTACTCGGGCGTTTACTGATGTTATTATCTTCCATTATTGCTTAATGAAATCCAAACCCCTGTCTTGATTAAAAATAATGCCTGGATTGTTGCGCTCAAGGATACGCACTTCTGGTGATTTTATGGCTGCTATTAAAGCAAGGGTCATCATGAAGAACACTGTCTTTGTCATCATTCTTAAAAAGAAAAAATAAAAAATGATTGCATATTATGTTTTACTCAGTACTCTCTCGAGGGCGTTTATGTGTCGTGGAAAGGTCGCAAGGCGGGGGTTCCATTGACTCTGAGGCATTTTCTAAAGCTCTTATTATTTCATTTAATATATCCTCGTCAGGGATATTGAGTTCTTCTAACGGGCTTATAACTGCATGGTTTCGAGTACTCTGCCTATCCGTAATAATCTCTCTCTCCTGCATTCTATATTCTCCGCGTTTCCTCTTATTAGATATGGATGCTTCTCGCCCCGGTGGTAGTTCATATAAATTTTCGCCAAGCTGGTGACGTACAAAATTAAATAAGGTAGTGTTGGCAGTATCCACCATATCATCGCTTAAAAATGCAACCACCGCGTTTCCTTCTGGAATCTTTAAACCCTTAATTTTTTCTATCGCGCAGCCTTGTATCTCTACATCCAATCTCCCTTTATTTACAAATGTTTGTTTTATGTTTTGTTTCAGAAAAGTTATTGGGATGCGACATAGTGAACATATTTTTACGTTGATTTTTATGCATGTGGCAATGGTAGCCCGTACCACTACTTGATTGTACAAGATGCTAGTGTATGGTCCAATTCTGAACTTGTAGCAATAGAGACATATTCTTGCTCCCACATGTTCATAATATACTAATTCGCGGTTCCTTAGTGGTATCTCATTGTAGTTGGCTCCTTCCATTCTTTTTAGAGGTGATGGGTTAAAAGTAACTAAAGAAGAAAGAAAAAATAAAAAAAATAGCGGATAAATGATAATGTTAATCAAAGATGTATGGAATTTCTATGTTTAATTTTTCGTAAGTCTTCTAAACTGGAATGAATGCGTTTCGCGTGTCCCATCGCTTGATGTAGAGCAACGTAAATGTGCGGTTTACATATATAACGCTTAATCTCCGGACGCAGTCCGCGTAAAAATGTTTCGATAGCCATTTTTTCTCTAACTAACGAGGAATCGCATACCTCCCTAAACTTAACCTGTGATATTTTTCCTAAATTGTTGTATTCATGCAACATTTTTTCCATTCTACCGCAAAATTCATAAAAATTCTCATCACTTCTTTGAGGTGCCCATGCAAGTTTCATTCTTAAAGTCATTAGATTAGAAAACATGTTATGTTTTTCGGAGGGAGTTAGAGGCATTTTCCTTTATGAAAATAAAAACAAAAGTAATAAAAATGAAAAAATCTTGCTTACAAGACGGCTCAATCTACTTATTACTACGGTAATTACCCTCTTCTTTTTTTTATTAAACTATTATTACAAAAGAATTAAACAAAATTACATTTAATAGATTTACATAAGCGCTACCATTAATTTAATTTCTTATTATTTATTTACTTTAATCAATTATTCATCGTCATTTGTACGATTATTCCGCGGTGGTAAGGATGGGATATCTGGGTCACTTGCTAAAGTTGGATAAATTCTTGGTATTGTTGGAGTAGTACAGTTTACTTGTACTCCCTCCCCTCTCGCCGGAACCTGCACCACCGCGTGCTGGCTTTGAAATTTCGAAAAATCAGAAAATGACGGAGGCGGGGCTAGTGGTGTTGTTGGTGGAGCGCTCGGTGGTTTTTTTACAGAGCTATATTCTTCTTGAGCCCGCTTCTTTTCTTCCTTTCGAGTGGGCTTATGCCGTGCAGTGTGCAATAGCAATTGCGTTACCGAATTCCAAATGGCTCCTATAATATGAATTGACCAGCCATATAAACTATATAATGCATATCCATGCAGAATTGTATCAATTAAAAATTTTATTACACGACCTATCATAATTATTCCTATTATTCCTGCACTTATAGAACCGAAAGATAGAAATTAACCTCATATTTTTTTCCATGTATCGTTCGCAAGTGCAGTTGATGCTTCCTCATCGAACAAGCGTGCTATAGACATACCATTTTTGTCCGTTGATCTGCCTGACATACCCATGGCTAAAGAATTCAACATTGCACCTCGCTCGACTGGAAACATTAAATGATGTCTTAACGCTTGTATGTCTGACTGTGTGTAAATACCGCTTTTTGCTAATTCGAGAGGTTCAGTATAATTCCAATTGTTTTTTGTGGCTGGTTTGAGGATAGCGGGTTTAATTCCTTTTGTGGTACCATGCGGCAGTACCGTGTACCAATCTTCGCCTAGTAGAAACATAGGTGGGATCAATGGGTTGCAAGTAGTTTCAGTACCGTATTGCTTCAAAATATGTGTTTTAGGAGATAAAAAATAATTTTTTTCGTCTTTTACTACAGGCAACTCTTGATAGCACCTTGGTGTTTCTCGTCTTTGAACAACTATTTGCACACATTTCATTAAATGAACTACTTCCCCCGCTACCAAACCCATATAACCACTTTTTTTCATTATTTGATAGGCGAACAGATCTGGTTCGGTTCTTGCGATACTTAATGCGTTCGCTATAACTCTTTTTTCTAATTCGCATTTTTGCATAATTAAATCTCGATATAAGCGCTTTAATTCCCCTTTTATGTGTTTTTCGACATAAACAAATTTAGAATTAACATATGCAAAGATATCCAAGTTATGTACTGTAGGATGTTTAATTTTTCCAAATGCTTCTATAGCAGGACCCTCAAAGAAAAATAATTTAGGATGTTCTGTGCGTATTAAGTCATATGAGCAAACTGAAATAGTACCGACTGCCGTAAATGCAAAAGTTATTTCGCTTGACTCCATTACATAAACTGGATGTCTCTCATTTCCTTCCTCTATTATTTTATTTACATACCCCGCGTATAATTCTGAATACTTATGTTCTTCGCATGATGACACCGGTAATGGTTCCCAGAAAGCGTACCCTGCTTCAATATCTATACATATGTCTTCGTTAAATTTGCAACGAGTACCTGATTTTAGTATAACCTCATTAGCATTTAAATTCACAGTAGTATAATAATCTTGTAAGGTTAATGTGACATAACCCATGACTACCGCATCATCGAATACTCCATACGGGTCGGAGTATGTACCTGGATTACTACAATCTCCCGCCTGATCTATTTTCCCCACAAAAGTCATTGGATAAACGATAGTCCCATTATGTTTTAAATTTGAGATAAGCTCGTCGCGAACTCCATGGCTGCGATGCACATGCATTCGCCGACATTCTTCATTAGTAATTTCGTCTAGAAACTTAACTTCCCCCCTATTCTTGTCTTTTCGATGCGAGAATGCCCCACAATATGTAACTGAACGCTTAATTTCTACCTTACATAGTCTTACATGAGTGCTTCCAAAATCGTTCAATTGTAATAATCTAACATAAACCTTGGTAGTATTGACCACGGGCTCCGCTATGTCACATTCCCCGACGTTTATTAATGAAAATGTGGTGAGGTTTGAGACTTGCTGAGAGCAGTCGTAACCAATTATGGTATTAACTGTTTTTGATGTTAGCAGCAACGCTAGTACACAAAAAACGATTTTCATCTGCAAACATTACAAAGTATTAATCTTTTTGATTTCAAGAAAAGAAAATGGCAAAAATGCTCTATTTATCATAAAGAAAAAGAGAACATCATAGAAACTGCACTAATGTTAAAACAGTAACATATATCAAAATTAACTTAAAAAAAAAAAAATAATAGTTGGTTTAAAATAATAAAATTAATAGTATTACTAGTTTTCTCTTTTTCGCATTTTTGCTATTTATTAGTTATAATATATTTTGCGTTATATTTATAGTTATAATAATATATTTGTAGTTATAATAATATATTTTGCGTAGTAAATATTAACCTACTACAACGTACCATTATCAAAGAAATCGTGCTTATTATCCTTATTTATATATAATGTAACTTAGAAAGCAAGCGTAGGATTAGGTATGTTAAAGCAACGATTTAAGCTTGTTTTTGCTCTACATGTGATTTGCGCAGGCGATTAATGTGCACTATTTTTTACTTTTAGTACTACTTAATTGTATCCTCACATTTCCATTTACAGAAACGTCTAAAACTAAATACGGCCCCGTATATTGACTATCAAATTTGTGTGGTTTCGGTCCCTTTTGCAACCACACGTAGTCCCCAATTTTTAATGTTAAATGATTTACTTTTCTGTCATAGTATTTTTTTGATCTTATTTTGGCTCGCAGTCTCGTGCGAGCAGTCGTAGTATCAACACGTGTTTACGTTTAGCTACCGATTCGACTATCTAACTGATTTAAATCGCGTGTGTAAAGTTCGCTATTGGTGTTGGTTTATATAATCAACACCAAAATGCTTGAAACTACGGGGTCAAAAGATCACCAAACCCCAGATAAATATACAAAGTGGCAGCAAGTTAATAATTCCAAAAAAAGGGATAGAAATAGTCCAGAAAACCAAGTGAGAGAACCTAAGCAATTTAAAATTACTGATTACTGGCTGAATAACCCAATTACCACAAATAACAAGTTCGATGCTCTAACTAAAGTGAAAGATATTACAAGCCCTTCATTGGATGACAGAGAGGCCGAAAACAAACAAACAGCACAAAACCATCTACAAAAATCACCTCCCATTTTTGTTAGCGGAGTCAGTGTTATAAAACCACTGATAGATTTACTAAATGAAATAGCTAAGAATAATTATACTATAAAAGTTTTGCCGAACAATGAAGTTAAAATTCAGCCAAGCTCCTCGGAAAAATTCATACCAATTGTAGAAGCTTTGAAGAAAAAAAATACCGAATTTCATACCTTTCAAAGAAAACAAGACAGAAGCTTTAAAGTAGTCTTGAGGAATATGCACCCTTCGACTGATACAGCAGAAATCCAAGAGGAAATTGAAAAACTTGGCCATAAAGTTAGGAATATAACGAACATTAAACACAACACAATGAAAGTTCCGTTACCGCTATTCTTTATAGAATTAGAATCCAACGACCAAAACAAAACTATATACAAGGTAAACAGACTACTAAATACTGTAGTGATTTTTGAGCCGTTGAGAAAAAAGCGAGATATACCTCAATGCACAAATTGTCAGGGCTATAACCATACCAAAAATTACTGTTATAAACAACCAGTATGTGTTAAGTGTGCAAGGAATCATGCAACAAACGAATGTCCAATCAAAGAAAAAATTAAAGAAGTGAAGTGTGCAAACTGTGAGGTAACCATCCAGCTAGCTACAAAGGCTGTGAAGTTAGGAAACAATTGCATCAGAAATTCTTTCAAACACTGAGGCCGAAAGAAATAAATCAAACTTCAATGCCCACAAAAAACACCGGTGATATAAGTACGGTAAGGCCCAACGTTACTTTTGCGCAAGCAGCTAAAGAGAGACATAATATTTCCGACTCATCAAAACAAACAATAGAAGCACAAGCAACAACAGATGTTACAAATGTAAATATAAACTCTAATAAAATAGAAGAAATGATGATTCACTTGATGAATCGTATGGATACAATGCTAAATTTGCTTTCCACGTTATTAAATAAATTAGGGAATTAAAAATGTTAAATATAGCCATATGGAATGCTAACGGCTTAAGTCACAGGTTACTCGAAATAAAGAACTTTTTACAGATCCATAATATAGACGTGATGTTAATTTCAGAAACGCATTTTACTATTAAAAATTATTTTAAACTTCCATACCATGAAGTGTATGATACAAAACATCCTGATGGAAAAGCACACGGTGGTACAGCCATAATAATAAAAAAATGCCTAAATCATTTTGAAAATGAAAAATATAGTGAGAAATTTCTACAAGCTACTACAATAACAATTACGGAAAGAAAAGGACCCATAACACTTTCAGCAGTATATTGCCCACCGAAATACAGCATCAGTAGTGAAACATTTCAAAAATTTTTTGAGAATCTGGGAAATAGATTCATAGCCGGAGGTGACTATAATGCGAAACATCCATGGTGGGGCTCAAGGTTATCAACTCCAAATCCAAAAGGTAGAAATCTGTATGAGGTAATACGAAACAAAAATTATAATGTAGCATCAACTGGTGAACCAACATACTGGCCTTCAGACGTAAACAAAACCCCAGATCTTATTGATTTTGCCGTTACATACGGAATAAATCCAAGGTATATTACTGCGAAATCCTGCTTGGATCTATCATCTGATCACTCACCAATATTACTTCAAGTAAATGCTGAAATGGTCATTTCACCAAAAAATACTAAATTGTATAACAAAAAAACAAACTGGAATGTATTTAAAACATACATCAATGATCATCTTAAGTGCAACGTTCCACTAAAAAATAATGATCAGCTGGAAGATGCTATTGAAAACTTTAACAAACTTATACATGTGGCCGTAGACGTAGCAACTCCATCAAACAGTTCGCAAACCAAAAAACACCAGTTAGATATTCCACCTTTTATAGCAAAAAAATCAAAGAAAAAAGACACTTGCGTCGAATATGGCAGAAAAGTAGAAGAAAGGAAGATAAAAAGAAAGTGAACTGTGCAAATAATGAACTGAAAAAGCTATTGGCAATGGACAAAAATATCAGCATACAAAAATATCTGGAAGGTTTGTCCTCATCAGAAGCCAGCGATTACTCGTTATGGAAAGCCACCAAAAAAAATTACAAGGCCACAAAATCCAATAATTCCCATCAGATTACCTGATGGTAAATGGGCCAGGACTGAAAAAGAAAAAGCGAGAACTTTTGCCCTGCACTTCAGTAAAGTCTTCGATGAGCCCGAACAACTGATAAATAATGAAGAAGAATTAAAACTGCTGCAGATCGAGAACACTCAGGAACATGTAATAAAAAAATTCAAGAATTCAAAGTAAAAGAAGTAATATCCATGATTAAAAATCTCAAAACTAAAAAGGCTCCAGGCTACGATAGTATTGACGGTCACATACTTAAAAATATACCTCTAAAAGCAATCAGATTCATCACCATTCTAATAAATTCCAGCCTACGTTTAGAACACTTTCCAGACCAATGGAAAGTTGCCCAAATAATTTTGATACCCAAACCGGGTAAAGATCACAATCTGGTATCTTCTTACAGACCCATCAGCTTATTACCAATCATCTCAAAAATCTTTGAAAAACTTTTAGCCAATCGTATTAACAAAATAATACTGGAGAAAAAACTTATTCCAAATCATCAATTTGGCTTTCGGAACAAACATGCCACCATCGAACAAGTAAACAGAATTACAAATAAAATTAGAAATGCATTCGAGAGAAAGAAATATTGCTCAGCAGCATTCTTAGATGTATCACAAGCATTTGATAAAGTTTGGCATAAAGGACTATTGTTCAAACTGAAAAAACACTTACCAGCTGAATATTACAATTTATTAAAATCATACTTGAGTAATAGATCTTTTCAAATAAAAATAAACACCACTGTTTCTGAACTTTATAATATCAAAGCTGGGGTCCCTCAAGGAAGTGTACTAGGACCTATTCTTTACTTAATTTATACATCCGATCTACCTACTTCAACGAATTTAACCTTAGCAACGTATGCAGATGATACAGCTATAATGGCGTGTAACTCGAGCGCAAAGACTGCTTCTCAAAAACTTCAAAATTATCTAAATGTTGCACAAGATTGGTATAAAAAATGGAGGATAAAAATAAATGAAGAAAAATCAACACATGTTACCTTCACGCTTCGCAAAGAAACCTGCCCCTCAGTCTACTTAAATGGAAAAGTAATACCACGTAACGATAGCGTTAAGTATCTTGGAATGCATCTGGATAGAAGATTAACGTGGAGAACACACATATGGACTAAGCGAAAACAGCTAAATTTGAAGTTTAAGAAAATGTACTGGTTGCTCGGAAAAAACTCGAAACTGACTGTTGACAATAAATTACTAATCTACAAAAGCATTTTGAAACCAGTTTGGACGTACGGTATACAACTTTGGGGAACAACTTCAAATAGCAATGTGGAAATACTCGAACGATTTCAATCAAAAGTTTTAAGAAGTATAGTTAATGCTCCCTGGTTTGTTCCTAATGAATTAATTCAAAAGGACCTCCAAATCCCTACGGTTAAAGAAGAAATAAGCTCTTTTCATAACAGATATAAAGATAGATTAACAAATCATCCAAATATTCTAGCTACAAACATACTACAAGAAACACTCAAAACTACTAGATTAAAGAAGTATAAAACTATCAAATAAAAAAACGTAAAACCTGGTCTTTTTTTCCTATGTGAAACAACTGTATAATGAGTATTTACTGCTGAGTGAATATTCGCATCATGATTCTTTTAAAAAAATGTATAACCTGCACTTATTGTTTATGTTAACAGATTGTGTATAAATAAATTTAAAAAAAAAAAAAAAAAAAAAAAATTTTGGCTCGCAATAAATTTTCTCTTGCTATATTTTGCAAGTAGTTTATTCGTGTTATGAGAGTTTCCATATAGCCCTTATAAGTAGGCGCTAGATCCTCACTTTCTATCGGCTCACTACCTGGCGTTCGAGCTAAACGACCAAATACTAATTCGAAAGGTGAGTGCCATGTTGCCTCACTTATGCCTGTGTTAAAATTAAATGTTGCTAACTCTATATAGTCATCCCAATCCGACTTATTTTCTTGCACAAAAAATTTTAAAAACTCAATAAGACTTGAATGTGATCTCTCCAAGGATCCATTTGTTTGTGGATGAAAAGCCGTAGTGTTGACTTGTTTGATTCTAAATCTTTTTGCCACTCGTTTCATTAATTTGCTCATAAAATTAGTGCCCTGATCCGTTAAAATAACTCGCGGTGCCCCGAACACACATATGACCCTCTTAATTAGACTGTTTGAAACGTCTATTGCTGTAGTTTGTGCTAATGGTTCCGCTATTGCAAATTTCGTAAATAAATCTTGGAAGGTTAATATATACTCATTGCCTTTATTAGATCTAGGCAATGGCCCTACAATATCCATACTAATGCGATCCATCGCATGTGCCCCAGAGTTAGTAATAATCATTGGCACACGTGTTTTTACCCTGACTAATTTTTTTAATTGACACTGCACACATTTTCGAATAAAATCCTGTACATCTTCTTTTAAATTTTCCCAGTTGTAAGCTTGTTTAATTCTTTTGTATGTCTTAGTAACTCCCCTATGTCCGCCTATTACCGAGCTGTGTGCTTCTTGCATAATGGGGTCCCTTTCCTCGAGGGGAGGATACCTGACTATCCCTAAACACACTACCAGTTGGATGGTACTCTTAGAAAATGGATCTCTTAATTTTCTTATTACTTGTTCCCATTCTAAATTTTCTATTATTTCCGTTTTTGCTATACTTATCGACCGCGCGTCGATTTTGTTTAAGATTGGTAGTAAATTAGTACAAAGTAAACTTAAATTATTGTTTATTATGCTCAAGCCTACTCTGTTTTGCGTACGTAGTGGCATGACTATGTGTATTTTAGAATTTGTTTTTATAACTTCTGGTATTCCTATTGTTAAATTTTTAAAACGTGGGAGCTTGTTCTGTAATTTTAATTGCATGGCACCGTCGTCGCATGGTTTACCTTCGGATGTAACAAAATACAAATAATTATCTTTTCTCATAAATAATTTTTCACGGCAGAAAATAGTTGAATGAGTCGGGTTTAAATTTTCCAACATAATTTCATCTTCCATCTCCCCGTTTTCTTTCGATAGTTTGTCTCTCTCCTCTTCCTCTGAGAGAAGGTTACTCTTATTCATGTTGGTCTGTGGGTCACCCCTACTTCGTGTTTCGTTCAGTATGCTATTGTCTTCCTCGCCTTCGGTTCCCGCTGATGCGGTAATATGTTGTGCATCTCTACCGCTGACCTTTTCCTTTTCTATTACGCATTTATTTTTATCGTTTTTCGGCAGTTTTTTCTTTTCTGCTTCAATGTTTTCTTTGTTCCGCTCACGGGCTATGCGTTCCCTCGTGACCATATTATGAACGCACTCCTCCCCCGTTTGTTCGGTGACCGCCTCTTTTTCTTGCTCTTGCTCTTTTAGTTTTTCAGCCAGGGCAGCACTTCTTGTGACAATTAACACTCGATCCACCGGATTTCGAGAGAGAGCATCCGCTACATTCATTCTCCCTGGTCTGTATATCACCTCAAAATCATATTCGGCCAGTGTTAAACGCCACCTCATAACAGGTGAATTTGGATCTTTATGTGTCTGCATCCATACTAGAGGGCGATGGTCAGTAATTACATAGAATTTTCTCCCAAAAAGATAAGGTCTAAAATGTTTTATAGAAAATACCAACGCTAGTCCCTCTTTATTGAATGTATCCCATCTTCCCTCTACCTCTGATAACACACGTGAGACATATGCAACTGGTTGATCATAGCCTATTTTACCCTGAGATAAAATTCCTCCTATCGCATAACCCGATGCGTCTGTAGTTAGGTTAAAAGGTAGTTCGAAATTTGGAAAAGCTAATATAGGTTCTTTACATAATTTATCACGTAGAATTTCAAAAGCATACTGCGTATCATCGGTCCATTTAAATTCCATTTCTTTTTTAATAAGTTTGTGAGAGGTTTAGCTATTTTTGAAAATTGATGAATGAAGCGTCTGTAATAGCCTGCTAAACCTAAAAATTGTTTAATATTTTTTGCGTTTTTTGGCACTGGATAATTCCGAACAGCTTCCAGCTTCCTTGGATCTGGCCTTACGCCCTCTGTGCTTATTAAATGCCCTAAATAAGTTACTTCTTTTTTGAAAAATTCACATTTTTCCGGTTGTACTTTTAATACCGCCTTTCGTAATCTGATGAATAATCTTTCTAATCTTTGTATGTGTTCAGCAAACGTGCGTGAGTAAACAATTATATCGTCAATAAAACAAAATAATTCCTTATTAACTAAACCCGCGAGCGCTATAGATAGTGCTCTTGAAAATGTCGCCGGCATAGTTCTTAGCCCAAAACTACCTCGATTAAAGTGATAGAGCCCACCATTTGTCACAAAAGCTGTTTTGTGGCGGTCGCGCTCATCGATTTCTACCTGATGGTAGCCTGATGCGAGATCGAACACAGAGAAGTATTTTGATCCTCCCAACTGGTCAAGTATTTCGTTAATATTTGGAAGAGGAAATTGATCATCGAGTGTTTTTTCGTTTAATTTTCGATAATCAATTACCATTCTGTACTTTCTATTGCCATGTATATCTTCTTTCTTTGGTACTAAAAAACAAGGACTAGAGTATGAAGATGTAGAAGGCTCAATTATGCCATTTGCCAATAACTCTGCAACTTGTCTTTCTATCTCGTTTTTATGCACTGGTGGCAATCGAAACTGTTTTGAAGTAACTGGCACTTCATCTACGGTTGGGATAGTTACTTTTAATATAGGTGTAGCCGTTAATTTTTCACCCGGAATGTGAAAAATATCGCTAAATCTTTCTATTAATTTTGTTATCTCTGTACGCTCTTCTGACAGCAAATGTTCAAAACGTAATAAAGATTTAATCTGACCGACGCGTTCGTTTGACAAAACTCTTTCTACCCGACAAATTACATGTTTCTCAATTTTTGAATTTGTAGATTTCCCTTTAAGAAGTTTTTTCCACTTTTCTATTACTTCTAAACAATCATCAATCAGATATGTGCACGATGAGTCGTCGAATGATCTGAGCTCAAAATGCGTTTTTAAATCGCGAAACATTTTGTAGTGCTCGTTAAAAAACTCATTCTTATTTATTATCTTCAACAATATTTCAATTAATATTTCTATATCTTCGGCATTATCATACAAAATACTGTAATTTGCTTGGCTTTGATTGAGTAACTTTTGTAACATTATCAATCTTTCAAAAATGAACTCCTCATTAATTCCTTGATTGTTACTTGTATTAAAATTTGCTTTGTCTTTCTTTTTCTTAGAATTATCTCCAGAATTTAATTTAGCATTTATATCCAAACTTGATTCCTCTTTCCCTCTTGAGTTAGAATTTTTATTTTGTTCTGAATTTCTTTTCGAATTTTCGTTTGCACTCGAGTTTGTTTTAATCCAAGACGAAAAATTTTCTTTAGAGTTTGATTTCAAATTTTCTTTTGAATTTGAAAAATTTTTATTAGAATTTGGATTTGAGCTAGGATTTTTATTAGAGTTCGCACTCGAGTTAGGATTTTGATAAAAATTCGCAATTGAGTTAGAATTTTGACAAGAATTTGCATTTAAGTTAAAATTTTGATAAGAATTTGTAATTGGGTTAGCGTTTTTACAAGAATTTGTACTTGTATTGATTTTGACAAGAATTTTTATTCAAGTTAGAATTTTGATAAGAATTTATGATTGAGTTAGAATTTTGACAAGAATTTGTTCTTGCATTAGGATTTTGACAAGAGTTTGTAACTGAGTTAGAATTTTGATTTACTTTGTGATTTTCTTTTGAATTTAATAAATTAACGTCTTCATTAGAATTTGATATAAAAGTAGAATTTGATTTAGAATTTTCATTTGAATTTGATCTAAAAGTAGAATTTGTTTTCGAATTTTCGTTTGAATTTAACAAACTAAATTTCACATCTCTCAAGTGGAGATTTTCGTCAGCGTTTGAGCTAACTCCAATAATTATTTTTAAATTTTTATAAGAGTCCAATTTTAATGTGACATTTTGATTTGCAAAATTTATTTCTTTTATATTATGTAAACTTAAAATCTCTTCTGTTTCAAGTTTAGCTTGCTCCCGGTTGCTGGTGACCGTTCTTATTTCGATAAAGTTACTTTTGACCTGTGTTGGAGTTTGGGGTTCCACGGGAAAATTTATGAGTCGAAAAACTTCCTCTTTATTCTGTTAGAATTTTTTTTATAGCTTCAGCCGTATCTTCAGTTTTCTTTTCACTCCTATTTTTATGTTTTATAATTTCCGAGTATACTTTCTCCGCTGTATCATTCTGGTCTACTTTGTGTGCGTAATTAATGCGTTTACTAGAATTTACTAAAGTTTTTTCATTTTTTTCATAGAACGGAATAGACAAATCACCAATGATCAGTTGCTTAGTTCCATAGTCGATTTTTGTTCCTAACTGAGAGAAAAAATCACTCCCTAGTAATCCATCTTCGTTTATTGGAAAATCGTTATTCACAATATGAAATTCAATGGCGAATTTAAAAAAATATAGTTTTATTTTACCTAAAGTAAAAATGCTACTGTCTGTTATGCCTTTCAATTCCAAAATTTCATTTTTATTAATTGCTGTTTTTTCAGCTAAATTGTTCTTTTTTAACAGATTTGGTCCCGCGCCTGAATCTAATATTAAAAACATTTCTCTGTTATTACTCGGATTACTAAAGGAAATTATTGGTGATTTGCAATTTTCGCTTAACCGAACGTGTCTTTGGATGATTGCGGATTGTTCTGCTTTTCGTCTGGGCGCTTTACTATGTCCGTCTCCCGTCTCGCGCCTTGTTGACGGGGACTCTGACTGTTTCCCGCCTGTACTTGTGTATTTCTCTGACTATTGTTGTATGCGAGTTTTCGACAGTTTATTATTTCATGACCCTCTTTTTTACAATATCGACAAAATAATTTCGTTAGTTCATTATTTGAAAATGTGGCGTTCTGTCTTTGTACATATTGGTCCCCCGTATTTCGTGGAGCCTGCACGGGTCTATCCTGTATCCATTGTGTCGGCGCGCCCGATCTCCGCGGGTCTACCCAGGTAGGTAATGGTTGCCTATTTTGGAAGTTTGGTGGTTTCCCTGTGTATTGCCAGCAGTTTAAAGCAATATGACCTCTTCTGTTACATATTTGACACGTTTCTATAGTTTTACTATCCACTAAATATATTTTATCTTCTCTTGAAGAATTAGTTTTCTTTTCTGTAATTATTTTAATAGTGTCATTTAATTCTTCTGACTCATAACACGCGAAGTCCCTTTAGATTTCTATTGCTTCCGCAGTGGCCTTTTCTAAAGTTCTTGCTTCTCCCATGCGTGCTTTAATTACCCAATGTAAACCTCGAATAAAAAATTTTACCAAGTCTTTTTCCAATGCTTTTTGAGAATCTCGCGTAGATCTCTTCTCACGATGTTCTGACTCAGTAATTTCGTGTCCTATCGCACGCACTCTATTTGAAAAAACTACTACGCTTTCATCGCGTTTTTGTTTTACACTAGCTAATTCCCCGTGTAGTTGGTGATACGTTTTAGCCGAACCGAAAATATTGTCGAAAAAATTCGCTATATCATTTATTGATTCAAATATCTTTTTTGCTGCACTTTTTAGTGCCTCGCCATATAAACGTAATTTTATTAATTTTGTTAAATCTACCTCAAATTGTTCTGGGATAATGCTACATGCTTCCCGACAGCCTTGTATAAATTGTGTTAAAGGAATATTTACTCCATTATATTTCGGAATTAATTCTAACGCGTCCTTAATTGACAACGGCCTAACTTGCCCTAGGGTACTGTTTCCGGAAAAATTATTCATCCTTTGTGACAAGTTATACTTTGGATTTATCAAATATGTATCCGAATTAAATGGTGTGCTGTATTTAAGCTGATCGTTAGGTAAAAAAAAATTTTCGCCGTTTCCTGAACTTATTTTATTTTTTTCCTCGTCTGATGATTTTTGTAAAGATGTTTTATTGTTTTTTAATATAGAATAAAATTTTGTGTTGTCGGCCGTAATTTCTGGATTATCGAAACTTATGTTGTTGATTATTAATTCCGATTTTGCCGTTACAGCCCCCGTGATATATTCGATAATATATTTTGGATCGATTCTTTGATTTATTAAATCTCCGAGCGCTTCAATTAAATATTTATCTTTACAACATTCTATTATATCGTCTTTACTAACATGATCTGTTAAAATTTCAATAAGTGATTCTATTGTTTTATCCTTTGTTTGCACTTCCGCGTCTAGAAAACCGCTTTTGTTACGGCTTTTAAAGAAATCTAAAATATTTGTTAGCGTTTGTCCCTCTGGTAAGTGAGGTTTTAGTTTTAACGCCTGTTTTAGCAGAATAGCCTCTGCTTCTTCATTACGCCTATCGTCACCTTCCTTGGCTACCGACATATCATTCAAGCCCGCAAAACAAAAACTATCTGCCTAATCCTTTCTAAGGAGGGGCCCCCAGTTGTTACGTCCGGGTTGCGTAACAATAACAATAAGAATGTTAGTCTAATGGCTAAAAGCGCGTGATGAGACTTTTCCCGATTCGGACACAATGTGCATTGATCCAGAATGGGACGGCAGGTAGGAAAATGAAACTGACACGCGGTACGCCTCGAGACAGTGTGAGAATTTTAATGACTTACCTTTAGAATGTCGAACAGCTTTGTGAGAATCTGCACGCCCGCCGTGACCCTTACAATGTCAGTGGTCAGTTGTCGCTCCGTGGGGGTCTTGTCAGAAGAACGCAGGAGTGAGGAGTTTAGGACTATTAAGGTCACGAAAAAACTTAACACGGATTAATATATAAATTTAACGTTTATTGTGAAATGGGCTCAACTAAGTAAAAATTACAATTGCACGAGGTGATGCGTAGTCTACGCGAGTTGGCTTCTAAGTCCCTCATACCAGGAGTCTTCGCCCCCTTTTAAAGGTAAAAAGTTGTAAATCTTCCTGCCGTCGCCTTTTTGATTTGCCTAGGTGTTGCTGTCCCACTCTTCTCGATGATCTTTGATGATTTCGGCGGCACACCCTTTGATTTTAGAATACGCTACGCATATCGGGTGGGAGTGAAGGGAAAAGGCAAGAAAACTGACTCTAGCTTGATTCAGTATTGTGCCCTGGAGTACTAATGCTTACTCCTCTAATTAGCGGCGAATCTCTGATGCTTGAGTAGATGTGCGTTTTGATAGCGTGTTAGGCAATAAAAAAAACGCGTAAAACTGCACCAGGGGAGTGGCACACACTTAAGAGAGAATGAAAGGAAAACTAAAGGAAACCGCGTCTTCGTGCCTCCGTTCGAGGATCTTTTTGGTAACTATTCTTTCTGGATGGCGGCATCTTTTGAGCGTTTATGCGTATCCCCCTTTATTTATCGTGTGAGAGAATATGAAGCAAGCGGCAATGCAGCAGGTTCGTTGGGAAAGATGAAGAGTGGAAGGAAAACAGCGCACACCGGCAACCACATCGGCAACGTCGCACGACGCGACAAAGAGAAAAAGTACTGTAAATTATGGCTTTCCCTGTTTATTGCAGGATTCCACGCACTGTTCACCATATACTAGGAAAATATTGGTAAAAACAGGCATTTTTAACCATATATTAGGAAAATATTGGTAAAAACAGGCATTTCTATCATAAACCTACATTATTTTGAGAGAAAGAACGAAAAAAATCTAAATTTCCGGCTTTCGAATACCAATAAGTGCTTTAAATTATGGTTTTCCCTGTTTATTGAAGGATTCCACACACTTTTCACCATATACTAGAAAGATATTGGTAAAACAATGTATTTTATTGTGAACCCACGATATTTAGAGGATACCAATTATAAAAGTCCATATTTCCAACTC
Organism: Torymus aiolomorphi; assembly: GCA_036365515.1. Taxonomy (NCBI): domain Eukaryota; kingdom Metazoa; phylum Arthropoda; class Insecta; order Hymenoptera; family Torymidae; genus Torymus; species Torymus aiolomorphi. The sequence continues at coordinate 96,682,470 of CM070877.1, read as the reverse complement.
AAGAAAAGAAAAAGTACTGTAAATTATGGCTTTCCCTGTTTATTGCAGGATTCCCCGCACTTTTCACCATATTCTAGGAAAATATTGGTAAAAACAAGCATTTCCAGCATAAACCTATGTTATTTTGAGAAAAAGAACGAAATAAATCTAAATTTCCGGCATTTGAATGACAATAAGTGTTTTAAATCATGGTTTTTCCTGTTTGTTGCAGGATTTCACACACTTCTTACCATATACTAGGAATATATTGGAAAAACAATGTATTTTATCGTGAACCAACGATATTTAGAGTATAACCATTATAAAAATCCATATTTCCAACTCAAGCAGAGAAATAGTACTTTAAATTATGGTTTTTCCTGTTTATTGCAGGATTCCACGCACTTTTCACCATATTCTAGGAAAATCTTGGTAAACTCAGGCATTTCTATCATAAACCTACATTATTTTGAGAAAAAGAACGAGACAAATCTAAATTTCCAGCTTTCGAATACCAATAAGTGCTTTAAATCATGGTTTTCCCTGTTTGTTGCAGGATTCCACAAACTTTTCACCATATACTAGAAAAATATTGGTAAAACAATATATTTTTTGTGAATCCACGATATTTATAGGATACCAAATATAAAAGTCCATATTTCCAATTCAAGAAGATAAAAAAGTACCTTAAATTATGGCTTTCCCTGTTTATTGCAGAATTCCATGCACTTTTCACCATATTCTAGGAAAATATTGGTAAAAACAGGCACTTCCAGCATAAACCTATGTTATTTTGAGAAAAAGAACGAAATAAAACTAAATTTCCGGCGTTTGAATGCTAATAAGTGCTTTAAATCATGGTTTCGCTGTTTGTTGCAGGATTCCACAAACTTTTCAACAAATTCTAGGAAAATATTGGTAAAACAATGTATTTTATCGTGAACCCACGATATTTAGAGGATACAAATTATAAAAGTCCATATTTCCAACTCACGCAGAGGAATAGTACTTTAAATTATGGTTTTCCCTGTTTATTGCAGGATTCCACGCACTGTTCACCATATACCAGGAAAATATTGGTGAAAAACAGGCATTTCCAGCATAAACCCATGTTATTTTGAGAAAAAGAACATAATAAATCTAAATTTCCGGCGTTTGAATGCCAATAAGTGCATTAAATCATTGTTTTCACGGTTTGTTGCTGGATTCCACACACTTTCCAACATATTTTAGGAAAATATTGGTAAAACGATGTATTTTATCGTGTACCCACGATATTTAGAGGATACCAATTATAAAAGTCCATATTTCCAACTCACGCAGGGGAATAGTACTTTAAATTATGGTTTTCCCTGTTTATTGCAGGATTCCACGCACGGTTCACCATATACTAGGAAAATATTGGTAAAAACTGGCATTTTTAACCATATGTTAGGAAAATATTGGTAAAAACAGGCATTTCTATCATAAACCTACATTATTTTGAGAGAAAGAACGAAACAAATCTAAATTTCCGGCTTTCGAATACCAATAAGTGCTTCAAATTGTAGTTTTCCCTGTTTGTTGCAGGATTCCACGCACTGTTCACCATATACTAGGAAAATATTGGTAAAACAATGTATTTTATTGTGAACCCACGATATTTAGAGAATACCAAATATAAAAGTCCATATTTCCAACTCACGGAAAGGAATAGTACTTTAAATTATGGTTTTCCCTGTTTATTGCAGGATTCCACGCACTGTTCACCATATACTAGGAAAATATTTGTAAAACAATGTATTTTATTGGGAACCCACGATATTTAGAGGATACCAAATATAAAAGTCCATATTACCAACTCACGAAGAGGAATAGTACTTTAAATTATGGCTTTCCCTGTTTATTGCAGGATTCCACGCACTGTGGTGAAAAGTGTATTATATATACTAGGAAAATATTGGTAAAAACAGTCATTTCTCATCATATATTAGGAATATATTTGTAAAAACATGCATTTTTAACCATATATTAGGAAAATATAGGTAAAAACAGGCATTTCTATCATAAACCTACATTATTTTGCGAAAAAGAACGAAACAAATCTAAATTTCCGGCTTTTGAATACCAATAAGTTCTTTAAATTATGTTTTTCCCTCTTTGTTGCAGGATTCCACACACTTTTCACCATATACTGTAAAAATATTGGTAATAACAGGCACTTAAAGCATAAACCTGTGTTATTTTGAGAAAAGGAACGAAATAAATCTAAATCTCCGTCGTTTCAATGCCAATAAGTACTTTAAATCATGGTTTTCCCTGTTTGTTGCAGGATTCCACACACTTTTCAACATATTATAGGAAAATATTGGTCAAACGATGTAATTTATCGTGTACCCACGATATTTAGAGGATACCACATATAAAAAGTCCAAATTTCCATCTCACGGCGAGGAATAGTACTTTAAATTATGGTTTTCCCTGTTTATTGCAGGATTCCACGCACTGTTCACCATATACTAGGAAAATATTGGTAAAACAATGTATTTTATTGTGTACCCACGATATTTAGAGGATACCAAATATTAAAGTCCATATTTCCAATACAAGAAGAGAAAAAGTACCTTAAATTATGTCTTTCCCTGTTTATTGCAGGATTCCACGCACTTTTCACCTTATTCTAGGAAAATATTGGTAAAAACAGGCATTTCTCACCATATATTAGGAAAATATAAGTAAAAACATGCATTTTTAACCATATATTAGGAAAGTATTAGCAAAAACAGGCATTTCTATCATAAACCTGCATTATTTTGAGAAAAAGTACGAAACAAATCTAAATTTCCGGCATTTGAATACCAACAAGTGCTTTAAATTATTGTTTCCCCTGTTTGTGGCAGGATTCCACGCACTTTTCACCATATACTAGAAAAATATTGGAAAAACAATGTATTTTATCGTGAACCAAAGATATTTAGAGGATACCAACTATAAAAATCCATATTTCCAACTCAAGCAGAGAAATAGTGCTTTAAATCATGGTTTTCCCTGGTTGTGGCAGGATTCAAAACACTTTTCAACATATTCTAGGAAAATATTGGTAAAACAATGTATTTTATCGTGAACCCACGATACTTAGAGGATACCAATTATAGAAGTCCATATTTCCAACTCACGCAGAGGAATAGTACTTTAAATTATGGTTTTCCCTGTTTATTGCAGGATTCCACGCACTGTTAAGCATAAACTAGGAAAATATTGGTAAAAACAGGCATTTCTCACCATATATTAGGAAAATATTGGTAAAAACATGCACTTTTAACCATATATTAGGAAAATATTGGTAAAAACAGACATTTCTATCATGAACCTTCATTATTTTGAGAAAAAGAACGAAACAAATCTAAATTTCCGGTTTTGGAATACCAATAAGTGCTTTAAATAATGGTTTTCCGTGTTTGTTGCAGGATTCCACACACTTTTCACCATATACTAGGAAAATATTGGTAAAACAATATATTTTCTCGTGAACCCACGATATTTAGAGGATACCAAATATAAAAGTCCAAATTCCAATTCAAGAAGAGAAAACGTAACTTAAATTATCGCTTTCCCTGTTTATTGCAGGATTCCACGCACTTTTCACGTTATTCTAGGAAAATATTGGTAAAAACAGGCATTACCAGCATAAACCCATGTTATTTTGAGAAAAAGAACGAAATAAATCTAAATTTCCGGCGTTTGAATGCCAATTAGTGCTTTAATCATGGTTTTCCCTGTTAGTAGCAGGATTCCACACACTTTCCAACATATTTTAAGAAAATATTGGTAAAACGATGTATTTTATCGTGTACCCACGATATTTAGAGGTTACCAATTATAAAATCCATATTTCCAACTCACCCAGAGGAATAGTACTTTAAATTATGATTTCCCTGTTTATTGCAGGATTCCCCGCACTGTTCACCATATACTAGGAAAATATTGGTAAAAACAGGCATTTCTAACCATATATTAGGAAAATATTGGTAAAAGCCGGCATTTCTATCATAAACCTACATTATTTTGAGTTAAAAACCGAAACAAATCTAAATTTCCAGCTTCCGAATACCAATAAGTACTTTAAATTATGGTTTTCCCTGTTTGTTGCAGGATTCCACACACTTTTCACCATGTACTAGCAAAATATTGGTAAAACAATGTATTTTATTGTGAAACCGCGATATTTATAGGATACCAAATATAAAAGTCCATATTTCCAATTCAAGAAGAGAAAAAGTACCTTAAATTATGGCTTTCCCTGTTTATTGCAGGATTCCACGCACTGATCACCATATACTAGGAAAATATTGGTAAAAACATGGATTTCTCACCATATATTAGGAAAATATTGGTAAAAACATGCATTATTAACCACATATTAGGATAATATTGGTAAAAACAGGCATTTCTATCATAAACCAACATTATTTTGATAAAAAGAACGAAACAAAACCCAAATTTCCGGCTTGCGAATACCAATAAGTGCTTTAAATTATCGTTTTACCTGTTTCTTGCAGGATTCCAGACACTTTTCACCATATACTAGGAAAATATTGGCAAAACAACGTATTTTATTATGAACCCACGATATTTAGAGGATACCAAACATATAAGTCCATATTTCCAATTCACGCAGAGGAATAGTACTTTAAATTATCGCTTTCCCTGTTTATTGCAGGATTCCACGCACTTTTCACGATATTCTAGAAAATATTGGTAAAAACAGGCATTTCCAGCAAAAGCCGATGTTATTTTGAGAAAAAGAATGAAATACATCTAAATTTCCGGCGTTTGAATGCCAATAAGTGCTTTAAATCGTGGTTTTCCCGGTTTGTTGCAGGATTCCACACACTTTTCAACATATTATGGGAAAATATTGGTAAAACGATGTATTTTATCGTGTACCCACGATATTTAGAGGATACCAATTATAAAAGTCCATATTACCAACTCACGCAGAGGAATAGTACTTTAAATTATGGTTTTCCCTGTTTATTGCAGGATTCCACGCACTGTTCACCATATACTAGGAAAATATTGGTAAAAACAGGCACTTGCAGGATAAACCCAGGTTAGTTTGAGAAAAAGATCGAAATAAATCTAGATTTCCGGCGTTTGAATGCCAATAAGTGCTTTAAATCATGGTTTTTCCTGTTTGTTGCAGGATTCCACACACTTTTCAACATAATATGGGAAAATATTGTTAAAACGATGTATTTTATCGTGTACCTACGATATTTAGACGAGACCAATTATAAAAGTCCATATTTCCAACTCACGGAGAGGAATTGTACTTTAAATTATGGTTTTCCCTGTTTATTGCAGGATTCCACGCACTGTTCACCATATACTAGGAAAATATTGGTAAAAACAGGCATTTCTCACCATATATTAGGAAAATATTAGTAAAAACATGCATTTTTACAATATATTAGGAAAGTATTGGCAAAAACAGGCATTTCTATCATAAACCTGCATTATTTTGAGAAAAAGAACGAAACCAATCTAAATTTCCGGCTTTTGAATACCAACAAGTGCTTTAAATTATTGTTTTCCATGTTTGTTCCAGGATTACACGCACTTTTCACCATATACTAGAAAAATATTGGAAAAACAATGCATTTTATCGTGAACCGACGATATTTAGAGGATACCAATTATAAAATTCCATATTTCCAACTCAAGCAGAGAAATAGTGCTTTAAATCATGGTTTTCCCTGGTTGTGGCAGGATTCCACACACTTTTCAACATATTCTAGGAAAATATTGGTAAAACAATGTATTTTATCGTGAACCCACGATATTTAGAGGATACCAATTATAAAAGTGCATATTTCCAACTCACGCTGAGGAATTGTTCTTTAAATTACGGTTTTCCCTGTTTATTGACGAATTCCACGCACTGTTCACCATATACTACGAAAATATTGGTAAAACAATGTATTTTATTGTGAACCCACGATATTTAGAGGATACCAAATATAAAAGTCCATATTTCCAACTCACGGAGATGAATTGTACTTTAAATTATGGTTTTCCCTGTTTATTGCAGGATTCCACGCACTGTTCACCATATACTTGGAAAATATTGGTAAAAACAGGCACTTCCAGGATATACCCAAGTTATTTTGAGAAAAAGATCGAAATAAATCTAAATTTCCGGCGTTTGAATGCCAATAAGTGCTTTAAATCATGGTTTTCCCTGTTTGTTGCAGGATTCCACACACTTTTCAACATAATATGGGAAAATATTGTTAAAACGATGTATTTTATCGTGAACCAACGGGATTTAGAGGATACCAATTATAAAAATCCATATTTCCAACTCAAGCAGAGAAATAGTGCTTTAAATCATGGATTTCCCTGGTTGTTGCAGGATTCCACACACTTTTCAACATATTCTAGGAAAATATTGGTAAAACACTGTATTTTATCGTGAACCCACGATATTTAGAGGATACCAAATATAAAAGTCCATATGTCCAATTCAAGAAGAGAAAAGGTACCTTAAATTATGGCTTTCCCTGTTTATTGCAGGATTCCACGCACTTTTCATCATATTCTAGGAAGATATTGGTAAAAAGAGGCACTTCCAGCAGAAACCTATGTTATTTTGAGAAAAAGAACGAAATAAATCTAAATTTCCGGCGTTTGAATGCCTATAAGTGCTTTAAATCATGGTTTTCCCTGTTTGTTGCAGGATTCCACACACTTTTAACATATTCTAGGAAAATATTGGTAAAACAATGTATTTTATCGTCAACCCACGATATTTAGAGGATACCAATTATAAAAGGCCATATTACCAACTCACGGAGAGGAATAGTACTTTAAATTATGGCTTTCCCTGTTTATTGCAGGATTCCACGCACTGTGGTGAAAAGTGTATACTATATACTAGGAAAATATTGGTAAAAACAGTCATTTCTCACCATATATTAGGAATATATTTGTAAAAACATGCATTTTTAACCATATATTAGGAAAATATTGGTAAAAACAGGCATTGCTATCATAAACCTACATTATTTTGAGAAGAAGAACGAAACAAATCTAAATTTCCGGCTTTTGAATACCAATAAGTGCTTTAAATTATGTTTTTCCCTGTTTGTTGCAGAACTCCACACACTTTTCACCATATACTGTAAAAATATTGGTAATAACAGGCACTTAAAGCATAAACCTGTGTTATTTTGAGAAAAGGAACGAAATAAATCTAAATCTCCGTCGTTACAATGCCAATAAGTACTTTAAATCATGGTTTTCCCTGTTTGTTGCAGGATTCCACACACTTTTCAACATATTATAGGAAAATATTGGTCAAACGATGTAATTTATCGTGTACCCACGATATTTAGAGGATACCACATATAAAAGTCCAAATTTCCATCTCACGGCGAGGAATAGTACTTTAAATTATGGTTTTCCCTGTTTATTTCAGGATTCCACGCACTGTTCACCATATACTAGGAAAATATTGGTAAAACAATGTATTTTATTGTGTACCCACGATATTTAGAGGATACCAAATATTAAAGTCCATATTTCCAATACAAGAAGAGAAAAAGTACCTTAAATTATGGCTTTCCCTGTTTATTGCAGGATTCCACGCACTTTTCACCACATTCTAGGAAAATATTGGTAAAAACAGGCACTTCCAGGATAAACCCATGTTATTTTGAGAAAAAGATCGAAATAAATCTAAATTTCCGGAGTTTGAATGCCAATAAGTGCTTTAAATCATGGTTTTCCCTTTTTGTTGCAGTATTCCACACACTATTCAACATATTTTAGGAAATTATTGGTAAAACGATGTATTTTATCGTGTACTCACGATATTTAGAGGATACCAATTATAAAAGTCCATATTTCCAACTCACGCAGAGGAATAGTACTTTATATTATGGTTTTCCCTGTTTATTGCAGGATTCCACGAACTATTCACCATATACTAGGAAAATATTGGTAAAACAATGTATTTTATTGTGAACCCACGATATTTAGAGGGTACCAAATATAAAAGTCCATATTTCCAACTCACGGAGAGGAATATTAATTTAAATTAAGGCTTTCCCTGTTTATAGCAGGATTCCACGCACTGTGGTGAAAAGTGTATACAATATACTAGGAAAATATTGGTAAAAACAGGCATTTCTCACGATATATTAGGAATATATTTGTAAAAACATGCATTTTTAACCATATATTAGGATAATATTGGTAAAAGCAAGCATTTCTATCATAAACCTACATTATTTTGAGAAAAAGAACGAAACAAATCCAAATTTCCGGCTTTTGAATACCAATAAGTGCTTTAAATTATGGTTTTCCCTGTTTGTTGCAGGATTCCACACACTTTTCACCATATACTAGAAAAATATTGGGAAAACAATGTATTTTATCGTGAACCAACGATATCTGGAGGACACCAATTATAAAAATCCATATTTCCAACTCAAGCAGAGAAATAGTCCTTTAAATCATGGTTTTCCCTGGTTGTTGCAGGATTCCACACTTTTCAATATATTCTAGGAAAATATTGGTAAAACAATGTATTTTATCATGAACCCACGATATTTAGAGGATACCAATTATAAAAGTCCATATTTCCAACTCACGCAGAGGAATAATAATTTAAATTATGGTTTTCCCTGTTTATTGCAGGATTCCACGCACTGTTCACCATATCCTATGAAAATATTGGTAAAAACAGGCATTTCTCACCATATAGTAGGAAAATATTAGTAAAACATGCATTTTTAACCATATATTAGGAAAATATTGGTAAAAACAGGAAAATATTGGGAAAACCATAATTTAAGGCCCTTATTGGTATTCAAGCGCCGGAAATTTTGATTTGTTTCGTTCTTTTTCTCCAAATAACGTAGGTTTATGCTAGAAAGGCCTGTTTTTGCCAATACTTCCCTAGTGTATGGTAAAATTGCGTGGAATGCTGCAGTAAACAGGGAAAACCATAATTTAAAGTTTCTTTTTCTCTTCATGAGTTGGAAATATGGACATTTTTTAATAGGTATCCTCTAAATATCGTGGGTTCACGATAAAATAGGTTGTTTCACCTATATTTTCCTAGTATATTGTGAAAAGTGTGTGGAATCCTGTAACAAACAGGGAAAACCATGAGTTAAAGTATTTATTGGCAGTCAAACGCCGGAAATTTAGATTTGTTTCGTTCTTTTTCTCAAAATAACGTAGGTTTATCCTAGAAATGCCTGTTTTTACCAATATTTCCCTAATATATGGTGAAAAGTGCGTGGAATCCTACGATAAACAGGGAAAACCATAATTTAAAGTACTTTTTCTCTTCTTGAGTTGGAAATATGGACATTTTTTAATAGGTATCCTCTAAATATCGTGGGTTCACGATAAAATACATTGTTTTCCAATATTTTCTTAGAATACGGTGAAAAGTTTGTGAACACTTGCTACAAATGGGAAAACCATGATTTAAGGCACTTATTGGTATTGAAAAGCCGGAAATTTAGACTTGTTTCGTTCTTTGTCTCAAAATAACATGGTTTATGCTAGAATTGCCTGTTTTTCAATATTTTCCTAATATATAGTGAAAAATGTATGTTTTTACCAATATTTTGCTAATATATGGTGAAAAGTGCGTAGAATCCTGCAGTAAACCGGAAAAACCATAATTTAAAGTACTTTTTCTCTTCGTTAATTGGAAATTAGGATTTTTATAATTGGTATCCACTAAATATCATGGGTTCACGATAAAATATATTGAATTACCCATATTTTCCTAGTATATAGTGAAAAGTGTGTGGAATCCTGCAACAAACAGGGAAAACCATAATTTAAAGCACTCATTGGTATTCAAAAGCCGGAAATTTAGATTTGATTTGTTCTTTTTATCAAAATAACATAGGTTTAGTCTAGAAATACCTGTTTTTACCAATATTTTCCTAATATATGGTGAGAAATGCCTGTTTTTACCAATATTATCCTAGTATATGGTGAAAAGTGTGTGGAATCCCGCAATAAACAGGGAAAACCATTATTTAAAGTATTTTTTCTATTTGTGAGTTGGAAATTAGGATTTTTATAATTGGTATCCTCTAAATATCATGGGTTCATGATAAAATACATTGTTTTACCCATATCTTCTTAGAATATTGTTAAAAGTGTGTGGAATCTTTCAACAAACAGGGAAAACCATAATTTAGAGCACTTATTGGTATTCAAAAGCCGGAAATTTAGATTTGTTTCGTTCTTTTTCTCAAAATAACGTAGGTTTATGCTAGAAAAGCCTGTTTTTACCAATATTTTCATAGTATATGGGGAAAGTGCGTGGAATCCTGCAATAAAAAGTGAAAACCATAATTAAAATTTTTCTTTCTCTTCCTTTGTTGGAAATTAGAATTTTTATAGTTGGTATCTTCTTAATATCCTGGGTTGACAATAAAATACATTGTTTTACCCACAGTTTCTTAGAATATTCTTAAAAGTATGTGGAATCCCTCAACAAACTGGGAAAACCATGACTTAGACCACTTATTGGCATTCAAAAGCCGGAAATTTAGATTTGTTTCTTTCTTTTTCTCAAAATAACGTAGGTTTTTGCTAGAGTGGCCTGTTTTTCAATATTTTCCTAATATATAGTGAAAAATGAATGTTTTTACCAATATTTTGCTAATATATGGAGAAAAGTGCGTGGAATCCTGCAATAACCAGGGAAAACCATAATATAAAGTACTATTTCTCTTCGTGAGTTGGAAATTAGGATTTTTATAATTGGTATCCACTAAATATCATCGGTTCACAATAAAATACATTGTTTTACCAATATTTGTCTAGAATAGGGTGAAAAGTGTGTGGAATCCTGCATCAAACAGGGAAAACCATGATTTAAAACACTTATTGGTATTCAAAAGCCGGAAATTTAGATTTGGTTCGTTTTTTTTCTCAAAATAACGTAGGTTTATGCTAGAGTGGCCTGTTTTACAATATTTTCCTAATATATAGTGAAAAATGAATGTTTTTACCAATATTTTGCTAATATATGGAGAAAAGTGCGTGGAATCCTGCAATAACCAGGGAAAACCATAATTTAAAGTACTATTTCTCTTCGTGAGTTGGAAATTAGGATTTTTATAATTGGTATCCACTAAATATCATCGGTTCACAATAAAATACATTGTTTTACCAATATTTGTCTAGAATAGGGTGAAAAGTGTGTGGAATCCAGCATCAAACAGGGAAAACCATCATTTAAAGCACTTATTGGTATTCAAAAGCCGGAAATTTAGATTTGGTTCGTTCTTTTTCTCAAAATAACGTAGGTTTATGCTAGAATGGCCTGTTTTTCAATATTTTCCTAATATATAATGAAAAATGTATGTTTTTACCAATATTTTGCTAATATATGGTTAAAAGGGCGTGGAATCCTGCAATAAACAAGGAATACCATAATTTACCGTACTATTTCTCTTCATTAGTTGGAAATTAGGATTTTTATAATTGGTATCCTCTAAATATCGTGGGATCACGATAAAATACATTGTTTTACCAATATTTTCATAAAATATGGTGAAAAATGTGTGGAATCCTGCAACACACAGGGAAAACCATGATTTAAAGCACTTATTAGCATTCAAACGCCGGAAATTTAGATTTATTTCGTTTTTTCTCTCAACATAACGCAAGTTTATGCTGGAAATGCCTGTTTTTACCAATATTCTGCTAATATATGGAGAAAAGTGCGTGGAATCCTGCAATAAACAGGGAAAACCATAATTTAAAGCACTATTTCTATTCCTGAATTGGAAAAATGGATTTCTATAATTGATATCCCCTAAATATCGTGGGTTCACGATAAAATACATTGTTTTAGTAATATTTTCCTAGAATATTGTGAAAAGTGTGTGGAATCCTGAAACAAATAGGAAAAACCATGATTTAAAGCACTAATTGACATTCAAACGCCGGAAATTTAGATTTGTTTCGTTCTTTTTCTCCAAATATCTTAGGTTTATGCTAGAAACGCTTGTTTTTACCAATATTTAGCTACTGTATGGTGAAAAGTGCGTGGAATCCTGTAATAAACAGGGAAAACCATAATTTAAAGTATTTTTTCTATTCGTGAGTTGGAAATTAGGATTTTTATAATTGGTATCCTCTTAATATCCTGGGTTCATGATAAAATACATTGTTTTACCCATATCTTCTTAGAATATTGTTAAAAGTGTGTGGAATCCTTCAACAAACAGGGAAAACCATGATTTAAAGCACTTATTGGTATTCAAAAGCCGGAAATTTAGATTCGTTTCGTTCTTTTTCTCAAAATAACGTAGGTTTATGCTGGAAATGCCTGTTTTTACCAATATTTTCCTAGAATATGGGGAAAAGTGCGTAGAATCCTGCAATAAAAAGGGAAAACCATAATTTAAGGTACTGTTTCTCTTCGCGAGTTGGAAATATGGTTTTTTATAATTGGCATCCTCTAAATATCGTGGGTTAACCATGAAATACATTGTTTTACCAATATTTTCTTAGAATATGGTGAAAAGTGTGTGGAATCCAGCAACAAACAGGGAAACCCATAATTTAAAGCACTTATTGGTATTCCAAAGCAGGAAATTTAGATTTGTTTCGTTCTTTTTCTCAAAATAACGTAGGTTTATGCTCGTAATCCCTGTTTTAACCAAGATTTTCCTAATATATGGATAAGAAGGTATGTTTTTACCAATATTTTGCTAATATATGGTGAAAAGTGCGTGAAATCCTGTAATAAACAGGGAAAACCATAATTTAAAGTATTTTTTGTCTTCTTGCGTTGGAAATATGGACTTTTATAATTGGTATACTCTAAATATTGTGGGTTCACGATAAAATACATTGTTTTACCAATATTTTCCTAGAATATGGTGAAAAGTGTGTGGAATCGTGCAACAAACGGGGAAAACCATAATTTAAAGCACTTATTGGTATTCAAAAGCCGGAAATTTAGTTTTGTTTCGTTCTTTTTCTCTAAATAACGTAGCTTTATGCTAGGAATGCCTGTTTTTACCAATATTTTCCTAGTTCATGGTGAAAAGTGTGTGGACTCCTGCAATAAACAAGGAAAAGCATAATTTAAAGTACTATTTCTCTTCGTTTGTTGGAAATATGTATTTTTATAATTGGTATCCGCTAAATATTGTTGCCTCACGATAAAATACATTGTTTTACCAATATTTTACTAGAATACGGTGAAAAGTGTGTGGAATCCTGCAAGATACAGGACAAACCATGATATAAAGCACTTATTGGTATTCAAAGGCCGGATAATTAGATTTGTTTCGTTCTTTATCTCAAAATAACGCGGGTTTATGCTAGAAATCCCTCTTTTTACCAATATTTTCCTAATATATGGTGAGAAATGCCTGTTTTAACCAATATTTCCCTAGTATAAGGTGAAAAGTCTGTGGACACCTGCTACAAATGGGAAAACCATAATTTAAAGCACTTATTGGTATTCAAAGCCGGAAATTTAGATTTGATTCGTTCTTTTTCTCAAAATAACATAGGTTTATTCTAGAAGTGCCTGTTTTTACCAATATTTGCATAATATATGGTGAAAAGTCCGTGGAATCCTGCAATAAACAGGGAAAGCCATAATTTACAGTACTATGTCTCTTCGTGAGTTGGAAATATGGAAATTTATAATCGGTATCCTCTAGATATCGTTGGTTCACGATAAAATACATTGTTTTACCAAAATTTTCCTAAAATATGTTGAAAAGTGTGTGGAATCCTGCAACAAACAGGGAAAACCCATCAGTTAAAGCACTTATTGGCATTCAAACGCCGGAAATTTAGATTTATTTCGTTTTTTCTCTCAAAATGACGTAGGTTTATGCTGGAAATGCCTGTTTTTACCAATATTTTCATAGAATATGTTGAAAAGGGCGTGGAATCCTCCATTAAACAGTGAAAACCATAATTAAAATTTTTTCTTCTCTTCGTTTGTTGGAAATTAGAATTTTTATAGTTGCTATCTTCTTAATATCCTGGGTTGACAATAAAATACATTGTTTTACCCATATTTTCTTAGAATATTCTTAAAAGTATGTGGAGTCCTTCAACAAACAGGGAAAACCATGATTTAGACCACTTATTGGCAATCAAAAGCCAGAAATTTAGATTTGTTTCTTTCTTTTTCTCAAAATAACGTAGGTTTATGCTAGAGTGGCCTGTTTTTCAATATTTTCCTAATATATAGTGAAAAATGAATGTTTTTACCAATATTTTGCTAATATATGGAGAAAAGCGCGTGGAATCCTGCAATTACCAGGGAAAACCATAATTTAAAGTACTATTTCTCTACGTGAGTTGGAAATTAGGATTTTTATAATTGGTATCCACTAAATATCATCGGTTCACAATAAATTACATTGTTTTACCAATATTTGTCTAGAATAGGGTGAAAAGTGTGTGGAATCCTGCATCAAACAGGGAAAACCATCATTTAAAGCACTTACTGGTATTCAAAAGCCGGAAATTTAGATTTGGTTCGTTCTTTTTCTCAAAATAACGTAGGTTTATGCTAGAAACGCTTGTTTTTCAATATTTTCTTAATATATAATGAATAATGTATATTTTACCAATATTTTGCTAATATATGGTGAGAAGGGCGTGGAATCCTGCAATAAACAAGGAATACCATAATTTAACGTACTTATTCTCTTCATTAGTTGGAAATTAGGATTTTTATAATTGGTATCCTCTAAATATCGTGGGTTCACGATAAAATACATTGTTTTACCAATATTTTCATAAAATATGGTGCAAAATGTGTGAAATCCTGCAACACCCAGGGAAAACCATGATTTAAAGCACTTAAGAGCATTCAAACGCCGAAATTTTAGATTTATTCCTTTTTTTCTCTCAACATAACGCAAGTTTATGCTGGAAATGCCTGTTTTTACCAATATTCTGCTAATATATGGAGAAAAGTGCGTGGAATTCTGCAATAAACAGGGAAAACCATAATTTAAAGCACTATTTCTATTCGTGAATTGGGAAAATGGATTTTTATAATTGATATCCTCTAAATATCGCGGGTTCACGATAAAATACATTGTTTTAGTAATATTTTCCTAGAATATTGTGAAAAGTGTGTGGAATCCTGAAACAAATAGGAAAAACCATGATTTAAAGCACTATTGACATTCAAACATCGGAAATTTAGATTTGTTTCGTTCTTTTTCTCCAAATATCCTAGGTTTATGCTAGAAACGCTTCTTTTTACAAATATTTACCTACTATATGGTGAAAAGTGCGTGGAATCCGGCAATAAACAGGGAAAACCATAATTTAAAGTATTTTTTCTATTCGTGTGTTGGAAATTAGGATTTTTATAATTGGTATCCTCTAAATATCCTGGGTTCATGATAAAATACATTGTTTTACCAATATTTTCCTAGAATATGGTGAAAAGTGTGTGGAATCGTGCAACAAACGGGGAAAACCATAATTTAAAGCACTTATTGGTATTCCAAAGCCGGAAATTTAGTTTTGTTTCGTTCTTTTTCTCTAAATAACGTAGCTTTATGCTAGAAATGCCTGTTTTTACCAATATTTTCCTAGTTCATGGTGAAAAGTGGGTGGACTCCTGCAATAAACAGGGAAAACCATAATTTAAAGTACTATTTCTCTTCGTAAGTTGGAAATATGGATTTTTATAATTGGTATCCACTAAATATTGTTGCCTCACGATAAAATACATTGTTTTACCAATATTTTACTAGAATACGGTGAAAAGTGTGTGGAATCCGGCAAGAAACGGGACAAACCATGATATAAATCACTTATTGGTATTCAAAGGCCGGATAATTAGATTTGTTTCGTTCTTTATCTCAAAATAACGTGGGTTTATTCTAGAAATCCCTCTTTTTACCAATATTTTCCTAATATATGGTGAGAATGCCTGTTTTAACCAATATTTTCCTAGTATATGGTGAAAAGTCTGTGGCCACCTGCTACAAATGGGAAAACCATAATTTAAAGCACTTATTGGTATTCAAAGCCGAAAATTTAGATTTGATTCGTTCTTTTTCTCAAAATAACATAGGTTTATTCTAGAAGTGCCTGCTTTTACCAATATTTTCCTAGTATATGTGAAAAAGTTCGTGGAATCATGCAATAAAAAGTGAAATCCATAATTTAAGGTACTATTTCTCTTCGTGGGTTGGAAATATGGATTTTTATAATTGGTATCCTCTAAATATCTTGGGTTCCCGATAAAATACATAGTTTTACCAATTTTTTCCTAGTATATGGTGAAAAGTTTGTGAACACCTTCTATAAATGGGAAAACCATGATTTAAAGCACTTATTGGTATTCAAAAGCCGGAAATTTAGACTTTTTTCGTTCTTTTTCTCAAAATAACGTAGGTTTATGCTAGAATAGACTGTTTATCAATATTTTCCGATTATTTAGTAAAAATGCATGTTTTTACCTATATATTGCTAATATATAGAGAAAGTGCGTGGAATCCTGCAATAAATGGGGAAAACCATAATTTAAAGTATTTTTTCTCTTCGTGAGTTGGAAATATGGATATTTATAATTGGTATCCTCTAAATATCGTTGGTTCACGATAAAATACATTGTTTTACCAATATTTTCCTAAAATATGTTTAAAAGTGTGTGGAATCCTGCAACAAATAGGGAAAACCATGATTTAAAGCACTTATTGGCATTCAAAAGCCGGAAATTTAGATTTGGTTCGTTCTTTTTCTCAAAATAACGTAGGTTTATGCTAGAAACGCTTGTTTTTCAATATTATCCTAATATATATTGAAAAATGTATGTTTTTACCAATATTATGCTAATATATGGTGAGAAGGGCGTGGAATCCTGCAATAAACAAGGAATACCATAATTTAACGTACTGTTTCTCTTCATTAGTTGGAAATTAGGATTTTTATAATTGGTATCCTCTAAATATCGTGGGTTCACGATAAAATACATTGTTTTACCAATTTTTTCATAAAATATGGTGAAAAATGTGTGGAATCCTGCAACACACAGGGAAAACCTTGATTTAAAGCACCTATTAGCATTCAAACGCCGGAAATTTAGATTTATTTCGTTTTTTCTCTCAACATAACGCAAGTTTAAGCTGGAAATGCCAGTTTTTACCAATATGCTGCTAATATATGGAGAAAAGTGCGTGGAATTCTGCAATAAACAGGGAAAACCATAATTTAAAGCCCTATTTCTATTCGTGAATTGGAAAAATGGATTTTTATAATTGATATCCTCTAAATATCGTGGGTTCACGATAAAATACATTGTTTTAGTAATATTTTCCTAGAATATTGTGAAAAGTGTGTGGAATCCTGGAACAAATAGGAAAAACCATGATTTAAAGCACTTATTGACATTCAAACGCCGGAAATTTAGATTTGTTTCGTTCTTTTTCTCCAAATATCCTAGGTTTATGCTAGAAACGCTTGTTTTTACCAATATTTACCTACTATATGGTGAAAAGTGCGTGGAATCCTGCAATAAACAGGGAAAACCATGATTTAAAGCACTTATTGGTATTCAAAAGCTGGAAATTTAGTTTTGATTCGTTCTTTTTCTCTAAATAACGTAGCTTTATGCTAGAAATGCCTGTTTTTACCAATATTTTCCTAGTTCATGGTGAAAAGTGGGTGGACTCCTCCAATAAACAGGGAAAACCATAATTTAAAGTACTATTTCTCTTCGTAAGTTGGAAATATGGATTTTTATAATTGGTATCCACTAAATATTGTTGCCTCACGATAAAATACATTGTTTTACCAATATTTTACTAGAATAGGGTGAAAAGTGTGTGGAATCCTGCATCAAACAGGGAAAACCATGATTTAAAGCACTTAATGGTATTCAAAAGCCGGAAATTTACATTTGGTTCGTTCTTTTTCTCAAAATAACGTAGGTTTATGCTAGAAACTCTTGTTTTTCAATATTTTCCTAATATATAATGAATAATGTATGTTTTTACCAATATTTTGCTAATATATGGTGAGAAGGGCGTGGAATCCTGCAATAAACAAGGAATACCATAATTTAACGTACTTTTTCTCTTCATTAGTTGGAAATTAGGATTTTTATAATTGGTATCCTCTAAATATCGTGGGTTCACGATAAAATACATTGTTTTACCAATATTTTCATAAAATATGGTGAAAAATGTGTGGAATCCTGCAACACACAGGGAAAACCATGATTTAATGCACTTATTACCATTCAAACGCCGGAAATTTAGATTTGTTTCGTTCTTTTTCTCAAAATAACGTAGGTTTATGCTGGAAATGCCTGTTTTTACCAATATTTTCCTAGAATATGGGGAAAAGTGCGTAGAATCCTGCAATAAAAAGGGAAAACTATAATTTAAGGTACTATTTCTCTTCGTGAGTTGGAAATATGGTTTTTTATAATTGGCATCCTCTAAATATCGTGGGTTAACCATGAAATACATTGTTTTACCAATATTTTCCTAGAATATGGTGAAAAGTGTGTGGAATCCAGCAACAAACAGGGAAAACCATAATTTAAAGCACTTATTGGTATTCCAAAGCCGGAAATTTAGATTTGTTTCGTTCTTTTTCTCAAAATAACGTAGGTTTATGCTCGAAATCCCTGTTTTAACCAAGATTTTCCTAATATATGGATAAGAAGGTATGTTTTTACCAATATTTTGCTAATATATCACCATATATTAGCAAAATATTGGTAAAAACATACCTTCTTATCCATATATTAGGAAAATCTTGGTTAAAACAGGGATTTCGAGCATAAACCTACGTTATTTTGAGAAAAAGAAGTGCGTGAAATCCTGTAATAAACAGGGAATACCATAATTTAAAGTATTTTTTCACTTCTTGCGTTGGAAATATGGACTTTTATAATTGGTATACTCTAAATATTGTGGGTTCACGATAAAATACATTGTTTTACCAATATTTTCCTAGAATATGGTGAAAAGTGTGTGGAATCGTGCAACAAACGGGGAAAACCATAATTTAAAGCACTTATTGGTATTCAAATGCCGGAAATTTAGTTTTGTTTCGTTCTTTTTCTCTAAATAACGTAGCTTTATGCTAGGAATGCCTGTTTTTACTAATATTTTCCTAGATCATGGTGAAAAGTGGGTGGACTCCTGCAATAAACAGGGAAAACCATAATTTAAAGTACTATTTCTCTTCGTTTGTTGGAAATATGGATTTTTATAATTGGTATCCACTAAATATTGTTGCCTCACGATAAAATACATTGTTTTACCAATATTTTACTAGAATACGGTGAAAAGTGTGTGGAATCCTGCAAGATACAGGACAAACCATGATATAAAGCACTTATTGTTATTCAAAGGCCGGATAATTTGATTTGTTTCGTTCTTAATCTCAAAATAACGTGGGTTTATGCTAGAAATCCCTCTTTTTACCAATATTTTCCTAATATATGGTGAGAAATGCCTGTTTTAATCAATATTTTCCTAGTATAAGGTGAAAAGTCTGTGGACACCTGCTACAAATGGGAAAACCATAATTTAAAGCACTTATTGGTATTCAAAGCCGGTAATTTAGATTTGATTCGTTCTTTTTCTCAAAATAACATAGGTTTATTCTAGAAGTGCCTGTTTTTACCAATATTTGCATAATATATGGTGAAAAGTCCGTGGAATCCTGCAATAAACTGGGAAACCCATAATTTACAGTACTATGTCTCTTCGTGAGTTGGAAATATGGAAATTTATAATCGGTATCCTCTAAATATCGTTGGTTCACGATAAAATACATTGTTTTACCAAAATTTTCCTAAAATATGTTGAAAAGTGTGTGGAATCCTGCAACAAACAGGGAAACCCATCATTTAAAGCACTTATTGGCATTCAACCGCCGGAAATTTAGATTTATTTCGTTTTTTCTCTCAAAATGACGTAGGTTTATGCTGGAAATGCCTGTTTTTACCAATATTTTCATAGAATATGTTGAAAAGGGCGTGGAATCCTCCATTAAACAGTGAAGACCATAATTATAATTTTTTTTTCTCTTCGCTTGTTGGAAATTAGAATTTTTATAGTTGGTATCTTCTTAGTATCCTGGGTTGACAATAAAATACATTGTTTTACCCATATTTTCTTAGAATATTCTTAAAAGTATGTGGAGTCCTTCAACAAACAGGGAAAACCATGATTTAGACCACTTATTGGCATTCAAAAGCCGGAAAGCTAGATTTGTTTCTTTCTTTTTCTTAAAATAACGTAGGTTTATGCTAGAGCGGCCTGTTTTTCAATATTTTCCTAATATATAGTGAAAAATGAATGTTTTTACCAATATTTTGCTAATATATGGAGAAAAGCGCGTGGAATCCTGCAATTACCAGGGAAAACCATAATTTAAAGTACTATTTCTCTTCGTGAGTTGGAAATTAGGATTTTTATAATTGGTATCCACTAAATATCATCGGTTCACAATAAAATACATTGTTTTACCAATATTTGTCTAGAATAGGGTGAAAAGTGTGTGGAATCCTGCATCTAACAGGGAAAACCATCATTTAAAGCACTTACTGGTATTCAAAAGCCGGAAATTTAGATTTGGTTCGTTCTTTTTCTCAAAATAACATAGGTTTATGCTAGAAAAGCTTGTTTTTCAATATTTTCCTAATATATAATGAAAAATGTATGTTTTTACCAATATTTTGCTAATATATGGTGAGAAGGGCGTGGAATCCTGCAATAAACAAGAAATACCATAATTTAAAGTACTTTTTCTCTTCATTAGTTGGAAATTAGGATTTTTATAATTGGTATCCTCTAAATATCGTGGGTTCACGATAAAATACATTGTTTTACCAATATTTTCATAAAATATGGTGAAAAATGTGTGGAATCCTGCAACACACAGGGAAAACCATGATTTAAAGCACTTATTAGCATTCAAACGCCAAAAATTTAGATTTATTTCGTTTTTTCTCTCAACATAACGCAAGTTTATGCTGGAAATGCCTGTTTTTACCAATATTCTGCTAATATATGGAGAAAAGTGCGTGGAATTCTGCAATAAACAGGAAAACCATAATTTAAAGCACTATTTCTATTCGTGAATTGGAAAAATGGATTTTTATAATTGATATCCTCTTAATATCGTGGGTTCACGATAAAATACATTGTTTTAGTAATATTTTCCTAGAATATTGTGAAAAGTGTGTGGAATCCTGAAACAAATAGGAAAAACCATGATTTAAAGCACTTATTGACATTCAAACGCCGGAAATTTAGATTTGTTTCGTTCTTTTTCTCCAAATATCCTAGGTTTATGCTAGAAACGCTTGTTTTTACCAATATTTACCTACTATATGGTGAGAAGTGCGTGGAATCCTGCAATAAACAGGAAAACCATAATTTAAAGTATTTTTTCTATTCGTGAGTTGGAAATTAGTATTTTTATAATTGGTATCCTCTCAATATCCTGGGTTCATGATAAAATACATTGTTTTACCCATATCTTCTTAGAATATTGTTAAAAGTGTGTGGAATCCTTCAACAAACAGGAAAACGATGATTTAAAGCACTTATTGGTATTCAAAAGCCGGAAATTTAGTTTTGTTTCGTTCTTTTTCTCTAAATAACGTAGCTTTATGCTAGAAATGCCTGTTTTTACCAATATTTTCCTAGTTCATGGTGAAAAGTGGGTGGACTCCTGCAATAAACAGGGAAAACCATAATTTAAAGTACTATTTCTCTTCGTAAGTTGGAAATATGGATTTTTATAATTGGTATCCACTAAATATTGTTGCCTCACGATAAAATACATTGTTTTACCAATATTTTACTAGAATACGGTGAAAGGTGTGTGGAATCCTGCAAGCAACAGGAGAAACCATGATATAAATCACTTATTGGTGTTCAAAGGCCGGATAATTAGATTTGTCTCGTTCTTTATCTCAAAATAACGTGGGTTTATGCTAGAAATCCCTCTTTTTACCAATATTTTCCTAATATATGGTGAGAAATGCCTGTTTTAACCAATATTTTCCTAGTATATGGTGAAAAGTCTGTGGCCACCTGCTACAAATGGGAAAACCATAATTTAAAGCACTTATTGTTATTCAAAGCCGGAAATTTAGATTTGATTCGTTCTTTTTCTCAAAATAACATAGGTTTATTCTAGAAGTGCCTGTTTTTACCAATATTTTCCTTGTATATGGGAAAAAGTTCGTGGAATCATGCAATAAAAAGTGAAAACCATAATTTAAGGTACTATTTCTCTTCGTGAGTTGGAAATATGGATTTTTATAATTGGTATCCTCTAAATATCGTGGGTTCACTATAAAATACATTGTTTTACCAATATTTTACTAGAATATGGTGAAAAGTGTATGGAATCCAGCAACAATCAGGGAAAACCATAGTTTAAAGCACTTATTGTTATTCAAAAGCCGAAAATTGATATTTGTTTCGTTTTTTCTCTCAAAATGACGTAGGTTTATGCTGGAAATGCCTGTTTTTACCAATATTTTCCTAGAATATGTTGAAAAGTGCGTGGAATCCTGCAATAAACAGGGAAAACCATAATTTAAAGTATCTTTTCTCTTCGTGAGTTGGAAATATGGATTTTTATAATTGGTATCCACTAAATATCGTGGGTTCACTATAAAATACATTGTTTTACCAATATTTTACTAGAATATGGTGAGTGTGTGGAATCCAGCAACAATCAGGGAAAACCATAGTTTAAAGAACTTATTGTTATTCAAAAGCCGGAAATTGAGATTTGTTTCGTTTTTTCTCTCAAAATGACGTCGATTACGCTCGAAATGCCTGTTTTTACCAATATTTTCCTAGAATATGTTGAAAAGTGCGTGGAATCCTGCAATAAACAGGGAAAACCATAATTTAAAGTATCTTTTCTCTTTGTGAGTTGGAAATATGGATTTTTATAATTGGTATCCTCTAAATATCTTGGGTTCACGATAAAATACATAGTTTTACCAATATTTTCCTAGTATATGGTGAAAAGTTTGTGAACACCTTCTATAAATGGGAAAACCATGATTTAAAGCACTTATTGGTATTCAAAAGCCGGAAATTTAGACTTTTTTCGTTCTTTTTCTCAAAATAACGTAGGTTTATGCTAGAATTGCCTGTTTTTCAATATTTTCCGAATATTTAGTGAAAAATGCATGTTTTTACCTATATATTTCTAATATATACAGAAAAGTGCGTGGAATCTTGCAATAAACGGGGAAAACCATAATTTAAAGTATTTTTTCTCTTCGTAAGTTGGAAATATGGATTTTTATAATTGGTATCCTCTAAATATCGTTGGTTCACGATAAAATACATTGTTTTACCAATATTTTCCTAAAATATGTTTAAAAGTGTGTGGAATCCTGCAACAAATAGGGAAAACCATGATTTAAAGCACTTATTGGCATTCAAACGCCGGAAATTTAGATGTATTTCGTTTTTTCTCTCAAAATGACGTAGGTTTATGCTGGAAATGCCTGTTTTTACCAATATTTTCCTAGAATATGTTGAAAAGTGCGTGGAATCCTGCAATAAACAGGGAAAACCATAATTTAAAGTATCTTTTCTCTTCGTGAGTTGGAAATATGGATTTCTATAATTGGTATCCACTAAATATCATCGGTTCACAATAAAATACATTGTTTTACCAATATTTGTCTAGAATAGGGTGAAAAGTGTGTGGAATCCTGCATCTAACAGGGAAAACCATCATTTAAAGCACTTACTGGTATTCAAAAGCCGGAAATTTAGATTTGGTTCGTTCTTTTTCTCAAAATAACGTAGGTTTATGCTAGAAAAGCTTGTTTTTCAATATTTTCCTAATATATAATGAAAAATGTATGTTTTTACCAATATTTTGCTAATATATGGTGAGAAGGGCGTGGAATCCTGCAATAAACAAGAAATACCATAATTTAAAGTACTTTTTCTCTTCATTAGTTGGAAATTAGGATTTTTATAATTGGTATCCTCTAAATATCGTGGGTTCACGATAAAATACATTGTTTTACCAATATTTTCATAAAATATGGTGAAAAATGTGTGGAATCCTGCAACACACAGGGAAAACCATGATTTAAAGCACTTATTAGCATTCAAACGCCAAAAATTTAGATTTATTTCGTTTTTTCTCTCAACATAACGCAAGTTTATGCTGGAAATGCCTGTTTTTACCAATATTCTGCTAATATATGGAGAAAAGTGCGTAGAATTCTGCAATAAACAGGGAAAACCATAATTTAAAGCACTATTTCTATTCGTGAATTGGAAAAATGGATTTTTATAATTGATATCCTCTTAATATCGTGGGTTCACGATAAAATACATTGTTTTAGTAATATTTTCCTAGAATATTGTGAAAAGTGTGTGGAATCCTGAAACAAATAGGAAAAACCATGATTTAAAGCACTTATTGACATTCAAACGCCGGAAATTTAGATTTGTTTCGTTCTTTTTCTCCAAATATCCTAGGTTTATGCTAGAAACGCTTGTTTTTACCAATATTTACCTACTATATGGTGAGAAGTGCGTGGAATCCTGCAATAAACAGGGAAAACCATAATTTAAAGTATTTTTTCTATTCGTGAGTTGGAAATTAGTATTTTTATAATTGGTATCCTCTCAATATCCTGGGTTCATGATAAAATACATTGTTTTACCCATATCTTCTTAGAATATTGTTAAAAGTGTGTGGAATCCTTCAACAAATAGGGAAAACCATGATTTAAAGCACTTATTGGCATTCAAAAGCCGGAAATTTAGATTTGGTTCGTTCTTTTTCTCAAAATAACGTAGGTTTATGCTAGAAACGCTTGTTTTTCAATATTATCCTAATATATATTGAAAAATGTATGTTTTTACCAATATTATGCTAATATATGGTGAGAAGGGCGTGGAATCCTGCAATAAACAAGGAATACCATAATTTAACGTACTGTTTCTCTTCATTAGTTGGAAATTAGGATTTTTATAATTGGTATCCTCTAAATATCGTGGGTTCACGATAAAATACATTGTTTTACCAATTTTTTCATAAAATATGGTGAAAAATGTGTGGAATCCTGCAACACACAGGGAAAACCTTGATTTAAAGCACCTATTAGCATTCAAACGCCGGAAATTTAGATTTATTTCGTTTTTTCTCTCAACATAACGCAAGTTTAAGCTGGAAATGCCAGTTTTTACCAATATGCTGCTAATATATGGAGAAAAGTGCGTGGAATTCTGCAATAAACAGGGAAAACCATAATTTAAAGCCCTATTTCTATTCGTGAATTGGAAAAATGGATTTTTATAATTGATATCCTCTAAATATCGTGGGTTCACGATAAAATACATTGTTTTAGTAATATTTTCCTAGAATATTGTGAAAAGTGTGTGGAATCCTGGAACAAATAGGAAAAACCATGATTTAAAGCACTTATTGACATTCAAACGCCGGAAATTTAGATTTGTTTCGTTCTTTTTCTCCAAATATCCTAGGTTTATGCTAGAAACGCTTGTTTTTACCAATATTTACCTACTATATGGTGAAAAGTGCGTGGAATCCTGCAATAAACAGGGAAAACCATGATTTAAAGCACTTATTGGTATTCAAAAGCTGGAAATTTAGTTTTGATTCGTTCTTTTTCTCTAAATAACGTAGCTTTATGCTAGAAATGCCTGTTTTTACCAATATTTTCCTAGTTCATGGTGAAAAGTGGGTGGACTCCTCCAATAAACAGGGAAAACCATAATTTAAAGTACTATTTCTCTTCGTAAGTTGGAAATATGGATTTTTATAATTGGTATCCACTAAATATTGTTGCCTCACGATAAAATACATTGTTTTACCAATATTTTACTAGAATAGGGTGAAAAGTGTGTGGAATCCTGCATCAAACAGGGAAAACCATGATTTAAAGCACTTAATGGTATTCAAAAGCCGGAAATTTACATTTGGTTCGTTCTTTTTCTCAAAATAACGTAGGTTTATGCTAGAAACTCTTGTTTTTCAATATTTTCCTAATATATAATGAATAATGTATGTTTTTACCAATATTTTGCTAATATATGGTGAGAAGGGCGTGGAATCCTGCAATAAACAAGGAATACCATAATTTAACGTACTTTTTCTCTTCATTAGTTGGAAATTAGGATTTTTATAATTGGTATCCTCTAAATATCGTGGGTTCACGATAAAATACATTGTTTTACCAATATTTTCATAAAATATGGTGAAAAATGTGTGGAATCCTGCAACACACAGGGAAAACCATGATTTAATGCACTTATTACCATTCAAACGCCGGAAATTTAGATTTGTTTCGTTCTTTTTCTCAAAATAACGTAGGTTTATGCTGGAAATGCCTGTTTTTACCAATATTTTCCTAGAATATGGGGAAAAGTGCGTAGAATCCTGCAATAAAAAGGGAAAACTATAATTTAAGGTACTATTTCTCTTCGTGAGTTGGAAATATGGTTTTTTATAATTGGCATCCTCTAAATATCGTGGGTTAACCATGAAATACATTGTTTTACCAATATTTTCCTAGAATATGGTGAAAAGTGTGTGGAATCCAGCAACAAACAGGGAAAACCATAATTTAAAGCACTTATTGGTATTCCAAAGCCGGAAATTTAGATTTGTTTCGTTCTTTTTCTCAAAATAACGTAGGTTTATGCTCGAAATCCCTGTTTTAACCAAGATTTTCCTAATATATGGATAAGAAGGTATGTTTTTACCAATATTTTGCTAATATATCACCATATATTAGCAAAATATTGGTAAAAACATACCTTCTTATCCATATATTAGGAAAATCTTGGTTAAAACAGGGATTTCGAGCATAAACCTACGTTATTTTGAGAAAAAGAAGTGCGTGAAATCCTGTAATAAACAGGGAATACCATAATTTAAAGTATTTTTCACTTCTTGCGTTGGAAATATGGACTTTTATAATTGGTATACTCTAAATATTGTGGGTTCACGATAAAATACATTGTTTTACCAATATTTTCCTAGAATATGGTGAAAAGTGTGTGGAATCGTGCAACAAACGGGGAAAACCATAATTTAAAGCACTTATTGGTATTCAAATGCCGGAAATTTAGTTTTGTTTCGTTCTTTTTCTCTAAATAACGTAGCTTTATGCTAGGAATGCCTGTTTTTACTAATATTTTCCTAGATCATGGTGAAAAGTGGGTGGACTCCTGCAATAAACAGGAAAACCATAATTTAAAGTACTATTTCTCTTCGTTTGTTGGAAATATGGATTTTTATAATTGGTATCCACTAAATATTGTTGCCTCACGATAAAATACATTGTTTTACCAATATTTTACTAGAATACGGTGAAAAGTGTGTGGAATCCTGCAAGATACAGGACAAACCATGATATAAAGCACTTATTGTTATTCAAAGGCCGGATAATTTGATTTGTTTCGTTCTTAATCTCAAAATAACGTGGGTTTATGCTAGAAATCCCTCTTTTTACCAATATTTTCCTAATATATGGTGAGAAATGCCTGTTTTAATCAATATTTTCCTAGTATAAGGTGAAAAGTCTGTGGACACCTGCTACAAATGGGAAAACCATAATTTAAAGCACTTATTGGTATTCAAAGCCGGTAATTTAGATTTGATTCGTTCTTTTTCTCAAAATAACATAGGTTTATTCTAGAAGTGCCTGTTTTTACCAATATTTGCATAATATATGGTGAAAAGTCCGTGGAATCCTGCAATAAACTGGGAAACCCATAATTTACAGTACTATGTCTCTTCGTGAGTTGGAAATATGGAAATTTATAATCGGTATCCTCTAAATATCGTTGGTTCACGATAAAATACATTGTTTTACCAAAATTTTCCTAAAATATGTTGAAAAGTGTGTGGAATCCTGCAACAAACAGGAAACCCATCATTTAAAGCACTTATTGGCATTCAACCGCCGGAAATTTAGATTTATTTCGTTTTTTCTCTCAAAATGACGTAGGTTTATGCTGGAAATGCCTGTTTTTACCAATATTTTCATAGAATATGTTGAAAAGGGCGTGGAATCCTCCATTAAACAGTGAAGACCATAATTATAATTTTTTTTTCTCTTCGCTTGTTGGAAATTAGAATTTTTATAGTTGGTATCTTCTTAGTATCCTGGGTTGACAATAAAATACATTGTTTTACCCATATTTTCTTAGAATATTCTTAAAAGTATGTGGAGTCCTTCAACAAACAGGGAAAACCATGATTTAGACCACTTATTGGCATTCAAAAGCCGGAAAGCTAGATTTGTTTCTTTCTTTTTCTTAAAATAACGTAGGTTTATGCTAGAGCGGCCTGTTTTTCAATATTTTCCTAATATATAGTGAAAAATGAATGTTTTTACCAATATTTTGCTAATATATGGAGAAAAGCGCGTGGAATCCTGCAATTACCAGGGAAAACCATAATTTAAAGTACTATTTCTCTTCGTGAGTTGGAAATTAGGATTTTTATAATTGGTATCCACTAAATATCATCGGTTCACAATAAAATACATTGTTTTACCAATATTTGTCTAGAATAGGGTGAAAAGTGTGTGGAATCCTGCATCTAACAGGGAAAACCATCATTTAAAGCACTTACTGGTATTCAAAAGCCGGAAATTTAGATTTGGTTCGTTCTTTTTCTCAAAATAACATAGGTTTATGCTAGAAAAGCTTGTTTTTCAATATTTTCCTAATATATAATGAAAAATGTATGTTTTTACCAATATTTTGCTAATATATGGTGAGAAGGGCGTGGAATCCTGCAATAAACAAGAAATACCATAATTTAAAGTACTTTTTCTCTTCATTAGTTGGAAATTAGGATTTTTATAATTGGTATCCTCTAAATATCGTGGGTTCACGATAAAATACATTGTTTTACCAATATTTTCATAAAATATGGTGAAAAATGTGTGGAATCCTGCAACACACAGGGAAAACCATGATTTAAAGCACTTATTAGCATTCAAACGCCAAAAATTTAGATTTATTTCGTTTTTTCTCTCAACATAACGCAAGTTTATGCTGGAAATGCCTGTTTTTACCAATATTCTGCTAATATATGGAGAAAAGTGCGTGGAATTCTGCAATAAACAGGGAAAACCATAATTTAAAGCACTATTTCTATTCGTGAATTGGAAAAATGGATTTTTATAATTGATATCCTCTTAATATCGTGGGTTCACGATAAAATACATTGTTTTAGTAATATTTTCCTAGAATATTGTGAAAAGTGTGTGGAATCCTGAAACAAATAGGAAAAACCATGATTTAAAGCACTTATTGACATTCAAACGCCGGAAATTTAGATTTGTTTCGTTCTTTTTCTCCAAATATCCTAGGTTTATGCTAGAAACGCTTGTTTTTACCAATATTTACCTACTATATGGTGAGAAGTGCGTGGAATCCTGCAATAAACAGGGAAAACCATAATTTAAAGTATTTTTTCTATTCGTGAGTTGGAAATTAGTATTTTTATAATTGGTATCCTCTCAATATCCTGGGTTCATGATAAAATACATTGTTTTACCCATATCTTCTTAGAATATTGTTAAAAGTGTGTGGAATCCTTCAACAAACAGGGAAAACGATGATTTAAAGCACTTATTGGTATTCAAAAGCCGGAAATTTAGTTTTGTTTCGTTCTTTTTCTCTAAATAACGTAGCTTTATGCTAGAAATGCCTGTTTTTACCAATATTTTCCTAGTTCATGGTGAAAAGTGGGTGGACTCCTGCAATAAACAGGGAAAACCATAATTTAAAGTACTATTTCTCTTCGTAAGTTGGAAATATGGATTTTTATAATTGGTATCCACTAAATATTGTTGCCTCACGATAAAATACATTGTTTTACCAATATTTTACTAGAATACGGTGAAAGGTGTGTGGAATCCTGCAAGCAACAGGAGAAACCATGATATAAATCACTTATTGGTGTTCAAAGGCCGGATAATTAGATTTGTCTCGTTCTTTATCTCAAAATAACGTGGGTTTATGCTAGAAATCCCTCTTTTTACCAATATTTTCCTAATATATGGTGAGAAATGCCTGTTTTAACCAATATTTTCCTAGTATATGGTGAAAAGTCTGTGGCCACCTGCTACAAATGGGAAAACCATAATTTAAAGCACTTATTGTTATTCAAAGCCGGAAATTTAGATTTGATTCGTTCTTTTTCTCAAAATAACATAGGTTTATTCTAGAAGTGCCTGTTTTTACCAATATTTTCCTTGTATATGGGAAAAAGTTCGTGGAATCATGCAATAAAAAGTGAAAACCATAATTTAAGGTACTATTTCTCTTCGTGAGTTGGAAATATGGATTTTTATAATTGGTATCCTCTAAATATCGTGGGTTCACTATAAAATACATTGTTTTACCAATATTTTACTAGAATATGGTGAAAAGTGTATGGAATCCAGCAACAATCAGGGAAAACCATAGTTTAAAGCACTTATTGTTATTCAAAAGCCGAAAATTGATATTTGTTTCGTTTTTTCTCTCAAAATGACGTAGGTTTATGCTGGAAATGCCTGTTTTTACCAATATTTTCCTAGAATATGTTGAAAAGTGCGTGGAATCCTGCAATAAACAGGGAAAACCATAATTTAAAGTATCTTTTCTCTTCGTGAGTTGGAAATATGGATTTTTATAATTGGTATCCACTAAATATCGTGGGTTCACTATAAAATACATTGTTTTACCAATATTTTACTAGAATATGGTGAAAAGTGTGTGGAATCCAGCAACAATCAGGGAAAACCATAGTTTAAAGAACTTATTGTTATTCAAAAGCCGGAAATTGAGATTTGTTTCGTTTTTTCTCTCAAAATGACGTCGATTACGCTCGAAATGCCTGTTTTTACCAATATTTTCCTAGAATATGTTGAAAAGTGCGTGGAATCCTGCAATAAACAGGGAAAACCATAATTTAAAGTATCTTTTCTCTTTGTGAGTTGGAAATATGGATTTTTATAATTGGTATCCTCTAAATATCTTGGGTTCACGATAAAATACATAGTTTTACCAATATTTTCCTAGTATATGGTGAAAAGTTTGTGAACACCTTCTATAAATGGGAAAACCATGATTTAAAGCACTTATTGGTATTCAAAAGCCGGAAATTTAGACTTTTTCGTTCTTTTTCTCAAAATAACGTAGGTTTATGCTAGAATTGCCTGTTTTTCAATATTTTCCGAATATTTAGTGAAAAATGCATGTTTTTACCTATATATTTCTAATATATACAGAAAAGTGCGTGGAATCTTGCAATAAACGGGGAAAACCATAATTTAAAGTATTTTTTCTCTTCGTAAGTTGGAAATATGGATTTTTATAATTGGTATCCTCTAAATATCGTTGGTTCACGATAAAATACATTGTTTTACCAATATTTTCCTAAAATATGTTTAAAAGTGTGTGGAATCCTGCAACAAATAGGGAAAACCATGATTTAAAGCACTTATTGGCATTCAAACGCCGGAAATTTAGATGTATTTCGTTTTTCTCTCAAAATGACGTAGGTTTATGCTGGAAATGCCTGTTTTTACCAATATTTTCCTAGAATATGTTGAAAAGTGCGTGGAATCCTGCAATAAACAGGGAAAACCATAATTTAAAGTATCTTTTCTCTTCGTGAGTTGGAAATATGGATTTCTATAATTGGTATCCACTAAATATCATCGGTTCACAATAAAATACATTGTTTTACCAATATTTGTCTAGAATAGGGTGAAAAGTGTGTGGAATCCTGCATCTAACAGGGAAAACCATCATTTAAAGCACTTACTGGTATTCAAAAGCCGGAAATTTAGATTTGGTTCGTTCTTTTTCTCAAAATAACGTAGGTTTATGCTAGAAAAGCTTGTTTTTCAATATTTTCCTAATATATAATGAAAAATGTATGTTTTTACCAATATTTTGCTAATATATGGTGAGAAGGGCGTGGAATCCTGCAATAAACAAGAAATACCATAATTTAAAGTACTTTTTCTCTTCATTAGTTGGAAATTAGGATTTTTATAATTGGTATCCTCTAAATATCGTGGGTTCACGATAAAATACATTGTTTTACCAATATTTTCATAAAATATGGTGAAAAATGTGTGGAATCCTGCAACACACAGGGAAAACCATGATTTAAAGCACTTATTAGCATTCAAACGCCAAAAATTTAGATTTATTTCGTTTTTTCTCTCAACATAACGCAAGTTTATGCTGGAAATGCCTGTTTTTACCAATATTCTGCTAATATATGGAGAAAAGTGCGTAGAATTCTGCAATAAACAGGGAAAACCATAATTTAAAGCACTATTTCTATTCGTGAATTGGAAAAATGGATTTTTATAATTGATATCCTCTTAATATCGTGGGTTCACGATAAAATACATTGTTTTAGTAATATTTTCCTAGAATATTGTGAAAAGTGTGTGGAATCCTGAAACAAATAGGAAAAACCATGATTTAAAGCACTTATTGACATTCAAACGCCGGAAATTTAGATTTGTTTCGTTCTTTTTCTCCAAATATCCTAGGTTTATGCTAGAAACGCTTGTTTTTACCAATATTTACCTACTATATGGTGAGAAGTGCGTGGAATCCTGCAATAAACAGGGAAAACCATAATTTAAAGTATTTTTTCTATTCGTGAGTTGGAAATTAGTATTTTTATAATTGGTATCCTCTCAATATCCTGGGTTCATGATAAAATACATTGTTTTACCCATATCTTCTTAGAATATTGTTAAAAGTGTGTGGAATCCTTCAACAAACAGGGAAAACGATGATTTAAAGCACTTATTGGTATTCAAAAGCCGGAAATTTAGTTTTGTTTCGTTCTTTTTCTCTAAATAACGTAGCTTTATGCTAGAAATGCCTGTTTTTACCAATATTTTCCTAGTTCATGGTGAAAAGTGGGTGGACTCCTGCAATAAACAGGGAAAACCATAATTTAAAGTACTATTTCTCTTCGTAAGTTGGAAATATGGATTTTTATAATTGGTATCCACTAAATATTGTTGCCTCACGATAAAATACATTGTTTTACCAATATTTTACTAGAATACGGTGAAGGGTGTGTGGAATCCTGCAAGAAACAGGAGAAACCATGATATAAATCACTTATTGGTGTTCAAAGGCCGGATAATTAGATTTGTCTCGTTCTTTATCTCAAAATAACGTGGGTTTATGCTAGAAATCCCTCTTTTTACCAATATTTTCCTAATATATGGTGAGAAATGCCTGTTTTAACCAATATTTTCCTAGTATATGGTGAAAAGTCTGTGGCCACCTGCTACAAATGGGAAAACCATAATTTAAAGCACTTATTGTTATTCAAAGCCGGAAATTTAGATTTGATTCGTTCTTTTTCTCAAAATAACATAGGTTTATTCTAGAAGTGCCTGTTTTTACCAATATTTTCCTTGTATATGGGAAAAAGTTCGTGGAATCATGCAATAAAAAGTGAAAACCATAATTTAAGGTACTATTTCTCTTCGTGAGTTGGAAATATGGATTTTTATAATTGGTATCCTCTAAATATCGTGGGTTCACTATAAAATACATTGTTTTACCAATATTTTACTAGAATATGGTGAAAAGTGTATGGAATCCAGCAACAATCAGGGAAAACCATAGTTTAAAGCACTTATTGTTATTCAAAAGCCGAAAATTGATATTTGTTTCGTTTTTTCTCACAAAATGACGTAGGTTTATGCTGGAAATGCCTGTTTTTACCAATATTTTCCTAGAATATGTTGAAAAGTGCGTGGAATCCTGCAATAAACAGGGAAAACCATAATTTAAAGTATCTTTTCTCTTCGTGAGTTGGAAATATGGATTTTTATAATTGGTATCCACTAAATATCGTGGGTTCACTATAAAATACATTGTTTTACCAATATTTTACTAAAATATGGTGAAAAGTGTGTGGAATCCAGCAACAATCAGGGAAAACCATAGTTTAAAGAACTTATTGTTATTCAAAAGCCGGAAATTGAGATTTGTTTCGTTTTTTCTCTCAAAATGACGTCGGTTTACGCTCGAAATGCCTGTTTTTACCAATATTTTCCTAGAATATGTTGAAAAGTGCGTGGAATCCTGCAATAAACAGGGAAAACCATAATTTAAAGTATCTTTTCTCTTTGTGAGTTGGAAATATGGATTTTTATAATTGGTATCCTCTAAATATCTTGGGTTCACGATAAAATACATAGTTTTACCAATATTTTCCTAGTATATGGTGAAAAGTTTGTGAACACCTTCTATAAATGGGAAAACCATGATTTAAAGCACTTATTGGTATTCAAAAGCCGGAAATTTAGACTTTTTTCGTTCTTTTTCTCAAAATAACGTAGGTTTATGCTAGAATTGCCTGTTTTTCAATATTTTCCGAATATTTAGTGAAAAATGCATGTTTTTACCTATATATTTCTAATATATACAGAAAAGTGCGTGGAATCTTGCAATAAACGGGGAAAACCATAATTTAAAGTATTTTTTCTCTTCGTAAGTTGGAAATATGGATTTTTATAATTGGTATCCTCTAAATATCGTTGGTTCACGATAAAATACATTGTTTTACCAATATTTTCCTAAAATATGTTTAAAAGTGTGTGGAATCCTGCAACAAATAGGGAAAACCATGATTTAAAGCACTTATTGGCATTCAAACGCCGGAAATTTAGATTTATTTCGTTTTTTCTCTCAAAATGACGTAGGTTTATGCTGGAAATTCCTGTTTTTACCAATATTTTCCTAGAATATGTTGAAAAGTGCGTGGAATCCTGCAATAAACAGGGAAAACCATAATTTAAAGTATCTTTTCTCTTCGTGAGTTGGAAATATGGATTTCTATAATTGGTATCCTCTAAATATCGTGGGTTCACGATAAAATACATAGTTTTACCAATATTTTCCTAGTATATGGTGAAAAGTTTGTGAACACCTTCGATAAATGGGAAAACCATGATTTAAAGCACTTATTGGTATTCAAAAGCCGGAAATTTGGACTTGTTTCGTTCTTTTTCTCAAAATAACGTAGGTTTATGCTAGAATTTCCTGTTTCTCAATATTTTCCTAATATATGGTGAGAAATGCTTGTTTTTACCAATATTATCCTAGTATATGGTATAAAGTGCGTGATATCCTGCAATAAATAGGGAAAACCTTAATTTAAAGTACTATTTCTCTTCGTGAGTTGGAAATATGGATTTTTATAATGGGATCCTCTAAATATCGTTGGTTCACGACAAAATACGTTGTTTTACCAATATTTTATTAGAATTCGGTGAGAAGTTTGTGGACACCTGCTACAAATGGGAAAACCATGATGTAAAGCAGTTATTGGTATTCAAAAGCCGGAAATTTAAACTTGTTTTCCTCTTTTTCTCAAAATAACGTGTTTTATGCTAGAATTGCCTGTTTTTCAATATTTTCCTAATATATAATGAAAAATGTATATTTTTACCAATATTTTGCTAATATATGGTGAAAAGTTCGTGGAATCCTGCAATAAACAGGGAAAACCATAATTTAAAGTACTTTTTCTCTTCGTTAGTTGAAAATTATGATTTTTATAATAAAATATTGATGCCACCTGTCAGATCTCGCAAACATTCCTTTAATTAATTCTATTTAATACTTTTAAATGATATAGATTAGTATCTAATCTATTATAACATAAGAAATGACGAAAACTGCTCCAATAATATAAGTATCCAGTTTCTTAGTTCGGATATACTAGAAAATACACACGCTGTCTGTTATACCAGAACTAAGATAAAAATTTCTCTGGACTGAAGCCAACTAACTTAGTATAGTAATGAACTTTTTTATGATCTTAATTAATTTAATTTCTGGCAAATAATTAGTTTTATGAAATTCTATTGAAAATAAAATATCCAAATTCGAGACGAACGAAATTGTTAAAATAAAGTATTTATTGTCATAAATATCATGCATAGCATCATGGCAATAAATAGTTTATTATAACAGGTTGATTTGTTTCGAGTTCTGTTATTTATCTTAAATATTCATATTCAACAAACGTATCCACTACCTAATATTTATTAAAAATAGTTGAAAATATAAATGAATTTGTTTTAGTACAAACTCTGATGATGTTGATCTTCCAAAAATACAGAGTGCATTATATTGTCTTTATAATACATTGGAAAGAAGCAAGCTCATTCTTACTTTATGCATCATAATGATTTGAGTATGTTTATGTGGTTTTTCTTTTGTCGTGATTACATTCACTAACAAAACTTAAATCGTAATTGAAATAATACCAGCATCGATAACTTTTTAAAAATTTATACGTCTACAGGGATTCTAGAGTGACAATTTGAAAAAAGTAAATGTGGCAGACAGCTGACTATTACTATTGCGACTTTTCAACTCAGAGTATTGACTGTACAAAGGGGAAGTGACAGCGATGATGCTGCTAAATGTATTCCACGCTCCTGCGATCGGCTCGATTAAGTGCTTCGATTCGGACCGAGATTTTATTCAAATTGTTTAACTTACTAGCATCCTGAGGCTAAGAACGGCGGAGCCTCGCGAGTCGGCGACCACGTGGCTGGAAAAGATGGCGCCACCAGCGCTTTCTTGGCGATTGAGCATCCGCGGCGCGCAGGCCACTGCGCACGATTCTCCGTTGATCCTCGGTCTCGCGCTCGGCTATAAAAGCCCGGGCCGACTGCGTCTCGCTCCCAGTCTGCCGCAGCCCGCCAGCGGAACAGGACCATCGGACGACCTCGCCCCCGGAGACAGCAACCGTGAACTCGGTGACAGCCATCACATTACTAACATTCTTTCCTTTCAGGTTATTTTTCTTTCTTGATTTTCATTTATTGTCATTGATACGCCTTTCTTTTCCGATTTAGATTATTTTGTTATCATATATATATTCTTCTGTGCATTTTCATTTATCAATGTATTTTCTTTAATTGTCTACCGCAAAGTTTGTATTTGACTCAATAAAAAGTGTTAAGTCAAGCCAGATTCTGTAGCACCTTTCCTCACCTGATCCGGCGTCAAAGTCCTTCGAGCCGGATAGGTTGTAAGGAGGAAACTACAGATCTGGAGTGGTGCACCGCTGACGCGAGTCCCAATAAGTGGGAGCGGTCGAGCATGTGGCGATTGACAGTGAAGAGCTCCTTCCGACGATCCGCCTGAGACGTCGCATTTGCTTTAATGAGCAATTGTGAGCGGCCAAGACTGGTCTTTGCTCGTCAATCATAAGATCGGTTTGCTTCTCTTTCTTTTCAGAAACCAAGGGTAAGGTGCCCGGTTCGCTGCCATGGAGGCTTGTCTGGCGGCACAAGCGGTGTTGACCTCTTACATCACCAAGTTTAAGGCGAACACTGAGAAGGCAGGACGTGCCCAATTTACCGCAGGATTCGTTCGCGGTCGACGCGAGCTTCTTTCGACCTATTGGGACAAGTTCACACTCAACCATCAGCAACTTTTGTCAGCCGAAGGCCACGGAGACAATGAGTACTTTACGAATGATCAGTACTCAGCGGCCGAGCTCCAGTATACCTCCGCATTGGGATTTTTATATGATGAAGAAGCTAAACAGTCAGTCTTGCCCGACAATAGCACTACCAACGCCGCTCGTGAATCAAGAAGGGTCCACCTACCGAAGATCAGTATTCCCACCTTTTCCGGTCATCAAGAGGACTGAGAATCCTTTCGCGATCTTTTCCGCTCTCTCGTCCACTTAGACGCTGGATTATCAGGGGTCCAAAAACTCCAATATCTTAAGACCTCCGTGCAAGGAGAAGCAAGAAGGGCGATTGATAGCCTTACGACGACGGAGGCGAATTACACAGTTGCGTGGGAGCTGCTTTTGAAACGCTACGACAATAAACAGCTGTTAGCACAGAAACACATGCTGGCTCTTGCCCGCATTCAGCCCTTGAAGCATGAGAGCAGCAGTGGGTTGCAGACCTTGGCTGATCAGGTGATAAAGCATCGAGAGGCGCTACTCGCCCTTGAACGACTGGTAAAGCACTGGGATGACTGGTTCGTCCTTTTGGCGGCTTTTGGAATGGATACCACTACCCGGCCAGAGTGGGAAAAGGAAATCAAATCATCTGGGATACCAGCTACTTATGACAAATTGATCTCCTTCCTTCAAGCATCCGTTGAGACCTTAAAAACCCTGGAATCCAGTCGTTCTGCTGCACGACCAGTCGAGTCGCGTTCAAAGAGCAGTTGAGATCGAGTGAGAGCTACCACAGTCCTTTCTACGGCTCAGGATCTAGAATCATGCCAAGCTTGTTGTGGAAATCATTCGTTGAGTCAGTGCAATGATTTTCGTCGAATGGACACCTCACGACGACTTCAAATCGCAACAAAGGCACGCCTCTGCTATAATTGTCTGCGAAAGGGGCATAGTGCACGAGTCTGTTTGTCCAAAGGTCGGTGCCGACAGTGTGAACAGAGACACCACTCCCTCCTCCATTTCGTGTCTTATGGGAAAAGGAGCAGTAATTCGCAAACTCTCGACGAGCCACCCACCAAGAAACCTCGAGGTATTGCTCCAGGGGTCTCTGACGGCTCTTCAGGCAAGGGCCCGAACGCATGACTAGTGTTACTGGCATCGGCCGAGATACTTTTGGAGGACTCAGCTGGCGGAGTCCAACGCTGCCGTGCCCTTATCGACCCTGGCTCGGAAATCAACATCGTCTCGTCAAGTCTCGCCCGGCGTTTGGGAGCCCCCCTTCGGGGCACTCAAATGTCCTTCCGGGTCATAGGAGGATCTTCATCCTGCACGGCACGCCAAACCGCTGTGCTACGTCTTCGTACATCGGAGTCAAAGGACTATCCTTTCGATCTGGACGCTTTCCTCTTGCCGAAATTGGGGATCACCACTCCTCGTTTCATGGAAGGATCTGGAATCTGGCCACATTTGGAGGGTCTCCCACTTGCTGACCCGCATTTCATGAGCTCCCGGGAGATTGAAATTCTTCTTGGCGCCGAGGTTTACGCTCGAATACTGCGAGACGGTTTGCGACGCGGCCCTCTCGGAACGCCCATCGCTCAAAACACATCTGTTGGATGGATTATCTTTGGTGCCATCAGCCCACCTTCACTGGACGATTCTTGGGTACTTGCCTCATCAAGCACTTTTCCTTTGGAAGCCCTTGACCAGACGCTGAAAAGGTTTTGGGAACTGGAAGATATCGCTGCACCAAAGCCTTTATCAGCCGAAGAAAGAGATTGTGAACGGTTGTTTCTCGAAGGATACCGCCGCTCGGGATCAGGACGATACATCGTCCGTCTCCCATTTAAAACACCACCCTTGCTTGATGCAAGGGGCACGCTTTTTATAGCTAGACGATCTTTGCAACGTACCCTCGCAAGGATGCAAAGAGATGCGGAGTTTTCTGATCACTACCAAACGTTTATGAGAGATTACAATGATTTGGGTCACATGCGGCAACTTCGCGGTCATCCCGACACTGTTGTCAGTCAAGCCCGATCGTATTTGCCTCACCACGGGATATGGCAATGTTCGGATCAATCTCGAAATTTGCGGGTTGTCTTCAACGCCTCGAGTCGGGCTAAAGACGGACGATCTCTGAACGATGCCCTCCACACTGGACCCACGCTGCAGATCGACATTGTCAGCATTTTTCTGCGGTGGCGTCTCCATCGATTCGCAATGACGTCTGACATTGAAAAAATGTATCGTCAGATACAAATTGACGAGCGAGACCTCGATTTCCAGCGGATTGTCTGGCAGCCATCACCCGACGTGGAGGAAGCCCACTATCAACTCCTCACCTTGACATACGGATTGTCCTGTGCACCCTATCTCGCTTTAAGAGTCATACGACAATTAGCTGAAGACGAACACCATCGTTTCCCGAGTGCCGCTGATGTTTTAAGACAATCAACCTACGTGGATGATCTATTTTTCGGTGCTGATGACGTCAAAACCGCCCTCCAACTCCGAAATGAAGTGATTGACCTACTTCGGTGTGGAGGTTTCCTCTTCGGAAGTGAGTGGCAAACAACCCCAGCTTGACAAGCGATCTCCCCGAAAAAGATCGACTGCGCCCACAATGGAAGGATTTCGAGAGCGATCAAACCGTGAGAACACTCGGGCTCTCGTGGGATCCCACGGAGGATGTGTACCGGTACCAGACGCCTCGTGCCAAATGCCCAACTCCTGCCACAAAGAGATCGGCGCTCTCGATCATTGCTCGGCTATTCGACCCCATGGGGTGGTTAAGCCCAATTCTGATCAGGGCTAAGATTCTCTTACAAAAAATGTGGCAAAGTAAGCTAGATTGGGATGATGACATGCCTTCTCCGCTTCGAGAACAGTGGCAGGACTTCATTGAGACGCTGCCATCAGTAGAAGAAATCCGGATCCCACGTTGGTTGAGCACCCTATCAACTCAAGTCTTTGAACTTCACGGTTTTGCAGATGCCAGTAAAGTCGCGTACGCCGCAGTAATATATGTGATAGCTGTTGATCCCTCTGGACATCGGAGCTCAAGATTACTGATCACAAAAACTCGATCAGCTCCATTAAAAACTCAAACCATCCCTCGTCTGGAGTTGTGTGCTGCTGCGCTCCTGTCAAAACTTCTAACGAAGGTTCTTGGCGAATACGGTGAAAGAGTCGGCGCCGTCCATGCCTGGACAGATTCCAGTATTGTGCTGGCTTGGTTACGCGATGAGCCGTCTCGGTGGCCCGTCTTTATTGCCAATCGAGTTGCACAGATTCATCGAGATCTGCCAACGGTTAAATGGAGACATGTCCTGTCAGAGGAAAATCCGGCCGACTTGGCGTCTTGCGGTACGGATCCAAAAAGCCTTTGCCGTCGACGGGTTTGGTGGTCAGGACCTGAGTGGCTCACGAGGTCAATGGAATCCTGGCCAAGGTATCAGCCACGTTCAGTTGAGGAACACTCCGAACTCAGAACGAACCAGACCCCAGCCGTCCTTTTCACTCGAGAGATAAATGATGATTTTATCCAACGTTTTTCCCATCTTGGAGATCTTCTTCGAACCATCACCCGCTGTCTGAGGGTGACATGGCTATTGCAACCATCCAAAAGAGGCACGATGGAATCTCCCTTGTCCGCTGACGAACTTGATAACGCCTTCTTGAAGTGCCTTGGGTATGTACAGCGTCAAGTCTTCACGGTGGAGATCAACGCTTTAAGTCAAGGGCGAGCAGTTGGCAATCGTAGCCCGCTGCATACACTTCATCCATTTATCGATCCCCGTGGGCTTCTCCGTGTCGGTGGTCGACTTCATCATTCGCAGCTTCCTTATGATCAACGACACCCCGCTATTCTACCAAAAAAATGCCATCTTGGCAGATTAATTATTGAGAGAGTTCACAAGGCAGCAATGCATGGGGGTCCGGCTTTGACTTATTCCTACGCTATCAGAACGGTCTGGATCATTGGAGGTCGGGCGCAAGTCCGAGCATACGTTCGAAGTTGCGTGACTTGTGCTCGATTTCAGGCCACGCCTTCCAATCAGAGAATGGGGGATCTTCCCGCTGCTCGGATCACTCCAAGTCGCCCCTTTTCACGGACAGGTCTCGATTATGCGGGACCTTTTATGCTCAAGGCCTCCAATCGTCGAGGAATTGCAAGCACCAAAGGATATCTGGCCATTTTTGTCTGTCTCTGCACGAAGGCCATACATATAGAGGTTGTGGGAGATCTCACCACGGCGTCATTCCTCGCCGCCCTTCGACGTTTCAGCTCGAGAAGAGGCACCCCCGCCGAACTTTGGTCGGACAATGCCACCACATTCCATGGCGCTGACGCAGCACTGCGGTCGATGCTAAGGGAGGCCCAGCATGATCAGACTCGAATAAGGAACGATCTTGCCGACCAGGGTGTTCGCTGGAAATTTATTCCTCCCGCGGCACCGCATTTCGGGGGGCTCTGGGAGGCGGCCGTCAAATCGACGAAAACCCATCTGAAGAAAGTAGTGGGACAACGTCTACTAACATACGAAGAGATGTCGACCTTGGCAGCTCAGGTCGAACTCTGCCTAAACACACGTCCACTCACGCCATTGACCGGAGATATTGAGGACCTGCAAGCGTTAACCCCAGGGCACCTTCTGACCGGTTTTGAACTAAACGCGATTCCCGAACCATCAACCAGTGAAAATGCAGATCTCGATCACCTCACGCATTGGAACCTCATTCAAGGGCTAAGAAATCAGTTCTGGAAGCGATGGGCTAGAGATTATCTGCATACCTTACAGCAGAGGCACAAATGGAGTCGCTCACAAAACAACTTCAAAATCGGTGATCTCGTTGTGATTTTGGACTCTACCCTGCTGCAACGCGGCCGGCGGTGGCCTCTTGGCCGAATTGTCGGTGTCCACCCTGGTCCCGACGGACGAGTACGTGTCGCTACAATTCGAACACACTCAGGCGAATACATCCGGCCAATTGTGAAAATTTCACGTCTTCCGATTAGCACGTAGAGTTTCGCACTTCATGCGAAAAGGGGGCGGGATGTTTAACTTACTAGCATCCTGAGGCTAAGAACGGCAGAGCCTCGCGAGTCGGCGACCACGTGGCTGGAAAAGATGGCGCCACCAGCGCTTTCTTGGCGATTGAGCATCCGCGGCGCGCAGGCCACTGCGCACGATTCTCCGTTGTTCCTCGGTCTCGCGCTCGGCTATAAAAGCCCGGGCCGACTGCGTCTCGCTCTCAGTCTGCCGCAGCCCGCCAGCGGAACAGGATCATCGAACGACCTCGCCCCCGGAGACAGCAACCGTGAACTCGGTGACAGCCATCACATTACTAACATTCTTTCCTTTCAGGTTATTTTTCTTTCTTGATTTTCATTTATTGTCACTGATACGCCTTTCTTTTCCGATTTAGATTATTTTGTTATCATATATATATATTCTTCTGTGCATTTTCATTTATCAATGTATTTTCTTTAATTGTCTACCGCAAAGTTTGTATTTAACTCAATAAAAAGTGTTAAGTCAAGCCAGATTCTGTAGCACCTTTCCTCACCTGATCCGGCGTCAAAGTTGAAAAAGACACAAATAGTATAGCCGAACCTAACCTCCAAATTTCCATCTGTCTGCTCCCCTGTTCCTGGCAGTTCGGTACTGCTCTCCTCATCCCTAATACTTAACACGTTATTTATATATTCTGTTCTGTCTAAAACGAAGAGCTCCTGCAGAAGGCAACACGTCTTCACATAATTGTACTCCTCCCGAGGGCGGCCAACGTAGCTACCACGTTCTGACAACATTAACGACAGGGAAGTGGCGGCTATGATGCTGCTAAATGCATTCCGCACTTCTGCGATCGGCTCGAGTGAGTATTTAGCTTTGGATTTTTTCAATAGTATATAGCTGAACATAATCTCCGAATTTCCATATGTCTGCTCCCCTGTTCCTGGCAGTTTGATACTGCTCTCATCATCCATCATGCTTGACACGTTATTTTTATGTTTTGTTGTGTCTAGGGCGAA
The DNA here is from genome assembly GCA_036365515.1 of Torymus aiolomorphi. Classification (NCBI taxonomy): domain Eukaryota; kingdom Metazoa; phylum Arthropoda; class Insecta; order Hymenoptera; family Torymidae; genus Torymus; species Torymus aiolomorphi. Next base: position 96,638,930 of record CM070877.1, on the reverse strand, counting down.
GAGCTCCTGCAGATGACAACACGACTACAGATAATTGCATCACCCTTGACGGCAGCTGAAGGAGTAGGAGTAACCAGTTTCAATAGTGATTATGTTGCTACGGTTGTTTGTATTGTATTTATACTAATTTCGCTCCGGGTAAACAAATGTACTTATTATTTTGAGTTCTACGAATTCGTCGAGTGGGAGGAAGAAGGTGCTTTTGAGCGGTGCGGTATAAAAAAAAGGTGCTATTTTAACGGAGTGCTGCGGATAATTTTTACTACTCTGCTATATCATATTATTTACATATAATATTGCATGTTATTGATATAGGTATCTTTTTATTTATCGATCTGGACTGTACTGTAAAATGATCATTTGCATGATTTTATTTAGTTACCGCAGCAATTGATAATGCCTTATGGATCAAATATTGCTTATATGATTTTGCATGATATTTATACAGAATAGTACATTTCGACACGGCTCCGGAAGGTGGTTATTGACTATGTGTTTTCATCATGTGACGTTTTTTGCTCAAGCGAAGCAAGTGCGAAGTTACATGAGATACAAATATTTTTACACCCCATTTCTTAACCTATTTTCTATCACGAGAGTCGGAAAACCAAATTAAAAATATGGTGTTGAGTCATATGAATGAGTTGTAGCCATTGATAATTACCTTATCAATTATCATCAACGATTAAAGCTGCAAGTTAATTTTAAAATTTGAAAAAACTTTTCGTAATTTTATCTTTATTTGAATGTAGTTAACGGACACCCAGACCTCGCATCCGAACTGTCCGGACATCTGGACGTAAAAATCTACGGAGCGCATCACGAGGATTCCACTATCGGCCATCTGGAACCCCTGGACCTCGCATCCGACCGACCTGTTCCCTTACCTGGACAAAAAAACCTATGGAGCGCACTACCCGGATTCCATCATCGGCCATCTGGTCACCTAGACTTCGCATTTGATTTGTCCTGGCCTCTGGATACAAAAACCTACGAAGCGCACTACCCGGAATCCATCATCAGCTATCTGGAACACCTAGACTTCACATTCAATTTGTTCTGGCCTCTGGATACAATAACCTATGGAGCGCATCACGTACACTTCATAATCGGTTTCCTGGAACGCCTAGACCTCGCATCCGATCTATTCCGACACCTGGACACAAAAATCTAAGGAGCGCATCACCTACACTCTATGATCGGCCACCTAGAACAGCTAGATCACGCAATTGAGCTGTCACGTCATAGACGAAATACACACAATTGTTTATAAGAGATAATGCGTATAGGCGAAATACGCACAATCATTTATAATAAAAATGCGCATACGTGAAATACGCACTATTATTTGTAATAAAAATGCGTATATGTGAATTAAGCATAATTATTTATAAAAGGAAATACGTGTACGCGAAATACGTACAATGGTTTATAATAAAAAAAATGCGTATAGGTGAAATACGCATATCTCTTTACAGTAAAAAATATGTATAGGCGAAATACGCAAATCTCTTTACAGTAAAAAATGCGTATAGGCGAATTACGCATATCTCTTTACAGTAAAAAATGTGTATAGGCGAAATAGGCATATTTCTTTACAGCAAAAAAACATACAGATGTTTATTGTTATTATAATATAATATAATACTACAGATCTTTAATATTCTTGAAATATGTAGCGCCATCTATGTTAAAATCTATTAGGATTTTCCAGAGATGGCGCTTCTGTCATATTTCATCAATAGAATGTACTTCCTACTTTACCGACCTATGGGTCGGTCAAATAGCAGAATTGAGTTTGACACCCACTTAAGAGTGAAATTTGCGTTATCGCTCATTATGGAATTCCCAGCTCTTAAATCAACGAGCCCCGTCTACGCCGAGGGACACGTAATGAATACATTTTTTAATTGATAACAAAGGAAGAAAAATCAATTAGTTTCTTCTGTATTCATAAATTTAAATTTACAGTAATTAATTTCTGTGAATTGTTTTAAATTATTTTTGAATAAAATAAAATATAATAACCATTTTGTCAATGCAAGTTTAAGTACACGAGCACTAACATCATTAAAAAATTAAATACTAAAAGTGTTTAATTTTTTGTTATCCTTTTTTAAACTATACTTAATGTTTTAATGTTTTTGTAATAGTTTCTTCCATGCGTTATAAAAATCTTCTACTTCGTTGTTATTATTTGGAGTGCGTATTTTTAAGAATATTACTGCAGGAATCTATGTAATAAATTTAAAGTTCTATATACATTATTATTAAATGCTTTTTTTATTAAAATTATAAAGAAAAAACATATTTTGTAACAAACAAGACGAAATTGATTTTTTTACATGAAAGCCAAAGAAACACTAATTAAGAAATTTTCCCTTTCTAATATAAAGTATTTTTAAATTGTTTAGGAACATTTCACGTATGGTATGTTCGCAAATCGGCTGAAATATATTACAAGGAATTTACCGGAAGAAGAAAAAAAAATCGTAGCCTTAAAAACATATTACTAGGTATGATAGGTATCAGCGATGAATCAAATTTGTCTCCAATAGATTTATTTGAAATGAAAGTAAGGATGCATAATCCTTTTCTTTATGCAGTAATCCTAAAATATTAATAATTTTAAATTTTAGGTTTTTAAGTTACAAAAATTACCTCCAAGTGATATCAATAAAAATGAAATTATTAAGTTGATGATCGAGACGCAAAATGGGCGCCTCCCAAAATTACTTGATAATTCAGATGATAACAAAGACAACAAGGAAGATCATTACGAAGGATCTTTGTCCATCGGCACCATTTTGCATCGCTTTCCAAAATTGATGGCATATCAAGGAGAGTTGGTAATAAACAGATTTCATGAGATAATATGTGAAGTTCAGTATTTCCTGAATAGCATTTATTCCTCTGTATATTTCGCGAGGGATATGTACTGTTACGAGTGAGGTCTCGTTAACAATTTTATAAAAAGTGGCGGAACCCGGGCTTGAACCGAGTTCACCGATTTGCAAATCAGACGCTCTGCACTCAGCCACGGCCGCCACCGAACGGCTTTCTAATATTCAGCGTCATATCGTAATCGTACACCTTGCTTCTTCCCATTCTTTCATATTCATGCGTGTATCCACACGTAACATTACCTTACTGTTTGTTTTTATTCTTCAAATTTCATTCTTTTGGTAGTCACTTTTTTGTTTTTGTAAATCGTGCCTTGCTTTCTCACGTTATTATATCCCGCTTTGGTCTCTTCTCTTCCATTTGGTAATTTATCTATAATTGAGCCTTTTTGCACCTTTTTAGACCCTTACTTTGAGAATGTTTGTGCGGCGTCTTTTATCAATGAGGAAATTATCGATTTAGTTTTGCGTAACCTCGTCCAGCAATATCCACGTTGCTCTGTGTATACCCTTGTGTTAAATGACTTACTCACTCTTGGTTATAACATCTTTTAACGCTGCGAAATTTATGATTCTAATGCCGCTCGCTGTTTGCTCCGACTAAGCTTTACGTTCCTATACTAGGTATAAAAATTTCTCCCCTGCCTGTTTCAGCATTAAAATCGTCTACTACTATTTTCGCATCGTAAGACGCAAATCAGTCGATAATCTATTCTGAGATTTCGTAATAAAGATATTTGGTTTCTTCTTCTTTGTCCTTCGTAGCTCAGTGTACATTAAGGCGGTCTTACATCTAGTGGCCTTTTTGGCCAAAATCACCCGAAGTCATAAAATATAATTATTATCAAACAAACTATATGTACTACTAATAAAACATATTTCTAATAGAATTGCAAGAGATGGGTCTCTAAACCCATTTTAAGCAGAATTATGCTATTGCATAACTTCTTGAAGAGACAACTGAATAGATTCTCATGGAACAAAAAAGAAATTACTTGTAATATAAGTAGCTATGGCCCCAAGAGAAAAATTCAACGGAACGCATTTAAGCTCATGAGAGCGAGCGGGACATTCACGGAATAAACTTCTCTCTCACTCTCACGGGCGTAAAGCGTTCCACTTAATTTTTCGAAACGCATGGGATAGCACTCTATATAGATCTGCATATAGATGACTGTTGAATTTTCAATGATAGAATGATCACTTAACCAGAACAGAAGTGTAAAATTGTGACAAGACGATTCCATTAGATTTCAAATTCCACAATATACAGTTAATTTCATTTTTATAATAAATCCGGTACATAAATTCAATCGCTTCTTTTTATCTTTATACTAATATGACCAAAAAATAATATTGTTTGGTGTTTTAAATACGATTGAAGTAAATGGTTTTCCGATTAGAAGCTTATACAACAAGAAACAAAAATATCATTTCAAATTTTTAAAATTTTTTATCTAAAGTAATTTTTTTAAGTTAAGAATAAGTTTTTTTTTAAGTTTTTTAAGTTACATATATAATTAAAAAGTTCAGTAAAAAAAAATTGATTTTTTGAAAATTTTTAAATGTAAGACCGCTTTAATAACGATATATCTATACCATATCCCCTTAATAATAATATATAATACTTTTGCTTACGTAGAATCCGCTACCTAGGAAATGTTCACTCGCACTCCTATACAAAATGGTGAGGTTACCTGCGATGTTAAAAGCCTCTCATCTTTCCATGTAGTTTTCTATATAGATATTAAATCAAATTTGTATCTATCACCCCTTTTGTTATTTGTTCTCGAAACGTACCTGCTCTATAAAAACTGTGTGCATTGCAGGTTCCTACCCTTAACTAAGTCCCTTTCTAGTAACTGATATATTAAACCATCTTTGTAAACAAATATGTTAACAAAAATATTTGTTTTCAGATAACTCTTGATTTTGAGAGAGTATTTCCGAATAAAGGACTTCATATAAAGGACATATTTACCACAAAATATACCGAAGCAATTTTAAAATATTGCCAAAATGATTTTCCCGATATTTTAAGTCAGGTTTCTAAAATAACAGATGGTTTGTTTATATTATAATATTAATACTAATCTTGATAATAAGAAAATTTCATCAATTATAAAGTGATCACTCGAATAATCTGCGTCAGAATTTTCCTTGAAAAATTGATTAATAGAAAATATTTCTAACAAAAATTTTGAAATAAATCCAAATTAAACTAAAATATTATAGTCAAATCAACATCTAATAAATATTTTTTCTCAAAAATCTCACGCATTTATTCGAATAATGATATAACGATTGAATTCCCTTAATAAATACAAATTTTTAATTATTAATTATATTATCATTTTAGATAATCTCAAGGCAATAAGCGTATTGCCATATTTATTGGCTCAACAAGAATTTATTGGCGCTGTAAGTTGAATAATTTAACGAAGTTTTACTGATAGAAATTCAAAAATATAAAGAGAAGTAATTTATAAAGTAGATACAACCTCCTATCGTATAATGCTTTTATGATATTAGATCGATACACATATTAATATAATATTTTTTTAATGCCATATAATATATTATAATAAGCAGCTTGAGTCGTGTGCCGTGTACCGTGTATCGTAAATGTAATAGCAATATAATATGAATATAATAGTAGATATCTTGAGATTCAGGTAACGTTTATGCAAACATTCAAAATTTATGACGTTATTTCAAAATTGAGGTCTAAGATTTATTATCGTACCATTAATTAAAGCTTCATTATTAACTTGGTTGAATTTCTGTCAGATTTCTACATAATATATATCGAAAATTAAAAATAGAATATTACATTTTATTCTGCTATCATTACAGTTGAAAAGCGTGGTCGAAAAAGGAAGATCCAGGACATGGGTAATATGCCACACAATGATTTGATTCGTTTTATACCTGTAAGTATATGTTATAGTTATTGTATCTTTATCCGAGATAAAATGTAATTGTAGATTATTGCATTTGAGGTATAATACTGTATTGGTATACCCTTAAGGTAATTAATTATATCCTAAGATACAGATATTGTAGAAAACAATTTTTATTTTACTTATATATTAAGATCTAATAATGTGGAGGATAATAGATGGTAAAGAACTTTAATAAGTTGAAAAAAGTCATTAACATAAATTTATATAATTGCAAATGCAAATAATGTTCATTAAAGAAATAGTCAAAATTTGTTAAGGGCGAATCTGTAGAGAATTGTTCAATGAACGAAAAAAACTTTTGAACATTAAAATTAAATCAAAATTAAAAAAAATTCACAACTTTGTATATGACTATTTCTTAAACGTACAATACTTGCATTTGCAGTTATATAAATTTGGGTTAAAATTTTTTTTCAATTTATTAACTCTAGTTCTTTACCATCTATGATCCTTCATATTACCAGATCTTATTTAAGTAAAATAAAATTATTTTCCAAAAGGTCTGATGTATCTTGGGATATAACTACCTTAAGCAGATGACATGTTCATATCAATGGGTCTTTTTAATTAACGATTGCAAAAAATTAGTGCATTACCCATGTAAATAATTATCAAATACAAATATACAGTTTTAATTTTCAATTATCGCGCATGTTACTTTTTTAATAAGAAAAAAACGTCTTTTCAGTAGTTGCAGTCTTGTATAGTAATAATAATTTTTCATAATTTTTATCTTTTAAAACTATCCTTCATGTCAAATTTTTCAAAAAGGCACACAAATCTTTACCCTATTAATTTACATCATAGTTTGTTTTGGGGATTGAGTACTTGTTTTCATTCGGATAAATATATTATCTTCATTAACGTAACCGTAAACACGTTTAACCTTTAGAGGCCTGAAATCTGAGGTACTCGGCCGCTCTCATAAAATGAATAAAAAAGGTATCGTTATATCGGTTATATCGACTTAGCTCTAAAGGTTAATTGTAACGATAAGAATAGTACATTGTGTGCCAAGGGCATGAAGTGGGCCTTTTTAGTCCGAGTGTGGAGTTTGCAGTATAAATCGAAGACGGATGCGTTTTGCGAGTCGAAGATGAATACTGCAACCACACGAAGTCAAAAAGTCCACTTAGTTCGTAGTTTACACCATATTTTCTGGAACGATAGTGTTGATTTTCACGTTTTTTTTTACTCGCGTTTTTCAGTTTTTCCCCACCTGCTCCAGTGAATAGCGGGCGCTTTTCAGCTTTTCCTTCCTACAGATCTACAAATTATCGTTTTCCGCTCGCTTAATAGATTTAAAAAACGCCAAAATCGTGCTAGTATTACAAAAAATAATAAGTAGACTTTGAAACATTAGAATATATATATATATATATATATATATATATATATATATATATATATATATATATATATATATATATATACAGCGTGTCCAAAAAGTCTGGAAACACCCAAATAATTTCTCAGCTGAATTACTATTGGAAAATGTTAAGGTCGCCTTTGTAGTAATTTTTTACGAGGAATCCAATGGTGACCTTGGATTTGACCTTGGACCTCATTTTTGAGGTTATTTCAAGGTCAACCTCATTTTTTTAAATGGTAACCCCTATTTTTTATAGCGGAATCTGAAAGAGCAGAAAATTTTACGTCCGGATATGTATTAAGGTATGAGGTTGAGGTTGCCCCCAGAGGTCAAATTGAGGTCAAAGTATGATTTCTTAAAAATTTCGCGAGTTCAGTGGTAAAACAAAACAAACAAAGGTAAGGTTTGGTAAGTTCGAACGAAGACTTGAAGGTGACCTCTGATTCGACCTTGAACCTCATTTTGAGCCTCATTTTTGAGGTTATTTCGAGGTCAACCTCATTTTTTTAAATGGTAACCCCTATTTTTTTAGCGGAATCGGAAAGAGTGTGAAACTTTACGTCCAAACATGTACTCAGAACATAGTTCAAGAAGGACCTTGACGTTCATTTGAAGGTCATTTAAACTTAATGACGGTCTGATCTTGTGTAAACTTTTTATCACACTGAGCGAGGTTAATTCTTTAGTAGTTTTCAACGAGAAATCTAATGGTGACCTTGACATTGTCCTTAAAAGTCATGTCAAGTTCAATTTTTTTACATTTAGCGTTACCCAGGAACAACGACGTGGACGTAGTAAAATCTGTTCCCTTTGGGGTGCTTGATTTACGTGAGTCCCCTTGCCTCTCACGATGGGGTGCTTGATTTACGTGAGTCCCCTTGCCTCTCACGATGGGGCGCTTGATTTACGTGAGTCCCCTTGCCTCTCACGATGGGGTGCTTGATTTACATGAGTCCCCTTGCCTCTCACGATGGGGCGCTTGATTTACGTGAGTCCCCTTGCCTCTCACATTTGATTTTTTAAACAGTATAACATCTTATTTCAAGTGCTCGAACTGTTCTCCATTCATTTCTTGACAGTAACCTAATCGATGATAGAAAGCACCAACAGCATTTTCAATCATTTCAGTAGGAATGAGAGCTGATTCATCAATGATCCTTTCACGTAATTCATCTAAGTTTAAGGGTTTTGTTTTGAATACACGATCCTTCAGATAACCCCAATAGAAATAATCTAGAGGCGTTAAATCGGGGGACCTAGCTGGCCATTCAATTGCACCTCTTCGTCCTATCCATCGATTAATGAATACTGTATCTAAGTATGTGCGAACGTTTCGTGCATAATGAGCTGCTGCACCGTCCTGTTGATACCATGTGTTATTAAAGTCCTCTCCAGCTATTTCTCTTATAGCAGGAACAATTTGATTCCGCAACATAGTTTCATACTTTTCTGCATTTAAATTGCCATCAATAAAAAATGGTCCTATAATCCTATTATTTAATATTCCAGCCCAGACATTTAATTTTTGTGGATATTGTGACTTGGCTTCTCTTGCCCAATGAGGGTTTTCAACTGCCCAATATCTACAGTTATGCCTATTTACGCTTGAGTCAAGTTGAAATGTAGCTTCATCTGAGAAGACTATATTTGATGGAAAATTTGGATTTTGTACGATGCGTGCCATCATATCATCACAGAATTCAACGCGACGATCGAAATCATCTTCATTTAACTTGTGTATTAGCGCTACTTTAAATGGATGGAACTTCTCTCTTTAGTATGTTATGAATAGATGATTTACTTATTTCGTGCACTTGAGCAGCTCTACGAACGGAAGTATGCGGATCTTCGGTGAATGTTAACACAACATCTAAAGATTTCTCTTCGTTACCTGCTGACATTGGTCTGCCTGATCGAGGTAAATCGCTGATAGTGCCGGTATTTTCAAACCTTCTAACAGTTTTTTGAACTGTTGAAAATGATAGTGGAGTTCCACCAACCCTAAATGAAGCATTAAAAATATCTCTTACGGCCCTATAAGATCGCTGCATGTGTCCCCAACCTCTCATCATGAGAATCGTTATTCTTTCTCTATCAGTGAGTTTGTTCATTTTTATTACTCTTCGTAGTAGACCTTATCCAAAAATACTTTTTGAGTTGAAAATAAAAAGAACTTTTAATTTTCAAAAAATATGTTTGAAAGATGACCAACCCTTTTCTGTGGTGGTTATGGAATGAATAATAGTTTATTGTCACTCTAACCATACGAAAAATAACAAGTAACAATGTTCAATATTTAAACGCTTCAAAAAATTTTACAATGAATCAGCTCTCATTCCTACTGAAATGATCAAAAATACTGTTGGTGTTTTCGATCATCGATTAGGTTACTATCAAAAAGTGGATGGAAAATAATTCGAGCACTTGAAATAAGATGTTAGACTGTTTAAAAAAATTAAAAAGTTTACACAAGATCAGACCGTCATTAAGTTTAAATGACCTTCAAATGAACGTCAAGGTCCTTCTTGAACTATGTTCTGAGTACATGTTTGGACGTAAAGTTTCACACTCTTTCCGATTCCGCTAAAAAAATAGGGGTTACCATTTAAAAAATGAGGTTGACCTCGAAATAACCTCAAAAATGAGGCTCAAAATGAGGTTCAAGGTCGAATCAGAGGTCACCTTCAAGTCTTCGTTCGAACTTACCAAACCTTACCTTTGTTTGTTTTGTTTTACCACTGAACTCGCGAAATTTTTAAGAAATCATACTTTGACCTCAATTTGACCTCTGGGGGCAACCTCAACCTCATACCTTAATACATATCCGGACGTAAAATTTTCTGCTCTTTCAGATTCCGCTATAAAAAATAGGGGTTACCATTTAAAAAAATGAGGTTGACCTTGAAATAACCTCAAAAATGAGGTCCAAGGTCAAATCCAAGGTCACCATTGGATTCCTCGTAAAAAATTACTACAAAGGCGACCTTAACATTTTCCAATAGTAATTCAGCTGAGAAATTATTTGGGTGTTTCCAGACTTTTTGGACACGCTGTATATATATATATATATATATATATATATATATATATATATATATATATATATATATATATATATATATATATATATATATATATATATAAATACCTATAAACGTTATTTCTGATAATCTACAGTGTCCTATAGTTTATCTCTTCAGAGTTCCCTATATAAGCGCGTGACTAAAGAAATAATATCCCTGGGGTGTGGGACTAATACCACGTCCCGGAAATAACAGTTGCAGACACAGATTTTCCGGGACGTCCCGGAAAAACAGCGCGTCCCGGAAATAACAGCGATGTACAGTGTAAACGTCCCGGAACGAACCGTTGCAGATAAATATATATATATATATATATATATATATATATATATATATATATATATATATATATATATATATATATATATATATATATATATATATATATATATATATATATATATATATATATATATATATATATAATAAATTACTTTCAGATAAATGAAGACATTTTTGAAACAAACATAAGGCAAAAAAATAAATTGAAACCAATATTAATCTGTAAGGTGCAGAAGGCGTGAGAGACAAATGGAATGTACTACATGAGAGCAGAAAGACAGATTCTAGAATTAAGCACAGATATTTTAGCGGGATTAGAAATTTATTTCAAATTTTACGTCGTATACCGAATGAACTTTGTTCCAGAATTGGCTGATTTTTTAAATTTTATTCTATCGAGTGTAGATTTTGATGTGCCAACCACTCGATCTGCAAATTTAATCAAAATATTAATGAAATAAAAATAAATTTATGTACAAAAACCTATTATTTATACCTATATGACCCATATGACCCCATTAAATTTCTACACATGTATTGTCTGTACCAAAAATGAAATTACCTGTATATTTCAAGTCATTTGATAGAGAAATCTATTGATATTTTTACCTAATATTGTCTTGAATAAGTGTATAAGTGGTTACAATTTTGAGTCGATACATCCAATATTTTCTGACAAAACGACAAAAATATTTTTGTAAAATATTTATCCTCAAATAGCTTAGGTCGTAATGATTATTTTCTCAGGCAACAAACTCGGTTGAAAGATATTAAATAGCTACCTCTGCGCTAAATTTCATCAATCAACACTTTTATCAATCGTATATAACATGCGTTACTCAACGATAGTATTCCGAAAATTTTAGCATGTTAAAAATAAATATACCTAATGTTTTCGTGTGCTATACATCATGTATAAAATTGGTCGTCTCAGTGTAATATTTAAGCATAAAGGAGGTCTCTTTGTCACACTTAATAGGGTCAAATGATAATAATTTTTTTTATGAGTATGTCATCGGGAAAATCCATTGAACTTAATTCTGTGAAAGCTATATAATACCTACACACACACACACACACACACACACACACACGCACACGCACACACACACACACACACACACCACACACACACACACGCACGCACGCGCCCACACACACACAGACGCACGCACGCGCGCACACACACACACACATAGATGCACGCACGCGCGCACACACACACACATAGACGCATGCACGCGCGCACACACACACCCACACACACACACACGCACGCACTCACGCGCCTACACACGCACACACGCACGCACGCGCGCACACACACATACATGCACGCACGCGTGCACACACACACACATACACGCACGCGCGCAGACACAAAAACGTTGATATATAACAAAAATGCATCATCGAATTGATACATTTTTTTTACCCAATTGAAAACTAAAGAAAAGAGAAAGAATGAGATTTGGCTGATCAAAAACCGCTTCCGTGAGGAACTGATATATCGCTAAGTACGTATACATGCCCATACACACATTCATGCGGAGATTTAAAAAAAAAAATGCATTTTCATTTCTGAAATCTCACAAATACATTTCCATCATGTTTTTTATAAAATTTAAATGTTTACTACGATAAAGCTTCTTCTAAGTGCGAAGCAAAACAAACTCTGTTTACGTTATTATAATTGAATTAAATAGATTCTTGAAATCAATTTACTTGACGTCACGTGACTTAAATATCCTCAGAAGTGTGAATGTGCTAAATTAATCTCTTATAAATTAATTGGAACTCTTTACACATTTACAAAGTGTAAAACCTACATTTTATTCTTTATTAAAAGTGTGAACTCATAATTTTAATCTTTTCGGAATATCCAACAACTTTTCACACTTTATAAATAATAAAATATACATTTTAATCTTTTGTAAGGTGTGATTACACAATTTTTATCTTTTAAAAAAGTAGAACAATTTTTCACACTTTATGAAGAATAAAATCTACATTTTAATCTTTGTTAAAAGTGTAATTTCATAATTTTTATCTTTTCGGAAAATCCAACAACTTTTCACACTTTACGAAACATTAAAATGTACATTTTAATCTTTCGCAAAGTGTGAACTATTGAAAATAATCTTAGAAAAGATTAAAACCTGTGATTTAATCCCTCTAACAATTTTTCTTTAGTTTTTATATCTCAGTTGAGGATTAAAACGATGGCTTTAATCTTTTTATTTTCATTTTTCACACTTTTAGGTTTAGAGTGTAGAACCAGCGACTGCAATAGTGTAAATAATAAATGTGCAAATTGCTCATATAGAAATGAGAAATTCAAAACCAACTTCAATTGCGCACATGTTGCTAATGATAGTGTAAATTGTGAAATTTTGTAAGCAAAGATAAAAAGAGAGGTAGATTTCATGGATTACCCAATGAAACCTACCTTACCAAGATACATTGGTAATCTAGCGACACCGATACCAATGAACTTAAGTATACTATATAGCCCTCTGTCACTTCAATCTCAAGCTTTGACGAGAAATCTACTATATCTGATTTGCTCTTATAACTCTTATTGCTCTTATAAGATGCCAAGTCTGAGCGTGCCTAACTTTAAGATATACTTAATTTTAATACAGAGATATAATACTGTTATTCTTCCACAGAAATTTATATTATATTGCGTAGTTGCTAAATGTAACACACTTAGTTTTCAAGTATATGTGTGTGTGTGAGTGTATGTGGGAGGGGGGGATATAGGTATACAGGAATGAATGTCTCCGGATCTCGCACAGGAAAGTCTGTTTTCCTCAGCAGGATTGAAATATTTTTTGTTAAAAATATTTGTAATGTAATACTATGTATTTACTCTGGAGTTAATAAATAAATAAATAATGATAATAAATACCTATACTAATTATTTTAATATCAGAAATGCCGTTGTATTACTTCTTGGCCAGTGTTGCCAAGAATAGAAGTAGAGACATATATGTCGCTACTTTTCTAAACAGGGGTATTAGATAAAAAATTTTTTTTATTATTACTTTATGAATTTCGGGCCAAGACCAAATGAGGTTCAAGAAGAACACACATTTACCGACACAGTCATCATAGCGTCGCCCTCGATGACCAGCACAGCAGTATGATGGGTGGAGTCTAGGGCTGCTGTCATCAACGGCGCGGCGGGAGATGCAAAACTTAATAATCATAATTAGAAACATTTTTGTTTTGCGTATTAAAATAAAAAAACTTTATACTATATTATTAATATATTAATAAAATATTTTAATACGTAATCTTATGAATAGTCGTGCTTCACATGATGTTATTGGATCGACTCAGTTTAGAGACGCGGGGAGGAGCGCTACCAACGATAAGATAATTATCTGTGCGCGCGCGATAGATAAGGGCTTGGTAATCACATGAGAGAGAGAGGAAAGAGAGAGAGAGAGAGAGAGAGAGAGAGAGAGAGAGAGAGAGAGAGAGAGAGAGACGTAGAAACAGAGGAGGAGAGACCGAGACGTAGAGACAGATAAATAGTGATAGAGCTGTAGAGACAGAGTTGTGGAGACAGAGATGTATAGACAGAGGCGCAGAGAGAGCGATTGGAGACAGAAACGTGAAAACAGGGATGTAGAGACAGAGACGTATAGACAGTCCGTAGGCATGAAGGCGTAGAGACGGAGTCGGAGAAACAGAGACCGAAACGTAGAGACAGAGTCAGAGAGACAGGCTCGTAGAGACTGAGACATACAGGTAGAGATGTAGAGACAGAGACGTAGAGACATAGACGTGGAGGCAGATACGTTAAGACGGAGATGTAGAGTGTGTCGTTGAGACAGAGATGTAGATACAGGGACATAGAGACCGAAGAATTATTTTCGCCATACCCTAGCAGGAAGTACCACTTTTGCCCCCAGTTCAAAGATGCGAATGTAGTATTGTCGGCATATGGATGTTGAAAAATAATATACACACCACGGGAGGAAAATTGAGAATTTTTTTCCGCCGAAGATGCGTAATATACTATTTCCTTAGTCATTTTTCAATGAAGTATGTACTTTAATAAGTAGTCAATAATACCTAAGGAATAGTATATTACTCATCTCCGGAGAAAAAGCTTATCAATTTTCCTCCTGTGGTACGTAATTTATTTTTCAATATCCATGTACCGACAAATACTACATTCGCAATTTCTTTGAAGTAATAGAAACCTACACGAAAAGACCCCGCACACAATGTATGGGGAAAGAACATTCACTCAAATTGAACGAAACTTTTGAAAAAGACAGATCTTGAGGGTCTTAAGAAATCTATCTTTTCCTTCTAAGTTATAGTCTAGATTAAATTAAATAGATGTTCAAAATTCCAATTGGGGGTTCACGAGCCGAGCGAGTAGACTATATATAAACTTGATTAATGGGGTAATGGAGTTTATGAGCCCCGATCTATAATCCCAAGGTCCATTATTTCTTTAGTCACTTGTCATAGGGAACTCTAAAGCATTCAGTTAACTCTGAGGAAAGGGACGATGATCCTTACTTTGCTGAAGACTTTTACGGAGATACAGAGCAGCGGTTTCTGGAAGCATAGGCGTACATGCTTAGTATCGCAGATAACCTCCAGGAACCCGCAGGAACAAGTCAAGATACAGTCTCGTCACAAGCTCCTCAGACAATTACTCTAAAGACACTACCGACAATCAATCTCTCGCGCTTCTCTGGAGGATACCAAAAATGGCCAGAGTTTCGAGACCTCTTCACGTCAAAAATCGCAACAAATAACAGTTTTACTAATGTCGATCGCATGTATTATTTGAAAACTAAAGTGGAAGGAGAAGCTGCTGATTTAATTCAAGACTACAACGTGGAAGGAGACAGCTTCTCCCGAGCTTGGGCTCTATTCATGGATACGTACGAGAATATCCGACTGTAAGTGAAAGCACACTTGACAAAATGGCGTGCGATGAAGCCGGGCTCCTCAGAATCGGCGGAAGAAATTCGCAGGATTGCGAATGCAACAAATAATCTCATAGAAGGTATGAACAATTTAAAACGTGCGCAAATTTCTGATGACATATTGGTTTTCTTTACCGTCGAAAGACTTGATGCTAAAACGAAAAGAGCGTGGGAGTCATCGTTAGGCGCTACGGAAGATCCAGCTACCTACAAAAATCTTCGCACGTTTCTGAGCGGACGAATCGTTATGCTCGCGGCCACGAATCCATCGAAAAGCGGAAAAGAGTCGCAGTTGTTCAACGGCTTGTCCTATAGCCAAGATCAACGTAAGTCTTCGAATTTCTATCGTCCGCATCATACGGAGATAACGACACTTCCATGATTTCCCTTTGTGTCAAAAACAACATCACATCCATGGATGTACCACGTTCAAGGCGAAGTCTGTATCAGAGCGGATAGCTTTCGTCAAGGCCTTGGCTTACAAAAGACCAGTACGTGTAAGACAACAAAAAATTTATTATCGGAATACAATTTTGAGCATGCAAGATGACCAAAAAAAAATTGGCAACCCCCAAAGCACCGCAGAAGAGCCCCAACCTATCACTTAAGTTCGAAAAAATCGCAAAAAAAATCTAATCCCGCTGTTTTTGAGATACCCGATAATTGAATTATCGGAATACAATTTTGACCATGCAGAATATCTACAAAAAAATTGGCAACCCCCGAAGTACTGCGGAACACCGCCCTTTAGTTAGAAAAATTCGCAAAAAAAATCTAATTCCGCCGTTTTTCAGAACCCCGATAATTTTATTATCGGAATACAATTTTGATCATGCAGAATATCTACAAAAAAATTGGTAACCCCCAAAGCACCGCGGCAGACACGCTTTCGCTCGAAAAAATCGCAAAAAAAATCTAATTCCGCCGTTTTTGAGAACCCCGATAATTTTATGATCGGAATACAATTTTGAGCATGCAAGATAGCCACAAAAAATTGGCAATCCCCATAGCACCACGGAAGACCCCTTTTAGTCCTAAAAAATCGCAAAAAAATTCAGACTAAAGGAGGTGCTCCGCGGTGCTTTGGGGGTTGCCGATTATTTTGTAGATATTCTACATGGTCAAAATTATACTACGATAATAAAATTATCGGGGATATCAAAAATAGCGGAATTAGATTTTTTTGCGATTTTTTCGAGCAAAAGCGGTTGTCCGGTGCTTTGGGGGTTGCCAATTTTTTTGTATCGATCTTGCATGCACAAAATTGTATTCCTATAATAAAATTATCGGCGATCTCAAAAACGGCGGAATTAGAATTCTTTTCTTTTTTTCGACTACAAAATGGGGTGTTAAGGGGTGAGTTTCTGTGGTTTTTATTTTTTGCACCTTTACTTATTGTTCTCATCACTTTTGTCGCTGTAAAATCGATTCCGTGCGTAAATTATAATTATTTGGAAGCTTCGATTTTCGTGAGTCGCAAGGTTGCAAACTTCAACCACATGAAAATGTCGAGGATATCCTCAGATTCTTGAACTTAAATTTCGTACTTTAAAAGATGTAACATTTCGTGATAATTATTATAATTGTTTCTATGAATGAAATGCGTCGTTCGCATCAAAACGGTATACTGTATGAAAAGTTCCTGCTGAAATTTGCGAAAAGAAAAATCTAAATAAAACTTATCTTTTACAGCACATGAAAAATAACGTATTCAACAATTATTAAGATAAAATTCAAATTCTTGAACTTATCTGAAGCATAGGTAAAAATGTTATGTTTCATAATAATTTATCAGATTCCTAGATAAACAAAAAAGTGCATGGGCCTCAAAATTGTATACTGTATGAGGACAATTCCGAAAAATTTGAAGAAAAAATCGAAATATGCCTTTTTTCATGTTGTCACGTCGAGCACGACTGAACGTCTCCATCTGCAACACAAACTCGACAACTTGTCCATCCATATATTTTTTCCTTACTCTAAGGTATAGCATCTACCGTGGGTAACCGACCAAGATCTGAAAGACTCGAGGGGTAACACGAGCCCGAACAAAAAGTCATTACGTCACATTCTTCCCTCACCTAATTACGCACCCACGCTATCCCCCTGTTTGCCTTTCCCTAAAATCCTAATTCCTGGAAAAGCCATAAGCACGAATGAGCGAATTATTGATTTGTCATAAAACACGCTCGCGGAGCGGGTATAAAATGCGCCTCGCGCCTCTTCTCGGGGCAGAAGCTTGCCGATCTCTTGTATTAGTAGGGCGAAGCCCTTGTCTGTCGATTGATTATATTGGACTTAGAATCTTTGGTGAATTATACATTCTGACTTAGAATATTTTCGAGCAGAATCGACTTAGAATCTTATTGCAACGCTTCTCTGATTGTAGTCTCGCGAATAATTGTTGATATTATATCTCGGCTACAATCAGTATTTAATCAGTGTAGTAACATTTATATATTTAAATAAATACTTATCATTCACATTTGGAGCGTATTTATTTCGGAACCTTCTCCTGCCATTTGAAACTCCCGCCACTGCGAACAACGGAGCTGCCGCCTTGACCAGTAGAGAGCACCAGCCAATCAACACTCGTCTTAAAGTAAGAAACGTTCAAAATAGCTAGTCTTTCCTTTCTCTCTACTAATAGTTGCCATCGCTTAGCGCTTGTCTCCGTTACCTACGTTCCTTTATTAAATTATTTAAAGTCCGATTGTCTACTTTCACGAGTTCCAATTCCCGTGGTTATTACGTGTAGGCGTAGACCGAAACCGGAACAAATTATCGCGCTTACCTTACCGTTTTCGCGACATTGTAACACGGACGTTACAATTGGGGGCCCAACTCCGGGATCAAAAGTGAAAGTAGTGTAAAATTTTTTTTTCGCATCTCAAACTAGTATACATTTTTCTCTTTCTTCCCTTTTTACCGTTCATAATTAATAGAGTGTTAGAAAATGGCCGAATCAAGCGGCACTATAGCAAGAAACGCAGAGGCAACTGCGATATTGAGGCGCGCGCTCTCCGTAGTAGAGCCAGGTCTCGCGACTGCTACGCTTAACGAGTTAGTATACGAATTAAGAACTAGATATCAGGTCGCGTCAGAAGTTGAACCGGAAAGGGCCACTGAAGTAAAGAAATTACAGCTATCTTTAAGGGAGATAACTCAACCGTAGTAGAAAAAATTTGTCAGGATGAGATTATGATAGATATTTTAAGAGAATTTATGGAACAGAATATTAGCGTTAAAGAAGTAATCGAAGCCATAGCAAGCACAAAAAAGCAAATAATTACAGATAAGTTACCTGGTTTATTAAGCAACAAACCAGAGATTACAGACGACGGTGAAGCTTTACAATTTAAAACCGCCGCGGAGGGGGAATTAGAATCAAATTTACCATATAATGCGCACTGCGCTACGCCGAACGTAGGAAGGGGACATAGTACTCCTTATTCCCAGGCGCTGAACAGTTTTACTAACCATATGAATAGCAACGTTAATCACTTTCGTCCGAATTCCACTCTAACACCGTTAAAAAATCTCTCGATTAAAGATGCACTTGACTGTATTCCTAAATTTGATGGTAACAACATTCCACTTAGTACCTTCTTATTTGGAGTAAGAGAAGCGTAAGCATGGTGCCAGCCGCAAATGAAGTAGATCTAGCAAAATTAATTAGGAGACGTTTGACCGGTGAAGCGGCAAAGTCTATGGAGGAGTTACATTTCAATAGCGTCAGTGAGTTAATTAAATATTTTGAAGCAAATTTCGGTTCATATAAATCGCATCAAATTTTAATCGGAGAACTCGCCGCGGCCAAACAGAAGGAAGCGGAAAACGTAATTACCTTTGCTAATAAAGTCAGGCGCATAGTGATCGAGTTAAAAGAGGCGGCAAAGAGAGACAAGAGAGATAGTCACGAATTTAGACAATATGTAGATGCCGACAAACTAAAATTTTTCACGCGCGGGTTGGATTGGGAAATTAAGAGACGAATGGGCGCCGTAAAAACGTTTCAAGACGCGGTAGAAAAAGCAATTGAAATCGAGCGCGAGGTAAATAGTTTTGAGAAACACGAAGCCCCGGATAAAAGTAAAACTAACAAGGAAATGAATAAAAATTCTAACAGCTCAGCCGAAGTTAAAATCGTTCAGTATAAAGTCGTTGAAACTTGTCAATTTTGTGAAAAAAAGAATCATGTAGCAAAAAGTTGTTGGGCTTTGAAAGCATTCTTACCGCAGAACGCACAGACGCAGCCGGTACCTTGGGCGGGGCCGACGATGAGTCAAACGCGACCATCTATGCCACGCGCAGGACCATTGGCCGCCGCGCGAGTAACCACGCCCCAAGCATCACGCGATCAATATAGATCGCGATCGGCTAGCCCTGCCATAGCTAAGCAAAATTACAATATTAAACAATGTAATTATTGTAAAAACGCGGGGCATTGGAAAAATCTGTGCCTGGAATTAGAAAAAAAAAATCTGGAAAAATCGCAACGACAAACGGGAAACTCGAACGGCCCCACGGCACAGGGCGCGACCTGGGGGCAATCAAACGATGCGCGCCAGGAGCAAAAGAATTCGAGCACAAATTAAAATTTATAAAGAAATCAGTACTTCTAAGCATAAACAGTAGGTCCCCTGTTGTAGAATTGCACTTTGAAAATTATAAAACATCTTTAAAATTAATGTTGGACACGGGCGCCGGACCATCATTATTAAAAATTAGTAAAAAACCCTCTAAAGCAATTGTAGCTGAGAATGAAATACTAGAGCTTAAAGGCATTACTAAAGAATCGATTAACTAGTGCGGTAAAGTACCCTTACTATTTCGTGATTTGACTTTGTATTTTCATCTCGTGCCCGATAATTTTCCAATCGAGGAAGACGTGTTAATCGGTAGTGAGATTTTGAGACGATATGGGGCAAAAATTAATTACGAAGAGAACACGTTAGACATAGCGTCACATGTAATCACCCTCCGGTGTATGAATAGTGTAGATACTGATAAAACGGAAAACCAGGAAAGCGTGAAGTTAACGCGGGCCGAGCGGCGTGAGGGGTTCCTAGATGCAGTGAACGGGAACGATCGAAATTCCGGACAAGCGAGAATTTCCCCAACACTGAATCAAATGGAAAAAACCAGCGCGGCAATTAGCCAGCCTAACAGTCCTTACATTCCGTATAAAGTAGTTACACTCCATGAACGCACTTTTGCTAATGAACGTTGCTTTCCATATATAGTAAACGCCCCATGTCAACCACCCGTCATACTCGAAGAAATAGAAAATAAAAAAACTATAAGTAAAAACATGAATAAGAAGTTGAAAGGGAATAATAGAACAAAAAAAAAGGAAAATATTAGAAAAAGAAATTAGGAAAACAGAGAAAGTAGAGATATCAAAAGATTCGAATAATGAAAATAAAAAATTTAAAAACTTGTTTGGATCCAAAAAATCGTTTGAAAAGAAATTGAAAAACTGTAGCTTGAAAAATTGTAAAAGGAAGAATTGTAATTTCGAAAACGCGTTTGGTAGAAATAAAATTCGTACAAAAATCATTAATATAAATAGAAATTTGAAAATTAAATGTCGTAAAAACAGTAAATTTCCAAATAAAATTGTCAAATTTAGAAATTTAAAGCGAAAAATGAGTAATAAGTTTTGGAAAAAGATTTTGCTCGGTGAAAAATCGCCTAGGTATGGCGCAAGTAGCGAGAAGTCAAAATTGTTCAATAAAAATTTGAAAACTAATTTTGGTGAACATGTTCTTGTAATTGATTGGATTAACTGGAAAAATATACAACGACGAGTAAATTGTAAAGGGTCAAATGGCATTGTTGGTATTTGTAAAGCACGTATAGTTAAAAATAGAAATTTTGTTCTGAACAATAAACGTAACGGAAAAATACTAAGATCAGTAAACACAAAGCATGTACAAGTAGCATTTGTATCAAATAAGGTTAAAGCTTTTGTAATAATACGTCATAGAAATGAGAGGCACGAAAACTTGAAAATAAGAAATAATTTCTTTAGTAGGCTTGGAAATCTAGTTTGTGAACATGGGAAATTATGGAATAATAAATGGAAATTTGCTAAGAATAAAAGTAGTAGAATACCGAGTCATTTCCCACACTTCGAATTTGATGACAGGGTTCTGTTTATTCAACTCCTGAAGGAACTGCTAATGAAAATTGAAACATTAACTTATTTACAAATGTCCCCTGGAATCCTGCCTATCCATTTATACGGCAATACTCTGGCCGTCATGTGCTTCTACGCGATACCCTTCTTGAACAAATTGAGACGGGATAGGGTGATGAGCAGCGAAGGTTGCGCGGACATTTTATGTGTCTTCCGCCAATCGCTCCATCGCATTAAAAGAGCAATAAATGGTTTACATTTAATGTGTGTAAGGGGCGGGGAAACAATGGCCGAAAGCGATCGTGTGACTAAGCTAACGGAGCTGCTCAGACTCGAACATTTGGCGGGGGGGCGCAGAATAGATATTTTATCACTGTTGGTCGAATTTGCTGACAGATTTTATTTGACGGGAGATATTATGCCCGCGACCAATGTAATTGAACATGAAATACCAACCATAACTAACATCCCTATACCACCATAACTAACACCCGCCCGTTCGGAAAGAAGAAATAAATAGGCAGGTTAGCGAGATGTTAGAAAAAGGAATCGTCGAGCCGTCTACAAGTGCTTACTCGGCGCCAGTGTTCTGCGTTGACAAAAAGCCAGGACCCGACGGGAAAAGAAAATACAGGGTCGTCGTTGATTTTAGAAAATTAAATGCGATTATACCAGACTATAATCACCCGGTACCAAATATAGCAGACATTCTCGATAAGCTGGGCAACGTGAAGTATTTTTCGGTATTTGATTTATACGCGGGATACCACCAAATTAAAATCAAGCTGGAAGATAGAGATAAAACAGCATTTTGTTGCGATCTCGGTTTATTTCACTTTATTAGGTCACCTTTTGGTCTGAAAACTAGCGCGCCGGTATTTTTGTCTCTGGTACTTAAAGTAATCGCGGGAATGAAAAACGTCGTACATTTTTTTGACGATATTTGTGTGTATTCAACCACATTTGAAGAACATATAGAAACAATACGAAAACTTTTCAAAAAATTGCGACATGCAAATTTAGTATTACAACCCGAAAAATGTGAATTTTTAAAACCAGAAATTAATTATTTAGGGCATATCATTAGCAGCAATGGGCTGCGGCCGGACCCAGAGAAACTAAGAGCAGTTAAGGAATTTCCCATACCGAAAAATCAAAAAAATATTAAACAATTTTTAGGTTTAACGGGTTATTATAGAAGGTTTATTCAAAATTTTGCGCAAATAGCGAAACATTTAACCAACCTATTGAGAAAAGAACAACAGTTCATTTGGGATGAAAACGCGCAACAAGCATTTGTTAAATTACGCGATAGTTTGTGCTCACCACCAGTTTTGGCGCACCCGCACTTTGAAGAAAAATTTCTAGTCACCACTGACGCGAGCGGATATGCCATAGGAGCCGTTTTATCGCAGGGTGAAATAGGAAAGGATAGGCCAATAGCATTTATCTCGCGCGCACTCAATCAAGCTGAAAAGAATTATTGCACTTTCTCTAAAGAGGCGTTGGCGATCGTCTACGCGGTTACGCAATTTAGACCATATTTATACGGAAATAAGTTTACACTCATTACGGATCATAGACCTTTGGTATGATTAAACTCGCATAACGACCCCGGATCTAGAGTCACGCGTTGGCGGTTAAAATTGTTAGATTATCAATTTGATGTGGTGTATAAAAAAGGCGAGCTGAATTTAAGCGCCGACGCCTTGTCGCATAATCCGGTCGTGGAAACTGTTTACATCGCGACGCAAGTTAGTGTAGGGGGAGAGGGGCGACATACTGACAATGATAGCCAGTCTGTCGACCAAGCTTTAGTTTCTCCCGTTATTCAGAGAGGCGAGCCGCCCGCCCCGCACGCAATGGCCACGCGCACCCGCGCTGGCCGCCAGCCCAACGAAATGTATAAGCAGGCCATAAAAGCACTGTTACCTCAAAAACGGAAAATAGCCACCGCAGGTGAGAAATGCGAGCATCCTGTCATGCATAAAGAAAATGTAGCATTCACGGAACACCTAGACTCGGGCGACTATAAAAAAAATGAAATCTCGGGCAGACCTACATCTCCAGCTGTGAGTATAGCCAGCTCCGAACAGTGTATCAGGGCTACAGAAAAAAATATTGTGAAAAATTCTCCAGAATTTTATGCACCCTTCGCGGATATAACTCTAAAGGAAAAAAGCGTCCTCGACCCAGGAGGAGTTAGCCTAGAAAGCGACACATACCGCGAAAATGTTGTATATTGTAGGGATAAGCTGTTCATGAGGAAGGACAATTACCTTTACGTGGTATGCGCAAAAGGGACCCCGGTCGACGAAGGGGCTAGGCAATTAAAAGATTTAGGCAAACTACCCCGGCTGGAGAATTTATCGGTCGGCGAACCCAAAATTATCAAGGTGAACAAGAAAATACATTTCGTCATGCCTATTAGAGGAGACAATAAGAATAGTTTAGCTACAACCTTAGAAATTTGGAAACAATTAATTAAGAAATTAAATGAAATACTGATTGAAAAGCAGATAACTTCAGTTAGTTGGGCAAAGAGCGAGCATATCGAGAATGTACAATTTAAAGAATTGTTAGCGGGCATTAGGCACGGATTAATTAAAGAAGATTTAAAAATAATAATTTGCAAGGGACTCATACAACATCCAGAACCGAGCAAGAGAACGGATATTATTCGCGAAGCTCACTGCTCGGCAGCTGGTGGCCATAAAGGCGTTAACAAAACATTAAACCGCGAAAAACATAAATTTCAATGGGAGCATCTTAAAGAAGATATACAGACTTTTATTCAAAATTGCGTTCCATGCCAATTAAAGAAATTAGTACGGGTTAAAACCAAGCAAAAAATGATTATTACTGACCATCCATGCATTCCATTTTTCACTGTAAGTTTGGATATTGTGGGCCCGCTACCCAAAACGAGGAACGACTCAGAGTATATTTTAACGATGCAAGATCAATTCACAAAATTCTCTGTAGGCGTTCCGTTAAAAGATCAAACGGCCATATCTGTAGCTGATGCTTTCATTAAACGTTTTATTTGCACTTTCGGCGCACCACAAGCTATGCTCACTGATCAAGGCACTAATTTTCTTAGTAGATTAATTAAGCGGGTAGCTAAACGCTTTAGAATTAAGCAAGTAAAAACTGCTTTCCATCCGCAATCTAATGGCTCGCTGGAACGATCGCACTCGCCGCTTAGCGAATTTTTAAAAATGTTCGCGACCAAAAATCTAGACTGGGATGAGTGGGTTGAACTAGCAATGTTTAACTTCAACACGGGTAAGCACGAGGAGCCACATGCAAGAAAAAATGACATAGACCCCACTAAAATTACTAGTAAAGATTGGTTGTTTATAATATTCTATGCTGTTTTGGCATTCGCAATGATTGTATTTTTGGGTTTGTTTACGCATTTGGCTTATCGTTGTCTTAAAACCAAATCAGGAGCGAAAGCGCCTACCGAAAATGCATACGTGCCAATGCGGGTCTTAGACCCGCGTTTTAGATGCGAGTTTACAGGGGTGTCTCATTATGAAGAGGCACGAACACCTTCATTGCTGGTAAAGGGCAGCAAACCAAGTACGTCATCTACGACAGTGTAGGGCGCTGCCAGAGCGATATAGACATACAAGAAAACGTGTAGCTTCAGAAGGCATTTTTCCTCACTCAAATTTCCCTTTCCCTTTCTTTTCAGTCCCACCCCCGTGCGCGTAGGAAGGTAGAGCGGCTGGCCACCAGCATGAAGCAACAATAGTCCAGCACTAGCAGTCCTAGCAGCAAGTCCACGTAACCACAGATATGGAGCGCAGATTCTACGCAAAATCGCTGATGCGGCTGGCCATGGGGACCTTCATCAAGTACGAGAACGGGTTAGCCGAGGCTAGCGACCGAGTGTCGCAAATAGTGTACAGAAACCTCTGGACACTTTGCCGATTGTCGCTCCAGCCTGACGAGGACGAGACGTTGGAAGCAGCAATAAAAAAAATAACAGCCAGTACCAGCCATGAAAGGAGGACGGCACTTAGGGTCTTCAGACTCATGAGTGCGAATGATAAATGGAGGATGGTCAGTCGCGGCGGACCATTAGCCGCCGCACGATGGCATCGTCAGCGCAGCAGGATCGAGGCGGAGCGAGTGTTCGAAGAAGTGAGCCTGGGCCTTAGGCTAACTGCGCCCTATGGACAAGAGGGCTTCGGGGATCAACTGTGCTATGGTCAATGCGACGGCTGTGCAGTTGACCTGCCGGCTTGGAGGAACTGCACGCGCTGCGTAGCAAGCAGCGTGGGCCCCGGCACATTGGCAACGTGTTTCGACTGCACCGAGGAGGACCACATGCAAGCTGTCCAGGAGACAAGATGTCCAGCATGCGGAGGCGCACCCATCTTAAATGCTTGGCAGCCTCCGCCCGAAGAAAACTGGAACGATGAAGAGGAGCACGATCTGCTATGAAGACAACAGCAGTGGCGGCAATTCCAACAATGGGAGACCGAGAATAGAGCCGAAGCCGGATTCTGGGAGGGTGGCAACCCGGAACCACCAGACGAATTGACGCTATGAATTTTTTTTCCTGCTCCCTTTTCAGCCATTTGTAATCGCTACTTTGTAAAATAAAAAAAAAAAAAAAAAAAACCTTGGGCGGGAGACTCTGGCAAGCGCCGCCCAGCAGCAGAGGTCTGTAAGGGGGGAGGGGGCGTGTCATGCCATGCTCGGCTGACCGTGTCCACCCGCAGCACAAGTGAGCACCGAAAATACGGTCGCTTATGCCAACGGGCGGTAAGCTACCACGCGACCGTGGCAGATCGCGAGGTAACCAAGCGCTGAGCACAAACTCGATGCGCACCTTACCTTCAGCCAGAAAGACGCGAGCTTGGTGACCGAACAATGGCATTTGGACCACACACAAAAAAAACTCAGTATATATCTTTTATGTGTAGATTTGCCTGGAAACCAACCAATCACACCTAGGGTCCAAACTGGTACCAATTGCATCGGACCACGAGGCATGGACAACGCCGCGGAACTCATCTGGTATGCTTATGTCCCGACTTTGAAGTACGAGGCCAAGAGGGTGTATATCACTCGGGTCACTCGGCGCACCTGGGCCCCACGCAGCTACAGCTCTGAAGTACATTATCAAATATACCGCAGATGTACAGCTTGGATGGATCATACTTGGGGCGGCAGGCATCAGGAGCATCCCGGGCCTTTTTCCGAAAGGCTTGAAAAGGACTATGAGGCCACAGCGGATCGAATCTTCCGCAGTTTTATTAGTACCGATATCTGGCTTTTTTTGCAGCAAAATAACGAGTGGAGCGGGGTCCACTGGTCAAGGTCGGTTACTCGCTATTACAATAACTATAACCAACACCCAGAGTGGTCACCCAGGCATTGTGACCCGAGGCTAGAGAACAACGATTACGCCTTCTTTGAGGCAGACACCCAGGACACCACGTATGCAGACCGCCTACATTTACCATACGGAGGCGAAGGTTTTGGCGACGATCAGACCTATGGCATTTGCACTGAATGCGAACAGAGCATTCCTGCCTGGCGCAACTGCTCTGAGTGTCAGGTCTTTAGCGGCAAACCGGATTGTTTGGACGAATGTTTAACGTGCGACCGACTGGAGCACGTTTGGGCGCTCGAAGAAGACCGCTGTCAGGAGTGTGGGGGGTCGCCCACTAGACCGATGCTGGAGTCCGACGTGGTCAATGAACAATGGTGGTGATCCATAAAAGGCGCTATAAATGTGTTTTTAGGGACTATATATGTATTAAAAAAAAAAAAAAAAAAAAAAAAAAAAAAAATTTATGACAAAGTTGTATGTACTCGCGCAGGATGTTTGCACGATTCTAGCTCCCACCACCCTAGATTTAAAGGAATAGGCGGGGTACACAAAGCTGCCCGGCAGCGCATGTCTTTAGGGGGGGCGTGTCACGTCGAGCACGACTGAACGTCTCCATATGCAACACAAACTCGACAACTTGTCCATCCATATATTTTTTCCTTACTCTAAGGTATAGCATCTACCGTGGGTAACCGACCAAGATCTGAAAGACTCGAGTGGTAACACGAGCCCGAACAAAAAGTCATTACGTCACATTCTTTCCTCACCAAATTACGCACCCACGCTCTCCCCCTGTTTGCCTTTCCCTAAAATCCTAATTCCTGGAAAAGCCATAAGCACGAATGAGCGAATTATTGATTTGTCATAAAACACGCTCGCGGAGCGAGTATAAAAGGCGCCTCGCGCCTCTTCTCGGGGCAGAAGCTTGCCGATCTCTTGTATTAGTAGGGCGAAGCCCTTGTCCGTCGATTGATTATATTGGACTTAGAATCTTTGGTGAATTATACATTCTGACTTAGAATATTTTCGAGCAGAATCGACTTAGAATCTTATTGCAACGCTTCTCTGATTGTAGTCTCGCGAATAATTGTTGATATTATATCTCGTCTACAATCAGTATTTAATCAGTGTAGTAACATTTATATATTTAAATAAATACTTATTATTCACATTTGGAGCGTATTTATTTCGGAACCTTCTCCTGCCATTTGAAACTCCCGCCACTGCAAACATCGGAGCTGCCTCCTTGACCAGTAGAGAGCACCAGCCAATAAACACTCGTCTTAAAGTAAGAAACGTTCAAAATAGCTAGTCTTTCCATTCTCTCTACTAATATTTGCCATCGCTTAGCGCTTATCTCCGTTACCTACGTTCCTTTATTAAATTATTTAAAGTCCGATTGTCTACTTTCACGAGTTCCAATTCCCATGGTTATTACGTGTAGGCGTAGACCGAAACCGGAACAAATTATCGCGCTTACCTTATCGTTTTCGCGACATTGTAACACGGACGTTGCAATGTACTGGGAAAGTAATCTGCTGATGCTTCATGGTTTTGTACAATTAGATGCCAAAATTTATTTGCCATTGTATTAAACAGTCTTAAATCATTTATCATTTCCTTTATGACTATAATTATTCATTATAAGAGTGTATATTAGAAATATTATTGGAAAATCGAGAAAACACATATATTTCGCCAATGTCGAGCATGTCCAAACATTCTTGAACTTAAACTTCGTACATTAGAAAATGTAACATTTCATGATAATAATTATAAATATTTCTATGAATAAAATGCGACGTTGGCATCAAAACGGTATACTGTATAAAAAGTTTCTGCTGAAGTTTGAGAAAAGAAAAATCTAAATAAAGCTTATCATTTACCGCACATGAAAAATAACATATTTAAAAAATATTAAGAAAAAACCCAAATTCTTGGACATAATTGACGCACAGTTAAAAAGTTATGTTTCATAGTAATTTATCAGATTCTTAGATAAAGAAAAAATTGCATGGGCATCAAAATGGAATACTGTATGAAGACAACTCCGAAAAATTTGACGTAAAATATTCGTAATAAAGCTGTTTTTCACGTACTGGAAAAGAAAGCAGTTGATTCCTCATGATTTTATAAATTATTACGAATATTTTATTTGCCATTGTATTAAATAGTCTTAAATTATTTATCATTTTTTTTTATTACTATAATCATTAATTAGAAGAGTGTATATTAGAAATATTATGGGAAAATGCAGAAAACATACATATTTCGCAAATGTCGAGGATGTCCTCAAATTCTTGAACTTAATTTAGCCCTTTAAAAATGTAACATTTCGTGATAGTTATTATAGTTGTTTCTATGAATAAAATGCAGTGTTGGCATCAAAATGGAATACTGTATGAGGACAACTCCGAAAATTTTGAAGTAACAAAATTCGTAATAAAGCTGTTTTTCACGTACTGGAAATATAAGCAGCTGACGCCTCATGATTTTGTAAGTTCTTATGAATATTTTATTTGTCATTGCATCAACCAATCTTAAATCATATATCATTAACCTTGTAAATACAATTATTGAAATCTAAAAAAAGCTTATGTTTTACCGCTTTGAGACGAACCTACGATTGCGCAGAACCACATTATACAACGTTTAACGAAAAAATACATCGCATCTTTGGTTTTGAGGATACTACTCTCAGACGAGCGGGCACATGTATCACCTCTAAAACAGGGAAAGGTAAAAACTTCGATACCAGACCTGCATGTCTGGCGCATGCTATCCCAGATCAACTGTACGTCTACACAGACATTTGGGAATCTTATGCCGTCGTCGATACTCAAACCGCACTGCTTCGCATAGTTTACTTGGAAAATTTATGATATAAATTTGGCACCAACCTTGTAATGCATTTTGTATCTATACATTACATTTTGCTCTTACAACATACTTTTCACAACATTGTCATCGATATAAGAGACCAACACGGCCGACACATACCATTCGAGTATGGAATGTTGACCGTTTCGCTTCATTTTAAGCGTAATCGGTAAAATTACCCTGCTGCAAAATGAGCCATTATATCGCGTACTACAATCAACAGACCGGCAGTGGTATCGGCGTGAGAAACGTTTACGCTGGCTCAACCTATCAGCGTGACTCTGTAATTGAAGTTTCATCGGCGCGATATTTAGAAAAATTATCCCATATCTGAGTAGTGGTGCTAAAGCTGTGGGTAAAGAAGCCGTACGCGCAGCTCTGAACGTACTCGATGACATAGCCAATGACGCTGTGAGTTTCAAAGTTTCGGTCAACACTCGTCTTCGAGAATCTGGAAAAAATTGAAAAAGGAAAGCCAAAAAGAAGGTTTCTGCAATGATGAAAGGGCACGGATATAAATCAACAACAGTTACACGGAAGCGGCAGTCGACGAGCAGTCTTGTGAGAGCACGCAACGCATCGCGAAGGAAATGAGTCAAGCGATTAAAAAATCCAAAACTGGTAAGAAGACTAAGGCCAAAAGTAGAAAGAACAAGAAAACCGTTAGAAGTGTCACAGATATTTTTGGGCCCGCGTAAATACGGCATACTTATACGCGTGCAGTGGAGAAGGAATGAAGAGCGAGCTAGTTCTCTTTAGCCTTCCTCTCACTTAGACATCTATAGAAAACAGTTCTTTTCTCCACTACAAGCCCGTGTTATCGCTCAGCAATGACAGCGATTCACCGCTCGAATTTCTGGTGCCCAGTTCTACCGAACACTACATTGATCTCGTGCACACCAGGCTACATATCACCGTGCAGATTTTACCGGCTGACACGGAGCAAGAAAATGTGAAAGTTGGACCTGTCTATAATTTTATTCACTCGTTGTTTGATTAAGTGGATATATTTTTCAATCAAAAAGTGGTTTCACCGCCAAACAACGCTTACCCATATAGAGCCCATATAGAGCATACATAGAAACTTTACTGAACTACGCCCCACCAGCTTTGCAGTCTCATTCAACGGCTGCTTTGTGGTACGCTGATTCAGCAGGTAACATGGATGCGAATTCGACCGTTGCACGCGGCGCACACGCGGCTAACATTGGGCTCCTTAATCGTCAATATTTTACGCTTGGAGGGAAATCCGTCGATCCAATTGGGCATTTGCACTGTGACGTGTTCAATCAGCCCAACTTTCTCCTCAAGGGTGTAGAAATGAGAGTGAGACTAGTGCGCAGTAAGGACGCCTTGTGTCTCATGGATTCATCGGAAAATGGATAATTATCCGTAAACATATAGGAAGCAACGTTAATCGTACGTCGAGCTAAAATTAGTCCAGCTGTATTGCTCGCTCATGCCAATGCTCTAGCTAAGAGCCGGCAAAATATCCCATTACCAGGGTAGAAGTAAAGGCTTTCACTATGCACAGTGGTGTCATGGGAGAAACGCTCGATAACGTTATTCTAGAACAATTACCGAAAAGAACCATCGTGGGTTTTGTGAAAAACAAAGCATTTAACGGCAATCGCCAACTGAACACCTTTAATTTTCAACACTTTAACGTAAATTTTTTATCACTCTATGTGGACGGTGTACAAATACCGAGTAAACCACTTCAACCACGCTTCACCTGTGATAAGAAATTGTACGTTGATTCTTTCCACACTCTCTTCAGCGGCACCGGTATACACTATCTCAATGAGGGAATCAACGATTGTCGCGTTTCTTACCCATCAGGCTATTGCCTGTTTACATTCGATTTAACGCCTGACTTATCCGCACATTTTTCCTCTCACCGGAACATCGTACGATAGGGATCTCTACGAATCGAAGTTCGTTTCGAGGAGGCAATAACCGAAACGGTCAACTGCATTATTAACGTTGAATTCGACAAATTACTGTAAGTAGGTTCCAACCGTCAAATCATCACAGACTTTAACACATAAGAGGGGGAAGTGTTCAGTAGTGGGAGGACAAGCGAATATAACTCGATGAATCCCATCGCTGGCAGTCCAGTCGGGTTTTCGCTTCGTGACGGACACATCAACATTTCTCATCATGGATTTCGTAATAGAAATTAAGGGATTGAGAGACAACGATAATAAATTTTTAGCCAAGGAGGTTGTCACTGTCTCTTTGTAAGGGCACATCTCGGGACATTGGATAATAAGTCCACTTCATACATACGATGCGTTGCCTAAGGAGGCTAGAACGACCAATGATTATCTTTCATCGAAAATACTTGGAATACACTGGTTAGAGGGCGATATCGGCTTACGCAAACTACAGCACCATTTTTATTACATTGCCAGAAACGCTTCAAAATCTACGTAAGAGGCTGCGATACGAGTTGATTCGTTGAATCCATGATGACGTGCAGTATAGTTGACATCGAAGACTACACCAGCGAAGGTTTCACCGATATGTAGAGAAGATTGAAAAGTGAACAAGTATGTATCGCTCATGGTTGTATGGATAATCCGTATAAAAAGTCATACTGCCCTCTCAGACGCGCACACGTACTCAGAGGGTAGCTTTACTCATTACTATGCGAAAAGAAGCGTACAAAATACCGGAAAGAAGCAGCGAACTATTTTTTGACGCAATAGAAAATCTCATCTGAAGTAGAAGAAGCCGCATAAGATTCGGAATCGAAGGCAGGGACGAAGTCGACGGCGCAAGCGTGACAGAATACGAAACAACTGAGGAAGTACGCGAAGAACATGAACACGAATCAAATAGCGAGAGCATTGAAGGGTCTGAAAGCGAAAACGATCGGTGTATTCGCGGTTGATCGGATTCCAAACGTGACGACGATTCCAACTGTCATTGTATGCAATTCGGATGATCACACGAGACCACGTTCAGACTGGGTAGACATCTACATAGACAAAAATCGATTTGGAACGTACTTTGACAGTGATGGATTCCCACCTGTTCCAAGACACCATCTCCAATGACTCAGAAGAAACTGCAAAAATTTCCGTTGGAACGTCAAGACGCTTCAAAGTACCGATTCAATGTGCTGCAGTCAATTATACTATTATGTTTTTGTATCACATGTGTCGGGGTGATGGCCTCGATACCTTTTGTCGACTGTTTACGCATGACACAATAAAGAACGATGCATTAGTTATTAATTATTATAACAAAATATTCCATAGAAATAAGTATAAAAAATGTAAAAAAGTATTCGCTTTTTCAAACGAACATTATCGTGGTTCTGGCATATGTAACCAATCATGTACTTCTAGATTAAGGTGTGTCCAATAAAAATCAATATTTAACCGTCAAAAGAGTTTCGGCTTTTTTTTCTAGCTCTTTCCTTTTCCTTTCCAACGGCTTTTTCCACCGAGTCTTGATACGTTACTTTAATCTAAAATAATGTTTTTTTTTCTCTTCCCTTCCATTATCCTCAAAAAGCGATTGTGGGGATTGACTAAAAGAACAGTCAAGCACTCAGCTTGCCAGTCGCAGGCATGATCTACACCTGAATATTTGGCGAAAGAATTGTACGCGATTAAAATCAGTATTCGAAAATGAATAACTGCCACGGAAAGCCCGGAACTCTCGCAGAAGTGCCCAATGTTCTGCTAGCCACTACGTACGCTGTCAACAAATCCAACACGAAAACAGTCTGCGTAGGACTAGAACACAGTAGCGGATACTTTCGGTCAGTTATCAAGTTTATCACATCTGAACCCTCTTACAATATGTCACGCTCAAAGAAAATAGCTGTAATGATTTGCAAGACCAATTCGATGCAATCACAGCTTATTTTGGTGACGCTTACACGTTTTATGAAGACTTTGGAAGGCCATCTAAAATTTTTTTGGACAACCACGATTTGAACTTTACATCGACATACGGTAACAAATCCATCACATTCAACACAAGACGTAGACGAAGAGCTATCGTGCAAGAAAAAAGAGAAAATATTTCAATAACCCACTAGGTATCGTGATTTAACAAACTACTTTCGAAGGTCTTCGAAAACAGGGAAATTTATTCAACCTTCGCTTAGCCATGCTCAAGCAACGAGTTGGTAAAGTCAGTCGCACCCTTGACTACATACTCTCATACCTGAAAAATAAACTCCAAGAAGAAACCGCAGACAACATGCAGATCATTCTCAAAGACTTTAAAGCGTTCAAACAATACTACACTAGTCACAATCCCGACATAGGACCGTTCATTTATGAAAACATGGTCGACGATGACAACGTTAAGAATAAAAGTGAAGATTTAAGTATTGTTCTTGTTGAAATTGACGCTTTCGATCTACCTATGGCTGCTAAAGACATACGCGATTATTTATTATCTAAATTAATATTGCATAAATTTTTCGCATACATTACACTATATTTAAGACATTTTTTTTCAAAACACGTTATAAACATCACACCCATCCAAACTCTTCCTCTTCTGTAAGATGTACACACTATTTTCTGATCTTTCCCGCTCTCTCTCTCTCTCCATCTCTCTCTATCTCTCTCTCTCTCCATCTCTCTCTCTCTCTCTCTCTCTCTCTCTCTCTCTCTCTCCATCTCTCTCTCTCTCTCTCTCTCTCTCTCTCTCTCTCTCTCTCTCTCTCTCCAGCCTTCTCTCTCTCCAGCCCCCACTCTCTCCCGCTGTCTCTCCCGCTCTCTCTATCCCGTTCTCTCTCTCTCTCTCTTCCAAAGGACAGGCAAATGATTACGATAAATATCATTGCAACCCTACTCATCTCATCATTCTTTCAAATCCTTCACGATGGAGAAGACCAACAGCAAAGACTCAGATCGTACACCTCTCCTCAAGGAGGAAAAAAAATCCGTCGTTCAACACTGGAATGAAATAAAAGAAAAATTCTCCACGAATACACACTCTGCACCAGAACGCCATGGATACAAGAAATTCTAATTCATACATACATCAGTTTATAATAATTTATTTACTGTGTATAAATATTCTGTAAGTTTTTGCTAAATAAATTGTGATATTTATTTATTTATTTATTTATTTCCAGAAAATATTTACATTACATTATTATATACGAAATATACATAAGTAAGTAAATCCTACTGAGGCAAATATTATTGCCTGTGTGTAGATCTGGTACACAGAAAACTTACAAACTAAAAAAATATTACAAACTACAAAATTCTTAAAAAAAACTATATAATGTTATGTGCGTAGTGTTAGTTAACATCGATAAAATCCATTGTAGTACATAAATAACAGTTAAATAATTTGTTAGCTATATTGGTTAAGATTTAATTATTATTTTGAAATTATATTGCATCTTTTACTATAAACATTTTTAATTTTTTCTTCATTAATTGTCTACTTAAATTCATAACTTTGAGATCCTTAGATAGCCCATTAAAGACCCTTATAGCTTCATTGTAGCTATTTTTATCACTAATTCTTTTATCACATTTAGGTAATTGAATTGTTTTGTTTCTGGTCTTGCTCGCACTGTTTATATATTTATTTCTTAATGTAGAATAATGTAAGGATATTGACTCTAACTGGAATAATTTTTTTATTTCAAGAGGTGGATTAGTTTGAGAGAATTTATTTTTATTTATGATTTTCAATATTTTGTTTTGTGTTGATTGTATTAGTTTCATATTATTATCGTACGCACCACCCCAGGCAATTACCCCATAATTGATTAGACTATGAAAGAAAGCATAATATATTATCATTAATGTTTTTGTATCCATCATATTTTTTATCTTGGCAAAGACAAAAATTAGGTATTTGGTTTTTTTAATGATATATCTTATATGCTTATCCCATTTCATATTGTAGTCGAAATACAGCCCTAAGTATTTATGACTTTCAACTCTTTTTATTAATTGCGTTCCTATTTTGATGTTTAGTGTGCCAGGTACACTATCACAGTAGTTTCCGAGAGTCATATAGACCGTTTTATCTATATTTAGCGACAGTTTATTTTGTGCAAGCCACTTGGCCACATGATTAAGGTAAGCACACATTTTTTCTTGAGCTGAGGACCACATGTTATCACTTGATATGATAACCGTGTCATCAGCATAGGACATGATTGTGTCATTTTGCATACTTCCTAGTAAGTCATTGACATAAAGTATAAAAAGTAATGGTCCTAATATAGTTCCTTGGGAACACCCGTGGTAAATTCTTTATATTCACTTTTACAGTCTTGAATTTTTACTCTTTGCCGCCTATCTGTGAGATAGCTAGTCATCAGTTTTAAGGCACTACCCCTTACTCCATATCGTTCAAGCTTATCTAATAGAACTCTATGATTAACAGTGTCAAATGCTTTGGCTAAGTCTAGAAAAGCAACAGTTATTGGTTTACTTTTATCTAAGTTTTCGTATATGATATTTGATATATAATTTAATGCGTCAGTAGTTCCCCTATTTTTAACGAAGCCGTATTGTTTTTCTGATATTATGTTATGTTTTTCAAAAAAGTGGTATAATCTATTATAAATTATTTTTTCAAAAATTTTTGCAATGTTCGATATTAAAGAGATTGGTCTGTAATTATTGATATTAGATTTTTCACCAGCCTTGTAGATAGGGACTACCTCAGCATTTTGGAGCGCGTCAGGCCAGATAGATTTCACAATACATAAATTGAAGATATATTCTAAGGGCACACATATATATTCAGAGAGAATTTTCAATGATTTAGCGTTAATATTGTCTACACCTCCAGATTTATTTTTCAATGTATTGATTATTTTGTATATCTCAGCAAAATCTGTCGGACGAAAGAAAATAGATTCAGGATTCCTATCTGGAAGTTTCAGGTTATTATTATTTATATTAGCAAATTGAGCACTCAAATTTGGTCCTATTTTACAAAAATAGGTGTTCATAGCATTTGCTATATCAGTTTTATTTTCGATTTTTTGATTGTTATCGTATATATAATTTATTGGATTATCATGCACACTATTTCTCCCTAATTTAGTTTTAATTATGTTCCATAATTCCTTAGAGTTTCCGCTATTTCGTTTTACCATTTCCTTTTCATATTTAAATTTTGCTTCTTTAATAACTTTGTTCAATATCTTAGTGTAATTTGTATACTCTTTTTTAGGGCTTAAGAAGTGGGATTGTTTTTCCATAAGATATACAGTGTCTCTTTAGTAGTACACGAGACTATAATAGCACTAGTAATCCAATTTTTTCTCGGAAGTTTATTTTTAAATTGTTTTTTGGTAGTGGACGCATCAATACAATTGTTTATCATGTCTATTAATGCGTTAACTGCAAGATTAGGATCCTGCATAGACAATATTGAGTACCAGTTTGAATTATTTGCAACATGTTTTAACTTGTTGTAATTAATTGATTTCATATTGAATTTCTTCGGCTGATTTATTTCTAATTTATCTATAGTTATAAATAATGGGTAGTGATCATTAAATGGATTCGTTATTTTAAATGAATTAATATTTATATTTTTAGTTTTTATATAGAAATTGTCGATGCAGGTACCTCTTTTATTATCAGATGAAGGCCTTGTTATTCCAGTAAAGCATGGCGTAAATTTATATTCCAAGAGATCATTTAAAAATTCTTGTGTTATAAGGTTATCTGTTGAGTCAGTCTTACTAAAATTTTCGTCTAATATATCAATGTTAAAATCCCCGATTATACAATGGTTCTTAGTACTTAATTGATCTCTTAGGAATTTTTTCAGGCTATGTACAAATTCATACTTTTTTATATTGTGTGATCTATAGATCGCTGAGATTCTTACAGTTTCGGTGCCAATTAATTTTATCACCGAGCTTAAGATACGTATGTTGTCGACCACTATAATTTCTGTGTGTTCAGATAGTTCATCCTTTATATACATCATAACTCCATCTGCTTTATTCATTTTACTCTCACTATAGTAACTTTTGTAACCTGATATGTTGTACAATGGAGTATATTGCACATTCCAAGATTCAGTACATATAATGACACTTGGTCTTACGGCTAAACATTCAATAAAAGTTTCAAGTTTTTCAAAGTTTTGTTTTACACTTCTAATATTTACACATAAAATCAAATTTTTACCTTTATCGATACTTTTATTGAGTGTTTGTACATTACCAAAAGCTTGTTCTTTTTGTGAGATAATTTCAAAATTTAGTTGTTGTTGATCCATGTTCAAATTCAGAAAGTTCAGAAGTTGCTGAGTCTGTTGGGTAATAAATTTGTGATATGGTTCTGTTTAAATTTATTGGTGAGGTTGTGGCCGATAAATTACCAGCTGATGTTGCCGGACTGATAAAAATTCTACTTTGTCTTCTTGGTGTCGTTACGTCCGGTGATTTACCGGCAGCTGTATCAGTGTTTTGTGACTGTGATTGAAACTTTACTTTACCTACATATTTTGGAATGTGCGGTCTCACTGGATAATCTGTTTCAGCAATTAACTTCTTTATCTTGTGCAACATAACCTCGCATTTTTCGGTATCATTTACCACGTGTTTAGTATTATAATTTGTTTTATATTGATGATTACTGTACATACAATTAACACAATTGTGTTCGTTTGGGGTAGTACAGTTGATTGTGTTATGTTTTCCAGCACAATGTAGGCAGATCTTCGTATTCTTACACTTTTTACCACTATGACCAAATCGACCACAGTTAAAACACGGGGTTAAATTCAAGTCATCGAATGCTCTGCAATTTTGATAACCAATATGAACTCTATATTTATTACTCACAATTTGATTATATACTTCCGCTGGTGTTTCAATTAATATAGTGTTAATTTTTGTTTTAATGTTTTCAAATATATGTAACACTTTGCATTTGCTGTTTAGGTGTTTGAAGTTCCTTTTGTTAATATCTTGCTCTATTTCTTTAATCTCCATGTCTTCAAAATTGTCGAAGCCTGTTATTTTCATCTTGGGATTTTTAATAGATTCTCTTGTTATTTTGTAGTAGGCAGAATACTTTTGTTTTAGGATATTCTCAGTTTGTATCAAACTCTCCTCATTTATAAAGCTTATTATTGCTTCATCTTTATTCTTGATTTTTATACTTTTTGCTTGTATAGATGAATTTTTATTTATATAGTGAGCTATATATGGTTTTATATCTGGCACATATATTCCTTTATTATCATTCTGTACTCTTTTCACTATTAGTTTTTGTATCTTCTTTTCTAATTTCTTATCACTTACTACCACTTCTGCAAATGTTTTTTTGTTTTTGGTATAGTTTTCTTTGTCTAAAATTTGGTTTAGCATGAGATTATTATTGTGTACTTCTGTACTTATTTGTTTTAATAGATTTTTTTCTTCTTCAGGAAAACTTGTCAATTCTTGATTTCCTTTGATTTCCTTAGCTTTTATTAGTAGCAATTCTTCTTCAGCTTGTTTTAATTTTTGTTCTGTCTGTGCATTGGTTTTTATTAGTATTTCGTTCCTTGTCATTATCAGATCATTTTGGTTTCTCAGATTTTCTAGTTCCCTCCGTAGTAGCACTACTGCAACACGTGGGTCTTTAGAGGTTATGTCCTCTATATTATGTTCTTCACATATTATTTCTATGGCAGATAAGTAGTTTTGTGTTCTTTTTCTGTTATAATCACTTTTATGGTAGACATTGTTACACACTACACATATCACAACTCCCACTGGCGTCCCGGGATGACATTTGTAATAAATTTCTGGAGGAGGGGTCTGCTTAAGCAGCACACCCTCGTCCGCCATCTTGACTCTGATATGCAAAAATTAAATTTTTTTATTCAAAAACATCATATAAACGCAATCCCCATCCCTACTCCTCTCTTCCATAAAAAACCATAGGGCAAGTGGCGATAAGGATCGAAAATGACCCGCACCTCTCTTACTCGGAGCATGAGGGGAAGGGGGGGTAAATCAATATCGACGGCCCCTTCAGCATAGACGATCGGCGGGGGCGCGCTATACGCACCCCAACTTACGATATGCTAGCATACAGCTACGGCGTGGGTGGGACTAACGGTGGGCGGCGAGGAGAGGGAGAATGTCTCTCCGTATGGGGCTTCTTACTACCTACAGTATTTATTTTAAAAACTGTAAAATAACTGTAAATCACTGTAAGAACTGCAAATAACTGTTAATAATTGGTAATAACTGCTAAAAACTGATTATACTGTCTCCAACCTAACTGTTTATTTCAGTTATTTGCAGTTATTTGCTATTAACTATTAACAGTTATTTGCAAATTCTATTTCCGCTAGGGGAACATTGAAATACAGAAAAAAAAATGATGTCTTATTGTTGCGAAAATTTTAAACTAAATAACACTGCTCAGTTAATCTAATTTCATAATTTTCTCATGGTGGAGACGTCAAAATGTTTCAGAGGAGTTTTCTCAGTAAATATTTTTTTTCAAAAGTATACAAGCATATTAAGAAAGCTTTTATTCTCAGTAATTCTTAGTTCATAAACTGATTGTTTTTAATTTTACAAGATTTGTGGTATCCACAGGTGATAATTTTAAGTAGTATCAATCAATAATTATTTTAAACACCTTAATTTTCTCAGTTGGATAGATCTCGGGTCTCCCGGTTAAAAACCACTGCCAATTCATTGGCACGTAGCTTCCTTAAATTTAATTTACTGATTCCTTTAATTTATTTTTAATTTCAATATTGAAAATTTAATACTTTATTTTGAACGATGAGACTATGTTAAATGGTTTGTGACTCTTTATTTCCACTCTTTCTACTTTTTAACATTAAAAAGCAATTATTATTATACAATTTTATATTTTACAAAAAAAAAAAATTCATCGCCCACAAAAAACACAAAAAATGATCATTACGACCAGATATTCGAGAATAAAAATTTTTTTTTTAATGCTTTTAATACCGATATCTCAGAGAATATTTGATCAATTTGAAATTTTTACCAATTATTACAATTATTTATTACAATATTTAGTTAAATTTTCAAGAGATTATCTTTATTTCTTTTGAAAAGAAGTTATTTAAAAAAGAAACTTGCGTTTTTATTAAAAAATGTTTGGCATCGATAACGGAAAGCACCACAATATTTAATAATAAAATCAAATTAATAAAATATTTATTTATCTATAAATGAGCAATTAAATTTGATACTGATATTTTCTTGACATCACACATATTTCACCGATCGCAATCTCTTAAAAATTTATTTTATTCTAAATTTAATCAAAATCTACTTTGTTTATAAAATAATTTTTTTCTCAAAAGGAAATTAAGATTCATTTTTCTTTACTTTCCTTTCAACAATTTT
Source organism: Torymus aiolomorphi (assembly GCA_036365515.1). Classification (NCBI taxonomy): domain Eukaryota; kingdom Metazoa; phylum Arthropoda; class Insecta; order Hymenoptera; family Torymidae; genus Torymus; species Torymus aiolomorphi. Next base: position 96,597,617 of record CM070877.1, on the reverse strand, counting down.
ACTTAATACAAAAAATATCTGTTTATCTACTCATTTTTATAACCTATATAAAGAAAACTTCATATGCCTCATTAGTTTTTCCATTTTTATGCTTGCGACGTATCGCAGACGTGTACACATAGTTTCACAACTGCCCGCTAGTTTTTTGACAGTTTTATTCATCCCATTATTTTATTGTGCGTGGGACACTAATGCGGATTGCTGGACTGGTTTTCTACGTACAAATAAAAAATGATCAAGTATTCTTTGAGAAAACGCGATTCGAAAATTTTTAAAAAAAATTTTTAACTTCAAATATCTTTTTCCGTAATGGACCGATTTTTTCGGGCAACTAACACGATCTGAAGTTATGTAAAAGATACATTTGTGCCAAATTTTAGGACCTTTGGATAATTTTTGCTCTTGCTATCGTGCGACAACGAAAACTCAAATTTTTTCTAAAATAATTTTCTTCTAAAAAACAAATGAAGACAATCTTCTGAAATTTTAACCAAATATAGTCTTCAATAATTTTAATAAGTGGTTAAAATTTTAAGTGGATAAATCAAGTATTCGTTGTGAAAACGCTATTCGAAAATTTAAAAAAAAAATTTTTAACCTCAAATATCTTTTTTCGCAATGGACCGACTTATTGGGCCAACGAACCCGATCTGAAGATATATAAAAGCTAGATCTGTGCCGAATTTCAGGACGATTGGATAATTTTTGCTCTTGTTATCGTGCGACAACGAAAACGAAAAATTTTTCTTAAATAATTTTTTTCTAAAAAACAAATGAAGATAATCTCTTGTAATTTCAACAAAATATAATCTTCAATGAACGTAATAAGTGATAAAAATTTCAAGCCGATAAATAAAATATTGTTTGAGAAATTAATTTATGAAATATAAGAAAGTTTTCCTTAATGACAAATGACAGAGCGAAGATATTTTAAATTTGAAAAAATGAAAATATAGTTAATTTAAATACCTTTCAAGAAAAGTTTATTATATTATGTAATAATGGCTGTAAGGTATGAGAAAATCCAAAAAAAAACAAAAGTTCGAAATCGTTTTTTGGTTATAAAACAAAAGAAAATCAATAAAAACTCAAATCCATGAGGGAACCTTCTTTTTCCCGCGAGACGAAGAGAATAAGCTTTACCCGACGAAAATCGGTTGATTCGTTTCCAAGATATCAAGAGTTTACACACACACACACACACACACACACACGCGCGCGCGCGCACACACACGCACACACACACACACACACGCACGCGCGCGCACACACACACACACACACACAGGCACACACGCACACACGCACACACAGACGCACACGCACACGATGTGGAAAAATGATGTGTTATTGTTGCGAAAATTTCCAAACATAAAAGTGCGCAGTTAATCTAATTTTATAATTTTCTCAGAGTGGGAGACGTGAAAATGTTTCAGAGGAGTTTTCAGTAAAAATTTTTTTTGTAAAAGTATACAAGAATTTTAAGAAGCTTTTATTCTCAGTAATTCTTAGTTCATAAATTGATTGTTTTTAATTTTACAAGATTTGTGGCATCTATGGGTTATTAATTTAAGTAGTTTCAATTAATGATTATTACAAAGACCTTAACTTCCTGAGTTGCGTGGGCCTCGCGTCGCCCGGTTATAAAAACGATCTTTCCCAATCGGAAATAGAATTTTGCAAATAGTTATTAATAGCAATATATAATTTTTTATAATTTAAAACAAAAGTTTATAACTGTCAATAACTGTTTCTAAAGATAGGATTTGAGACTATAGTAACAGTTTATAAAAGTTATTAACAGTTTCTTTTCATTATGAATATCTAAAACAAGTTTATAACAGTTATAAACTTTTATTTTCTTTTTTGAGCGGCAGCGGATAACCATATAATCAATCTGTAACAAGTTCTTATCAGTTATAAACTTTTATTATTTGATAATAATAGTTATATATAGTTTTAAATAGTTTTGAATGAATTTAAATTTTAAAAACATTCTAAAATTCTTTTATAAAAGTCACAAATCCTGACTTTATAATCTGCTAATATCAGTTATAAATTTTCTTTTAACTTTTATTATTTGGCTTTAACGTTCCGAGAATCCTACTAGACGAGCCTCATATCGAGACATAGTACATTAAGTGTAAATGTATTTATGAGGGCATTTATTTCGCATTTTGTAGCCTTTGTTTATATTTACGTTCGCCTTGAAAAGGAGCATACATAAGTGCTCGAAACGTCGGCTGAAAAATAAATTAGCTCACTGCGGTCAAGAGATAAGAGGTTTTTTATTTTTACCTCAAATACCTGAACTGTCAACAATAAAATCTTACTGAATTAATTTTTATTATAGAAGATCATTTACGCCAGGGTTCCTTTGCTTTTCTCGGAATTAGAAAATAATCCTTTCCAATGTTATAAAAGTTTAAAATTGATCAAAGAATATTTCAAATGAACATTGAAATACAGAAAAACGCAAAAATGATGTGTTATTGATGTGAAAATTTCAACACATAAAAGTCCTGCATAATGTGGAACGTATGTTTATAATGTTGTAAAAGTATTGTTAAAATTTGCAACCAATATAAAAATACACATTGAAATATAGAAAAAAGAAAAAATGATGTGTTATTATTGCGAAAATTTTAACTTAAATAAAAGTGTTCAGTTAATCTTATTTTATAATTTTCTTACGGTGGGAGAAGTCAAAATGTTTCAGAGGAGTTCTCAGTAAATATATTTTTTTTAAGTATACAAGAATGTTAAGAAAGCTTTTATTCTTAGTAATTCTTAGTTCATTAATTGATTGTTTTTATTTTACTATGTGTGGCAATCATTTAAGTAATTTCGATCAATAATTATTTCAAGATGTTTTAAATTTTCTACTATAAAATATATATATAATATATACCATTATAAAAGCCGTAAAAATTACTTACAGTAATAATACCAAAAAATAAAATAAGCTATAACACAATATGAAAATCTTTATTCAATTTTTATCTTTCTTTGCTGAAAATCCTTTACTTTAATCTTTATTCAATCTTTATTCCAAATAATATGTATGTAGTTAATTGTCGCAAATGGCAGTCATAGTAGAAAGTTAAGTAAGTTAGGAAGCTGATGGTTCTACTGCCTAGGTAGTAATTAAATAAAAACAAAAGTTTTTTAAAAAATTTATTCCGACGTTTCGGACGGTTTATTTCCGTCCCTTTTCAAGGTCTGTGAAAATACACACAAAATACAAGTTTATTAACATAAAAAAAGACACTAAAATTGATAAACACTCGCTTAACAACACTTACCAAAAAACTATATATACAAATATAAATAAGTGGACACAATAAGAGACCACTAGTCAAAGTGAGACGGCGCACGCAATTTCCCAGTATTTATCATCTCTAGAGTATGTATAGGAGGGGTAAGAACTACGAAACACTTTAGCCATAAATACACAATAAGATATGTAAACCTATAATAGTAAGCCTTGTTTATATCAACTTATTATTATTAATAAAAATTTTATAATCTGACTTCAAAAAATTAGTGTCAAACTGTCTATTCAAACTATTGCATTGGGAATGGATATGTAGCATTTCAGATAGTAATCTTTTCTGTAAATTAGGCTCTTGATCTAAAATTTTAATATTTTTGAAATCGATTTTATGATTAGTATTCGCTATATGTCCGTGTAAAACTGACTTGTCTCTCTTAAATTTACAATCGCTAACATGTTCTTTGCTTCTTACAATCAATTTTCGAGAAGTTTGTCCCACGTACGACGCATCACAATCGCAACAATTAATTTTGTATACAACTTGAGATTTTTCATTTTTATGGTATCTATCTTTTCCTAATCTAATTATATGATTGAATTTATTGGAGATTGAATTAATCATAATTAAGTTGTAACACTTACAGATATTTTTTAATTCCGGGTTGATATATTTAATAAATGGGAAAACTAAAATGCTATTAAAATTTATGTTCTTAGAATTACAAGTATTTTTATTATTATTTTTAATGTGTAATATACGTTTATTGATATGTTTATTAATGAAATCCATAGGATAATCATTCTCCAATAATAAATCTCTAATTAGATTAAGATTCTTATCATGGAAGTGTGTATCAGCTAAATTAATACATTTGTCAACTAAAGAACATATTATACCAATCTTATTACTAATCGGGTGGTGAGAATTAAAATTTAGAAATCTACCAGAAAAAGTTGGTTTCCTATACCAATCCGTGGAAATTTTTTGTTCGTTATGAATAATAAGAAGATCTAGAAAACTTATTTTATTGTTGCTTGGTGTCTCGACTGTAAATTGTAAATTCTTATCAAAACTATTAAATAAATTTGCTGTATAATCTATCATATTCGCAGGAACACATACAATAATATCATCAACATATCTATAGTAAAACGGTACAGGAAAGCAAATTTTTGATAAGGCTTGATTTTCTAAGTCTTCCATGACAATATCAGCTAAGATTGGACTTAAGGGGTTGCCCATGGCAGCTCCAAATATTTGTTTGTAAAAAGTGTGATTAAATACAAAGTAATTGTTGTGTAGGATAAACCTAAGAACATTTATGAATTCGCTACAGTTAAGTTCGCAAAGATTATACAATTGATTCCAACGTTTTTCTATTGAGTCGAAAATTAAATAATCCGCAACATTTGTAAACAAACTAACAACGTCTAAGCTGATAATGGTATATCCAGCCGGTATAACTATGTTTTCAATTTTTTGTTTTAAGTCTAAACTATTAGTAACGTGTGAATTAGGCCTTTTAAATTGTTAAAGAGAAACTTAGCAAGCATTTTGGATAAATAATATGTAGGAGTGTTAATAGCAGAGATTATCGGTCTAACAGGAAAATTGATCTTATGTATTTTAACGAGACCGTAAGCTCTGGCTATTGTACATTTATTCGAAATAGGTTGTAATTTTTGAAAAAATGTTATTTGTCTTAGGTTTTTTATAAGTGCGTCTGTGTTTTTTTCCAAAGAAGGGAGAGGATTTTTCTTAACCATACAATAATATTTAGAGTCAGATAATAAATTAATCATTTTTTCACAGTATTTTCGTTTATCAATAACAACAGTACTATTCCTTTATCTGCTCGTGTTACTAAAAGATTATTGTCGTTCTTTAGAAATTCTTTTGTTCTTTTTAAATCGATCTTGAGCCTTTTATCGAAAAAATCTAAACTAAATTTTTATTCTGATGTTTACTTAAAATATTCATAATCTTATTTCTTATATTCTTAGAAAATTCAGAATCTACAGTTTTGTCATTTAAAAGTATTCTAAGTTTTTTATAATTTCTAAAACATTATTATTCTCTATTTTCTCCGTGAAGTTGAATTTATCACCGAGCCTTAAAATGTCAATTACAAACGGAGGTAGTTGGACATTAGAAAGGTTCACTAACCATTTATCATTAGATATATTATGCGAAAGTTCATTGACATGCGTATTGTTTTGGTTGAGGTCAATAGCCCTTGCGTTATATGAAGTATCAGATCTATATGTGTTTTTAGTTAAAACTGTATTGTATCTTTGTAAATATAAATTTTCTAATTTACTATCGAGTTTCTCTTCAACTTTTTCCATTATAAACATTAGTTTTGTATTATAAAAATGCGTGAACAAGTTAGTCAGATTTGGATTCGTGTGTTTATTTAATAAGTTCTTAAAGCTCGATATTTTATTTATAAGAAATCTCTTATGGAGGTTTATGTCTGAAATCTCTATATTTAAAATTCTTTTTTCGGTTATTCTAATAATTTTTTCACACTACGGAGTTCTTTACAAGAATGCATCCGAAGATAAGATAAATTTTTAGAACTATTACTAATATGTGTCGGAATTAGATCATAAAATCTGCAATTTATTAAGAACTTACATTGGCAACACGATTTCTTATAATCGTATAGTAACACACTGAATTTATAAAAGAGTTTTTTTATAAAAAAACCAAACTTCTTAAAGATTAAGTGTAGAACATAACTCAGTTTAGAGTCTAATCTTTTTGTAAGAATTTCCTCTAAAACCATCTTGAATAAAGAATGGCTATCAATTTAAAGTGTCGAAAATTTAAGTAATAAAACTTGCGTAAATATTAGTGACTCGCCATACAATATCTTGCTAGAAGTCAAAGAATCCTCCACTGTTAAGTTGTAGTCATCAATGAATGGCGATCCTCCAAAGTTAAGTTGTAGTCATCGATGAATGGAGTATATCCGAAGCACATTGAAAGTATATTAAAGGCCGTGTTGAGAACCCAACGGCGAAGTATATGTAGTTAATTGTCGCAAATGGCAGTCATAGTAGAAAGTTAAGTAAGTTAGGAAGCTGATGGTTCTACTGCCTAGGTAGTAATTAAATAAAAACAAAAGTTTTTTAAAAAATTTATTCCGACGTTTCGGACGGTTTATTTCCGTCCCTTTTCAAGGTCTGTGAAAATACACACAAAATACAAGTTTATTAACATAAAAAAAGACACTAAAATTGATAAACACTCGCTTAACAACACTTACCAAAAAACTATATATACAAATATAAATAAGTGGACACAATAAGAGACCACTAGTCAAAGTGAGACGGCGCACGCAATTTCCCAGTATTTATCATCTCTAGAGTATGTATAGGAGGGGTAAGAACTACGAAACACTTTAGCCATAAATACACAATAAGATATGTAAACCTATAATAGTAAGCCTTGTTTATATCAACTTATTATTATTAATAAAAATTTTATAATCTGACTTCAAAAAATTAGTGTCAAACTGTCTATTCAAACTATTGCATTGGGAATGGATATGTAGCATTTCAGATAGTAATCTTTTCTGTAAATTAGGCTCTTGATCTAAAATTTTAATATTTTTGAAATCGATTTTATGATTAGTATTCGCTATATGTCCGTGTAAAACTGACTTGTCTCTCTTAAATTTACAATCGCTAACATGTTCTTTGCTTCTTACAATCAATTTTCGAGAAGTTTGTCCCACGTACGACGCATCACAATCGCAACAATTAATTTTGTATACAACTTGAGATTTTTCATTTTTATGGTATCTATCTTTTCCTAATCTAATTATAATAAATAAATATATCAACCCGGAATTAAAAAATATCTGTAAGTGTTACAACTTAATTATGATTAATTCAATCTCCAATAAATTCAATCATATAATTAGATTAGGAAAAGATAGATACCATAAAAATGAAAAATCTCAAGTTGTATACAAAATTAATTGTTGCGATTGTGATGCGTCGTACGTGGGACAAACTTCTCGAAAATTGATTGTAAGAAGCAAAGAACATGTTAGCGATTGTAAATTTAAGAGAGACAAGTCAGTTTTACACGGACATATAGCGAATACTAATCATAAAATCGATTTCAAAAATATTAAAATTTTAGATCAAGAGCCTAATTTACAGAAAAGATTACTATCTGAAATGCTACATATCCATTCCCAATGCAATAGTTTGAATAGACAGTTTGACACTAATTTTTTGAAGTCAGATTATAAAATTTTTATTAATAATAATAAGTTGATATAAACAAGGCTTACTATTATAGGTTTACATATCTTATTGTGTATTTATGGCTAAAGTGTTTCGTAGTTCTTACCCCTCCTATACATACTCTAGAGATGATAAATACTGGGAAATTGCGTGCGCCGTCTCACTTTGACTAGTGGTCTCTTATTGTGTCCACTTATTTATATTTGTATATATAGTTTTTTGGTAAGTGTTGTTAAGCGAGTGTTTATCAATTTTAGTGTCTTTTTTATGTTAATAAACTTGTATTTTGTGTGTATTTTCACAGACCTTGAAAAGGGACGGAAATAAACCGTCCGAAACGTCGGAATAAATTTTTTAAAAACTTTTGTTTTTATTTAATTACTACCTAGGCAGTAGAACCATCAGCTTCCTAACTTACTTAACTTTCTACTATGACTGCCATTTGCGACAATTAACTACATATACTTCGCCGTTGGGTTCTCAACACGGCCTTTAATATACTTTCAATGTGCTTCGGATATACTCCATTCATCGATGACTACAACTTAACTTTGGAGGATCGCCATTCATTGATGACTACAACTTAACAGTGGAGGATTCTTTGACTTCTAGCAAGATATTGTATGGCGAGTCACTAATATTTACGCAAGTTTTATTACTTAAATTTTCGACACTTTAAATTGATAGCCATTCTTTATTCAAGATGGTTTTAGAGGAAATTCTTACAAAAAGATTAGACTCTAAACTGAGTTATGTTCTACACTTAATCTTTAAGAAGTTTGGTTTTTTTATAAAAAACTCTTTTATAAATTCAGTGTGTTACTATACGATTATAAGAAATCGTGTTGCCAATGTAAGTTCTTAATAAATTGCAGATTTTATGATCTAATTCCGACACATATTAGTAATAGTTCTAAAAATTTATCTTATCTTCGGATGCATTCTTGTAAAGAACTCCGTAGTCTGAAAAAATTATTAGAATAACCGAAAAAGAATTTTAAATATAGAGATTTCAGACATAAACCTCCATAAGAGATTTCTTATAAATAAAATATCGAGCTTTAAGAACTTATTAAATAAACACACGAATCCAAATCTGACTAACTTGTTCACGCATTTTTATAATACAAAACTAATGTTTATAATGGAAAAAGTTGAAGAGAAACTCGATAGTAAATTAGAAAATTTATATTTACAAAGATACAATACAGTTTTAACTAAAAACACATATAGATCTGATACTTCATATAACGCAAGGGCTATTGACCTCAACCAAAACAATACGCATGTCAATGAACTTTCGCATAATATATCTAATGATAAATGGTTAGTGAACCTTTCTAATGTCCAACTACCTCCGTTTGTAATTGACATTTTAAGGCTCGGTGATAAATTCAACTTCACGGAGAAAATAGAGAATAATAATGTTTTAGAAATTATAAAAACTTAGAATACTTTTTAAATGACAAAACTGTAGATTCTGAATTTTCTAAGAATATAAGAAATAAGATTATGAATATTTTAAGTAAACATCAGAATAAAAAATTTAGTTTAGATTTTTTCGATAAAAGGCTCAAGATCGATTTAAAAAGAACAAAAGAATTTCTAAAGAACGACAATAATCTTTTAGTAACACGAGCAGATAAAGGGAATAGTACTGTTGTTATTGATAAACGAAAATACTGTGAAAAAATGATTAATTTATTATCTGACTCTAAATATTATTGTATGGTTAAGAAAAATCCTCTCCCTTCTTTGGAAAAAAACACAGACGCACTTATAAAAAACCTAAGACAAATAACATTTTTTCAAAAATTACAACCTATTTCGAATAAATGTACAATAGCCAGAGCTTACGGTCTCGTTAAAATACATAAGATCAATTTTCCTGTTAGACCGATAATCTCTGCTATTAACACTCCTACATATTATTTATCCAAAATGCTTGCTAAGTTTCTCTTTAACAATTTAAAAGGCCTAATTCACACGTTACTAATAGTTTAGACTTAAAACAAAAAATTGAAAACATAGTTATACCGGCTGGATATACCATTATCAGCTTAGACGTTGTTAGTTTGTTTACAAATGTTGCGGATTATTTAATTTTCGACTCAATAGAAAAACGTTGGAATCAATTGTATAATCTTTGCGAACTTAACTGTAGCGAATTCATAAATGTTCTTAGGTTTATCCTACACAACAATTACTTTGTATTTAATCACACTTTTTACAAACAAATATTTGGAGCTGCCATGGGCAACCCCTTAAGTCCAATCTTAGCTGATATTGTCATGGAAGACTTAGAAAATCAAGCCTTATCAAAAATTTGCTTTCCTGTACCGTTTTACTATAGATATGTTGATGATATTATTGTATGTGTTCCTGCGAATATGATAGATTATACAGCAAATTTATTTAATAGTTTTGATAAGAATTTACAATTTACAGTCGAGACACCAAGCAACAATAAAATAAGTTTTCTAGATCTTCTTATTATTCATAACGAACAAAAAATTTCCACGGATTGGTATAGGAAACCAACTTTTTCTGGTAGATTTCTAAATTTTAATTCTCACCACCCGATTAGTAATAAGATTGGTATAATATGTTCTTTAGTTGACAAATGTATTAATTTAGCTGATACACACTTCCATGATAAGAATCTTAATCTAATTAGAGATTTATTATTGGAGAATGATTATCCTATGGATTTCATTAATAAACATATCAATAAACGTATATTACACATTAAAAATAATAATAAAAATACTTGTAATTCTAAGAACATAAATTTTAATAGCATTTTAGTTTTCCCATTTATTAAATATATCAACCCGGAATTAAAAAATATCTGTAAGTGTTACAACTTAATTATGATTAATTCAATCTCCAATAAATTCAATCATATAATTAGATTAGGAAAAGATAGATACCATAAAAATGAAAAATCTCAAGTTGTATACAAAATTAATTGTTGCGATTGTGATGCGTCGTACGTGGGACAAACTTCTCGAAAATTGATTGTAAGAAGCAAAGAACATGTTAGCGATTGTAAATTTAAGAGAGACAAGTCAGTTTTACACGGACATATAGCGAATACTAATCATAAAATCGATTTCAAAAATATTAAAATTTTAGATCAAGAGCCTAATTTACAGAAAAGATTACTATCTGAAATGCTACATATCCATTCCCAATGCAATAGTTTGAATAGACAGTTTGACACTAATTTTTTGAAGTCAGATTATAAAATTTTTATTAATAATAATAAGTTGATATAAACAAGGCTTACTATTATAGGTTTACATATCTTATTGTGTATTTATGGCTAAAGTGTTTCGTAGTTCTTACCCCTCCTATACATACTCTAGAGATGATAAATACTGGGAAATTGCGTGCGCCGTCTCACTTTGACTAGTGGTCTCTTATTGTGTCCACTTATTTATATTTGTATATATAGTTTTTTGGTAAGTGTTGTTAAGCGAGTGTTTATCAATTTTAGTGTCTTTTTTTATGTTAATAAACTTGTATTTTGTGTGTATTTTCACAGACCTTGAAAAGGGACGGAAATAAACCGTCCGAAACGTCGGAATAAATTTTTTAAAAAACTTTTGTTTTTATTTAATTACTACCTAGGCAGTAGAACCATCAGCTTCCTAACTTACTTAACCAAATAATATGTACTAGAGATAATACGTGTGCGTTCTATAGAAATTGCATATATGCACTGAAGAATAAAACCATGGAACAACAAGCTATAATGTTGTTAGGGGCTGCATCTACATAAGTTCCATGATTTGCCGTTGTGGCGGTCTAGTGTTCAAGACGTCCAATTGTAATAACATGTATATTACGTAAGAGAACGTATACATTACTTATACACCGTTCTTTGGCTTTTAGAGCGTAGGGAGAATAAAAAATAATTATATAATTATATATAACGATATATATACTATTATATAACTATTAATACCTTAATAGTAACTTTCTTTTTTATTAATCAAGCCAAAAATTACCGTTTACAATTAATCGCCGGCAATTTTTTTGTAAGTCTGTCGGGAGCTCTTGAAGCAATTTCCATGATAACATTGTTATTAAATTCAAAAACTCTCGAGATAGAATTTTTCAAACGTATGTTGCACGTATTTTTCACCGTTTCGCCCCGTGCGCAACCCTTGAACGAAAACTTCCGGATGGATTTTGATATTGGCAATTTTTTTATAAGTCTTTGGGGAGCTCTTGAAGTAATTATCGCGAAAAGACTTATATTAAATTCATAAACACTCCAGATAGAATTTTTCAAACGTATGATTCACGAGTTTATCACCGTTTCGCCCCATGCTCCGCTCTGAACAAAAACTTCCGGATTGATTTTGATATTGGCAATTTTTTTATAAGTCTTTGGGAAGCTCGTGAAGTAATTTACGCAATAAAATTTATATTAAATTCATAAACTCTCGATATAGAATTTTTTAAACTTATGTTTCGCGTGTTGTTAACCATTTCGCCCCATTGCCCTACCCCCCCAGCCTCTCCTGAACGAAAACTTCCGGATTGTTTTTGATTTTGGCAATTTTTTTGTAAATCTATCGGGAGCTCTTGACGTAATTTCTGTAATAGAATTTTTATTAAATTGATAAATTCTTGAAATAGAATTTTTCAAACGTATTTTTCACGTGTTTTTCAGTGTTTAACCCCAATCGCCCCCTCCCCCCACCGCCGCCCAGCGAACGCGACCTTGCGGATGGATTTTGATATTGGCAATTTTTTTATAAGTCTTTGGGGAGCTCTTGATGTAATTTCCGCGATAAGATTTATGTTAAATTCATAAACTCTCGAGATAGAATTTTTCAAACGTATGTTTCACGAGTTTTTCAACGTTTCGCCCCATGCCCCGCACTGAACGAAATCTTCCGGGTGGATTTTTATAGTGTCAATTTTTTTGTAAATCTGTCGGAAGCTTTTGAACTAATATCCGGGATAAAATGTTTATTAAATTCATAACCTCCCGAGATAGAATTTTTCAAACGTATGTTTCACCTGTATTTCACTGTTTCGCACCATGCGCAGCCCCTCAACGAAAACTTCCGGATGGATTTTGATATTGGCAATTTTTTTATAAGATTTTCGGGAGCTTTTCAAGTAATTACCGCGATCAGATTTATCTTAAATTCATAAACTCTTGAGATAGAATTTTTCAAACATATGATTCACCTGTTTTTCACAGTTTCACCCCATGCACCGCCCCTGAACGAAAATTTCCGGATGGATTTTAACATTGGAAATTTTTTTATAGGTCTTTGGGGAGATCTTGAAGAAATTTCCGCGACAAAGTTTCTATTAAATTCATAAACTCTCGAGATAAAATTGTTCAAACGTACGTTTCACGTGTTTTTCACCGTTTTGCCTCATGCTCCGCCCTGACCGAAAACTTGTTGATGGTTTTTGATATTGGCAATTTTTTTATAAGATTTTCGGGAGGTTTTGAAGTAATTACCGCGATCAGATTTATATTAAACTCATAAACTCTTGACATAGAATTTTTCAAACATAAGATTCACCTGTTTTTCACAGTTTCACCCCATGCACCGCCCCTGAACGAAAACTTCCGTATGGATTTTAATATTGGCAATTTTTATGTTAGTCTATCGGGACCTCTTGAAGTAATTTCCGCGACAAAGTTTCTATTGAATTCATAAACTCTCGAGATAGGATTGTCCAAACGGATGTTTCACGTGTTTTTCACCGTTTCGCCCCATGCTCCGCCCTGAACGAAAACTTCCTGATGGATTTTGATATTGGTAATTTTTATGTTAGTCTATCGGGACCTCTTGAAGTAATTTCTGTAATAGAATTATTATTAAATTCATAAATTCTTGAGATACATTTTTTCAAACGTATTTTTCACGTGTTTTTCACCGTTTCACCCCATTCGCCCCCCCCCCACCCGCCACCCCCCACGAACGAAAACTTCCTGATGGAGTTTGATATTGGCAATTTTTTTATAAGTCTTTGGGGAGTTCTTGATGTAATTTCCGCGATAATATTTATGTTAAATTCATAAACTCTCGAGATACAATTTTTCAAACGTATGTTTCACGTGTTTTTCTCCGTTTCGCCCCATGCCCCGCACTGAACGAAATCTTCCGGATGGATTTTGATATTGGCAATTTTTATGTAAGTCTATCTCAAAAATGGCGGAATTAGATTTTTTTGAGATTTTTTCGAGCAAAAGCGGTTTTCCGCGGTGCTTTGGGGGTTGCCAATTTTTTTGTATCGATCTTGTATGCACAAAATTGTATTCCGATAATAACATTATCGGGGATCTCCAAAACGGCGGAATTAGAATTCGTTTCTTTTTTTCGACTACAAAATGGGGTGATAAGGGGTGAGTTTCTGTGGTTTTTTATTTTTTTGCACTTTTACTTATTGGTCACATCACTTTTGTCGCTGTAAAATCGATTCCGTGCGTAAATTATAATTATTTGGAAGCTTCGATTTTCGTGAGTCGCAAGGTTGCAAACTTCAACCACATGAAAATGTCGAGGATATCCTCAGATTCTTGAACTTACATTTCGTACTTTAAAAGATGTAACATTTCGTGATAATTATTATAATTGTTTCTATGAATAAAATGCGGCGTTCGCCTCATAACGGTATACTATATGAAAAGTTCCTGCTGAAATTTTCGAGAAGAAAAATCTAAATAAAGCTTATCTTTTACAGCACATGAAAAATAATATATTCAACAAATATTAAGATAAAATTCAAATTCTTGAACTTATCTGAAGCATGGTTAAAAATGTTATGTTTATAATAATTTAACAGATTCTTAGATAAACAAAAAAGTGCATGGGCCTCAAAATTGTATACTGTATGAGGACAATTCCGAAAAATTTGAAGAAAAAATCGAAATATGCCTTTTTTCACGTACTGGGAAAATAATCAGCTGATGCTTCATGGTTTTGTACAATTGTCAAAATTTATTTGCCATTGTATTAAACAGTCTTAAATTATTTATCATTTCCTTTATGACTATAATTATTCAATATAAGAGTGTATATTAGAAATATTATTGGAAAATCGAGAAAAGACACATATTTTGCCAATGTCGATCATGTCCCAACATTCTTGAACTTAAACTTCGTACATTAGAAAATGAAACATTTCATGCTAATAATTATAAATATTTCTATGAATAAAATGCGACGTTCTCATCAAAACGGTATACTGTACAAAAATTTTCTGCTGAAATTTGAGAAAAGAAAAATCTAAATAAAGCTTATCATTTACCGCACATGAAAAATAACATATTTAAAAAATATTCAGAAAAAAACCCAAATTCTTGGACGTAATTGACGCACAGTTAAAAAGTTATGTTTCAGAGTAATTTATCAGATTCTTAGATAAAGAAAAAATTGCATGGGCATCAAAATGGGATACTGTATGAGGACAACTCCGAAAAATTTGACGTAAAATATTCTTAATAAAGCTGTTTTTCACGTACTGGAAAAGAAAGCAGTTGATTCCTCATGATTTTGTAAATTATTACGAATATTTTATTTGCCATTGTATTAAACAGTCTTAAATTATTTATCTTTTTTTTTATTACTATAATCATTAATTAGAAGAGTGTATATTAGAAATATTATGGGAAAATGCAGAAAACATAAATATTTCGCAAATGTCGAGGATGTCCTCAAATTCTTGAACTTAATTTCGCCCTTTAAAAATGTAACATTTCGGATAGTTATTATAGTTGTTTCTATGAATAAAATGCAGTGTTGGTATCAAAATGGAATACTGTATGAGGACAACTCCGAAAAATTTGACGTAAAAAAATTCGTAATAAAGCTCTTTTTCACGTACTGGAAAAATAAGCAGCTGACGCCTCATGATTTTGTAAGTTATTATCAATATTTTATTTGTCATTGCATCATCCAATCTTAAATCATATATCATTAACCTTGTAAATACAATTATTGAAATCTAAAAAAAGCTTATGTTTTACCGCTTTGAGACGAACCTGCGATTGCGCAGAACCACAATATACAACGTTTAGGGAAAGGTAAAAACTTGGGTACCAGACCTGCATGTCTGGCGCGTGCTATCCCCGATCAACTGTACGTCTACACAGATATTTGTGAATCTTATGCCGTCGTCGATACACAAACCGCACTGCTTCGCATAGTTTCCTTGGAAAATTCATGATATAAATTTGGCACCAACCTTGTAAGGCATTTTGTATCTATACATTACATTTTGCTCTTACAACATACTTTTCACAACATTGTCATCGATATAAGAGGCCAACACGGCCGACACATACCATTCGAGTATGGAACGTTGACCGTTTCGCTTCATTTTAAGCGTAATCGGTAAAATTACCCTCCTGCAAAATGAGCCATTATATCACGTACTACAATCAGCAGACCGGCAGTGGTATCGGCGTGAGAAATGTTTACGCTGGCTCAACCTATCAGCGTGACTCTGGAATTGAAGTTTCATCGGCGCGATATTTAGAAAAATTATCCCATATCTGAGTAGTGGTGCTAAAGCTGTGGGTAAAGAAGCCGTTCGCGCAGGTCTGAACGTACTCGATAACATAGCCAATGACGGTGTGAGTTTCAAAGATTCGGTCAACACTCGTCTTCGAGAATCTGGAAAAAATTTAAAAAGGAAAGGCGAAAAGAAGATCTTGGAAATGATGAAAGGGCACGGATATAAATCAACGACAGTTAGACGGAAGCTGCAGTCGACGAGCAGTCTTGTGAGAGCACACAACGCATCGCGAAGGAAAAGAGACAAGCGATTAAAAAAATCCAAAACTGGTAAGAAGACTGAGGCCACAAGTAGAAAGAACAAGAAAACCGTTAGAAGTGTCACAGATATTTTTGGGCCTGCGTAAATACAGCATACTTATACGCGTGCAGTGGAGAAGGAATGAAGAGCGAGCTAGATCTCTTTATCGTCCCTCTCACTCAGACATCTATAGAAAACAGTGCTTTTCTCCACTACAAGGCCGTGTTATCGCTCAGCAAAGACAGCTATTCACCGCTCGAATTTCTGGTGCCCAGTTCTACCGAACACTACATTGATCTCGTGCACACCATGCTACACATCACCGTGCAGATTTTACCGGCTGACACGGAGCAAGAAAATGTGAAAGGTGGACCTGTCAATAATTTTGTTCACTCGTTGTTTGAATAAGTGGATATATTTTTCAATCAAAAAGTGGTTTCACCGCCAAACAACGCTTACCCATATAGAGCCCATATTGAGCATACGTAGAAACTTTACTGAACTACGCCCCACCAGCTTTGCAGTCTCATTTAACGGCTGCTTTGTGGTACGCTGATTCAGCAGGTAACATGGATGCGAATTCGACCGTTGCACTCGGCGCACACACGGCTAACATTGGGTTCCTTAATCGTCAATATTTTACGCTTGGAGGTAAATCCGTCGATCCAATTGGGCATTTTCACTCTGACGTGTTCAATCAGCCCAAATTTCTCCTCAAGGGTGTAGAAATGAGAGTGAGACTAGTGCGCAGTAAGGACGCCTTCTGTCTCATGGATTCATCGGAAAATGGGAAATTTTCCGTAAACATAAAGGAAGCGACGTTTATCGTACGTCGAGCTAAAATTAGTCCAGCTGTATTACTCGCTCATGCCAATGCTCTAGCTAGGAGCACGGCAAAATATTCCATTACCAGGGTAGAAGTAAAGGCTTTCACTATGCACTGTGGTGTCATGGGTGAAACGGTCGATAACGTTATTCTAGGACAATTACCGAAAAGAATCATCGTGGGTTTTGTGAAAAACAAAGCATTTAATGGCAATCGCCAACTGAACCCCTTTAATTTTCAACTCTTTGACGTAAATTTTTTATCACTCTATGTGGACGGTGTACAAATACCGAGTAAACCACTTCAACCACGCTTCACCTGTTATAATAAATTGTAGGTTGATTCTTTCCACACTCTCTTCAGCGGCACCGGTATACACTATCTCAATGAGGGAATCAACGATTGTCGCGTTTCTTACCCATCAGGCTATTGCCTGTTTACATTCGATTTAACGCCTGACTTATCCGCACATTTTTCCTCTCACCGGAACCTCGTGCGCTAGGGATCTCTACGAATCGAAATTCGTTAAAAGGAGGCAATAACCGAAACGGTCAACTGCATTATTTACGTTGAATTCGACAACGTACTGTAAGTAGATTCCAACCGTTAAATCATCACAGACTTTAACGCATAAGAGGGGGAAGTGTTCAGTAGTGGGGGGAGAAGTGAATATAACTCGATGAATCCCATCGCTGGCAGTCCAGTGGGCTTTTCGCTTCGTGACGGACACATCGACATTTCTCATCATGGATTACGTAATAGAAATCAAGGGATTGAGAGCCAAGGATAATAAATTTTTACCCAAGGAGGTTGTCATTGTCTCTTTGTAAGGGCACATCTCGTGACATTGGATAATAAGTCCACTTCATACATACGATGAGTTGCCTAAGGAGGCTAGAACGACCAATGATTATCTTTCATCGAAAATACTTGGAATACTCTGGTTCGAGGGCGATATCGGCTTACGCAAACTACAGCACCATTTTTACAACATTGCCAGAAACGCTTCTAAAATCTACGTAAGAGGTAGCGATACGAGTTGATTCGTTGAATTCATGATGACGTGCAGTATAGTTGACATCGAAGACTACACCAGCGAAGGTTTCACCGATATGCAGAGAAGATTGGAAAGTGAACAAGTATGTATCGCTGATGGTTGTATGCATAATCCGTATAAAAAGTCATACTGCGCTCTCAAACGCGCACATGTACTCAGAGGGTGGCTTTACCCATTACTATGCGAAGAGAAGCGTACAAAATTACCGGAAAGAAGCAGCGAACTATTTTTTGACACAATAGAAAATCTCATCTGAAGTAGAAGAAGCCGCATAAGATTCGGAATCGAAGGCAGGGACGAAGTCGACGGCGCAAACGTGACAGAATACGAAACAACTGAGGAAGTACGCGAAGAACATGAACACGAATCAAATAGCGAGAGCATTGAAGGGTCTGAAAGCGAAAACGGTCGGAGTGTTCGCGGTTGATCGGATTCCAAACGTGACGACGATTCCAACTGTCATTGTATGCAATTCGGATGATCACGCGAGACCACGTTCAGACTGGGTAGCCATCTACATAGACAAAAATCGATTTGGAACGTACTTTGACAGTGATGGATTCCCACCTGTTCCAAGACACCATCTCCAATGACTCAGAAGAAACTGCAAATATTTCCGTTGGAACGTCAAGACGCTTCAAAGTACCGATACAATGTGCTGCGGTCATTATACTGTTATGTTTTTGTATCACGTGTGTCGGGGTGATGGCCTCGATACCTTTTGTCGACTCTTTATGCATGACGCAATAAAGAACGATGCATTAGTTATTAATTATTATAACAAAATATTCCATAGAAATGAGTATAAAAAATGTAAAAAAGTTTTCGCTTTTTCAAACGAACATTCTCGTGGTTCTGGCATATGTAACCAATCATGTACTTCTAGATTAAGGTGTGTCTAATAAAAATCAATATTTAACCGTCAAAAGAGTTTCGGCTTTTTATTTCTAGCCCTTTCCTTTTCCTTTTCAACGGCTTTTTCCACCGAGTCTTGATACGTTACTTTAATCTAAAATAATGTTTTTCTTCTCTACCCTTCCATTATCCTCAAAAAGCGATTGAGGGGATTGACTAAAAGAACAGTCAAGCACTCAGTTTGCCAGTCGCAGGCAAGACCTACTCTTGAATATTTGGCGAAAGAATTGTACGCGATTAAAATCAGTATTGAAAAATGAATAACTGCCACGGAAAGCCCGGAACTCTCGCAGAAGTGCCCAATGTTCAGCTATCCACTACGTACGCTATCAACAAATCCAACACGAAAAGAGTCTGCGTAGGACTAGAACACAGTAGCGGATACTATCGGTCAGTTATCAAGTCTATCACATCTGGACCCTATTACAAAAATGTCACGCTCAACGAAAATAGCTGTAATGATTTGCAAGACCAATTCGATGCAATCACAGCTTATTTTGGTGACGCTTACACGTTTTATGAAGACTTTGGGAGGCCATCTAAAATTTTTTTGGACAACCACGATTTAAACTTTACATCGACATACGGTAACAAATCCATCACATTCAACACAAGACGTAGACGAAGAGCCTCGTGCAAGAAAGAGAGTAAATAAATTGTGATATGCAAAAATTAAATTTTTTTATTCAAAAATATCCTATAAACGCCATCCCCATCCCTACTCCTCTCTTCCATAAAAAACCATAGGGCAAGTGGCGATAAGGAACGAAAATGACCCGCACCTGTCTTACTCGGAGCATGAGGGGCAGTGGGGGCATATCAATATCGACGGTCCCTTCAGCATAGACGAGCGGCGGGGACGCGCTATACGGACCCTAACTTACGATATGCTAGCATACAGCTACGGCGTGGGTGGGACTAACGGTGGATGGCGAGGGGAGGGGGAATGACTCTCCATATGGGGCTTCTTACTACTTACAGTATTTATTTTAAAAACTGTAAAATAACTGTAAATCACTGTAAGAACTGCAAATAACTGTTAATAATTGGTAATAACTGCTAAAAACTGATTATACTGTCTCAAACCTAACTGTTTATTTCAGTTATTTGCAGTTATTTGCAGTTATTAACAGTTATTTGCAAATTCTATTTCTGCTAGGGGAACATTGAAATACAGAAAAAAACAAAAATGATGTGTTATTGTTGCGAAAATTTTAAACTTAACACTGCTCAGTTAATCTAATTTTATAATTTTCTCATGGTGGCGACGTCAAAATTTTTCAGAGGAGTTTTCTCAGTAAATATTTTTTTTACAAAAGTATACAAGAATGTTAAGAAAGCTTTTATTCTCAGTAATTCTTAGTTCATAAACTGATTGTTTTTAATTTTACAAGATATGTGGTATCCACGGGTTATAGTTTTAAGTAGTATCAATCAATAATTATTTTAAACACCTTAATTTTCTCAGTTGCATAGATCTCGGGTCTCCCGGTTAAAAACCACTGCCAATTCATTGGCACGTAACTTCCTTAAATTTAATTTACTGATTCCTTTAATTTATTTTTAATATTGAAAATTTAATACTTTATTTTGTACGATGAGACTATGTTAAATGGTTTGTGACTTTTTATTTCTACTCTTTCTATTTTTTAACATTAAAAAGCAATTATTATTATACAATTTTATATTTTACAAAAAAAAAAATTCATCGCCCACAAAAAACACAATAAAATGATCATTACGACCAGATATTCGAGAATAAAAATTTTTTTTTAATGCTTTTTAATACTGATATCACAGAGAATATTTGATCAATTTGAAATTTTTACCAATTATTACAATTATTTATTACAATATTTAGTTAAATTTTCAAGAGATTATCTTTATTTCTTTTGAAAAGAAGTTTTAAAAAAAAAAACTTGCGATTTTATTAAAAAATGTTTGGCATCGATAACGGAAAGCACCACAATATTTAATAATAGAATCAAATTTATAAAATATTTATTTATCTATAAATGATCAATTAAATTTGATACTGATATTTTCTTGACATCACACATATTTCAGCGATCGCAATCTCTTAAAAATTTATTTTATTCTAAATTTAATCAAAATCTACTTTGTTTATAAAATAATTTTTTTCTCAAAAGGAAATTAAGATTCATTTTTCTTTACTTTCCTTTCAACAATTTTACTTAATACAAAAAATATCTGTTTATCTGCTCATTTTTATATCCTATATAAAGAAAACTTCATATGCCCCATTAGTTTTTCCATTTTTATGCTTGCGACGTATCGCAGACGTGTACACGTAGTTTCACAACTGCTCGCTAGTTTTTTGCAGTTTTATTCATCCCATTATTTTATTGTGCGTGGCACACTAATGCGGATTACTGGACTGGTTTTCTACGTACAAATACAAAATGATTAAGTATTCTTTGAGAAAACGCGATTCGAAAATTTTTAAAAAAAATTTTTAACCTCAAATACGTTTTTCCGTAATGGACCGATTTTTTCGGGCAACTAACACGATCTGAAGTTATATAAAAGATACATTTGTGCCAAATTTTAGGACGTTTGGATAATTTTTGCTCTTGCTATCGTGCGACAACGAAAACGCAAATTTTTTCTAAAATAATTTTTTTCTAAAAAACAAATGAAGACAATCTTCTGAAATTTTAACCAAATATAGTCTTCAATAATTTTAATAAGTGGTTAAAATTTTAAGTGGATAAATCAAGTATTCGTTGCGAAAACGCTATTCGAAAATTAAAAAAAAAAATTTTTAATCTCAAATATCTTTTTTCGTATTGGACCGACTTATTTGGCCAACGAACTCGATCTGAAGATATATAAAAGCTAGATCTGTGCCAAATTTCAGGACGATTGGATAATTTTTGCTCATGTTATCGTGCGACAACGAAAACGAAAAATTTTTCTTAAATAATTTTTTTCTAAAAAACAAATGAAGATAACCTCTTGTAATTTCAACAAAATATAATCTTCAATGAATGTAATAAGTGATAAAAATTTCAAGCCGATAAATAAAATATTGTTTGAGAAATTAATTTATGAAATATAAGAAAGTTTTCCTTAATGACAAATGACAGAAGGAAGATATTTTAAATTTGAAAAAATGTAAATATAGGTAATTTAAATACCTTCCAAGAAAACTGATAAGAATTTTTCCATCGGTCTTACAGTCTTACAAATTAAATTAAAATAATTAATATTTATGGCAGTCAGATTGCCCTTGTTTATAATCACCCCCGCAGAATCTGAAATAAAAACTTAATTAAAATCTGGAAAAAACTTTGTTAGCAAAGGACGATCTGACTGCCCACCACCACCACATTGTCCGACGTTTCGAGCCTGCTCCGGCTCCTCCTCAGGGACTGTAGAGTCCCTGAGGAGGAGCCGGAGCAGGCTCGAAACGTCGGACAATGTGGTGGTGGTGGGCAGTCAGATCGTCCTTTGCTAACAAAGTTTTTTCCAGATTTTAATTAAGTTTTTATTTCAGATTCTGCGGGGGTGATTATAAACAAGGGCAATCTGACTGCCATAAATATTAATTATTTTAATTTAATTTGTAAGACTGTAAGACCGATGGAAAAATTCTTATCAGTTGATATTAAATTGCAGTCGACATAAGTAATATTTTTAATGACTTCCAAGAAAAGTTTATTACCAATTAAAACCAAAAGTCCGAAATAGTTTTTTGGTTATAAAACAAAAGAAAATCAATAAAAACTCAAATCCATCAGGGAACCTTTCTTTTCCCGCGAGACGAAGAGAGTAAGCTTTACCCGACGAAAATCGGTTGATTGGTTTCCAAGATATCAAGAGTTTACACACACACACACACACACACACACACACACACACACACACACACACACACACACACACACACACACACACACACACACACACACACACACAAATCTTTATTCAATTTTTATCTTTCTTTGCTGACAATCCTTTACTTTAATCTTTATTCAATCTTTATTCCAAATAATATGTACTAAAGATAATACGTGTGCGTTCTATAGAAATTGCATAGATGCACTGAAGAATAAAACCATAGAACAGCGAGCTATAATGTTGTTAGGGGCTGCATCTACTTAGGTTCCATGATTTGCCGTTGTGGCGGTCTAGTGTTCAAGTCGTCCAATTGTAACAACATGTATATTACGTAAGAGAACGTATACATTACTTATACACCGTTCTTTGGCTTTTAGAGCGTAGGGAGAATAAAAAATAATTATATAACTATATATAACGATATATATACTATTATATAACTATTAATACCTTAATAGTAACTTTCGTTTTTATCAATCAAGCAAAAAATTATCGTTTACGGGGGTAGTTATAAATCCCGACAGGGGAAACCACCGACAGAGAAAATTCCGTTAGGCGATTTAAGCGAAAGGTGAATATTGAGACAGTGAATTCCACCGATCGGGTAAAATCGCAACAAGCAACCGCACCGACCGTTGAAACTTCAGAAAGAATTTTCACCGAGCGGGGAAAATGCCGAAAGTATAATTATAGAAATAAAATGTTCCGAAAATTTTTTTAACGAATGTCCAAAATATCGAAAGTGAAATTTCAGAAAGAAAAATTATCGAAATAAAAAATACCGACAACGAGAACAGCGATGGGGAAAAGTGCCGACAACGACAAACGCCCATGGGGAAAAATGCCGACAACGAGAAACGCCTATGGGGAAAAATGCCGACAACGAGAACAGCGATGGGGAAAAATGCCGAAACTTGGTTTCCGTAAAAGTTATTATTCAATATGTGCGGAGACATGATTTTTATATTACTTTAGTACTTTATACTCGAAAAAACATTGTTCTTTGCCTGGCGGGCCGAAAGTAGCACTTTTGCTCCCGGCTCCCAATCGCGAAAATTGTATATTATACGTAGTATACTATACAGTGAGAAA
Source organism: Torymus aiolomorphi (assembly GCA_036365515.1). Classification (NCBI taxonomy): domain Eukaryota; kingdom Metazoa; phylum Arthropoda; class Insecta; order Hymenoptera; family Torymidae; genus Torymus; species Torymus aiolomorphi. The sequence goes on along the minus strand of CM070877.1, from coordinate 96,573,518 downwards.
AATGTCGTAGGAAAATTTATTAAAAAGCCCCTATTATACATAGGATAGTATATTATACACTGAAAAAAATGTCGTAGGAAAATTTATTAAAAAACTATAAGAAAAAGTACTATATTTTGTAGCAATGCTAGGATATAAGCAAAGTATAGGTATTTTTGCTAACTAATATAGTAATTTTTCAAGCCGATTCGAGCTCAAGCTTCGAAGTCGGACTGAGCTTCTCGAGTACGTAATTTTGGAACTTATACATTGAGTACCTTCGCTGGCGAGAGAACTTTGATGATTATATTTGATGGTAATAAATAACTATGATAATATCAGAAAATAACTTATAACTCACTTGTATAATATAAAAATTAAACAATTGGATGGACATTGTCGATGTTTTTGCTAACTTAAAAGCAAGATAATCTCAAATTACGGGAGAAACATAACCTCAATCAGACACGTGCTCTCGGCGTGCACGCAGTAATTACTATGCGTTGGGCACACAAACGTGTACACCGACATTAATACGGCGCACACAAAAATGTACTTTATTGTCTGTTAGGGCACACAAATATGTACAAAATTTTTTTTTATATTGCTTGTAACTTTTGTAAATATTAATATTTTTCTATCAAAAAAATTGTTTCGTGTAGATTATTAGTTTTATTATCAATATAAACCTGTCCGGAATTTCTGAGACAGCTTTAATAGTCTAGTATTATGTGACAAAGCTGAAGAGTTTCTTAAACCCACATTAATACGGACATCTATTTCAGATATATGTAGGCGTTAAAAATCGTTTTTATAGGCCTTTCTCGTCAGGAATTGGTTGTACATGAAAATTTTAAGTATTATCGATAGCTTTTATATTAATAATTTTTGTACAAAGTCAAATCCTGTTAAGTAATTAGCGAAAATCGACTTTTTAAAATGTTTTTAGCTGTTTTTCGCTATTGTAATGAAAAATATTTCTCCCAGCAACAAATTAAAATTGAAATCAAAGAATAAAAGGTGCGTTGTCGCTCCACTCGCTTATCTATCACTTCGTTCCTTATACTCGCCAAGCAGGGCATTGCCGCGCCCTTGGATTAATTTATTATTTGGCGACTTATTCTATAAAGAAATTGCAACAATAGTTGATTGCACTGGTCATTCCCAATTCAATAATTTGCCTCGATAAATTAAAATTCCCGCTAATTCATGCAAAAAAATTTCATATTGCCTCTTATAAAATGACTGTGTCAATGTTCCATAATTCTTTCACTGCACCAGCCCCCGAAATTTGCACTTAATTTTTAATGATGCAAAGTCACTGAATGCAAGACGAAGTATTTTATTCTTATTCAATTGCACATACGAACAAAGTATGAGAAATTTAGTTTTTTGTAATGTTTGACAAATAAGTTGAATTGTATATTTAAACTTTTTATTATTTTTACAAACTTTGAAATGAATATTATGCTTACAATACTGATGACCTCTAGTGCAGTATGAAATTATCTGAATTTCAAATCAATATTTCTATAGATCTTTTTACTTTCTCGTTATTGATAAAAATATAATCTATCATAAATAGATCATATCCTCTCTTATCCTCTCTTAAGGGGACAAGCCATGGTTAAATCTGAAAAAAATAGCAATAAATATTTTGATCAATAATAAATTCCAGGTATAATCTTTAAGTTAAAATTTTTTTTCTACTAAAAAGTAGTATTATTATCTATAATTTCCGCCTGTAGTTAGCTGATAATATACATCTGGCTCTTGCGCCTGATTTATTGCTTGCCGCAGGTTTACTTTTCAACGACTGAATGAAATTACTTGAAATTCGTGGCTTCATATTTGTTTTTACATCAGTTACAGCTTTTGTTTACTAGTTTTCCTTAAAATTCATTTTTAATATTTATTTTTCATGAAAAACCTCATTTTTTTGTATGTTTTATCAAAAGTTCTGGAATTTTATTTTTTTTCTTTTTTTCTAAAGCTTTTTTTGGAAAAGTAGCAAACAAAATCTGTGAACAATATAAAAAAGAATGCTCACCTAAAATTTCAAGTCATTCCGTTCACTCGTTGAAAAATAAACCTGCGGCAAAGACCCTGTAAACACAAAAAAACAAGTTTTTCAGAAATCAATTTTAAAATATGAGTTTCTTATAACTTTTTTTTATAACTTTTTTTCTCCTAACGTGAGAAATGAAAAACATGAATTAAGGAATAGTACATTATGTCACAAGGGAGGAAAGTGCAGTATTATTCCCGAGGGAAGAGTTTCCAGCCCCGAGCGAAGCGAGGGCTGGAATTTCCCCGAGGGAAGAATGTACTTTGCTCCCGTGTGACATACGGTACTTTACTCCCGATTCCCCTGTGACCACTTTATTGACCGAAAACAATGCTCTAATGCCATTAAAAAAAAAAAATTAAACTACTTTAACAGTGCTATTTATAGTCAAAATAAAGAAATTATTAAACTTCTGCTATGTGCAAATATTGTGAAAATATTGTGAATATTTAAATTAATATTTATATTAATATAAATATTAATATTTATAATAAATAGTGTATTTTGAGTGATACAATGACTGGGTGAAAGTTTTAGATAATTAAGTAAATTAATTATTTCAAAATTAAATTCTATTTTTTTAAGATTAAATCTTGTAGTTTTTATACATATATTTATTTATATAATTAAATATTATAAATATTGTTAATTCATGTTTTTTTATTAATTGTAAGTTATTCGTAACCTTAGAAATAGAAAAAATTAAAGAAACAGTTGTGCGAGGAATAAAAGTGTCTTACTTCCCTTAGTAATAATAACTCAATTTCTTCTTTCTTTTGAGGGAAATAAAGTGGTTTTCAGAGGGGGGTCGGGAGTAAAATCATTAACAGTACGTCAAAAGGTAAGAAACAATAATCACATAAAATATGTATGATAAATTAAATGATTTTTAATATAAAATATTATATTTAAAATTGACATTTCTCATATTCATGTATTTAATACACAATCATTTTACCATTGTACTTTCCAAAATATCTTATGTAGTTGTTTAAATTATACATATACATTTTTAAGACGTTAAGTAGTACACGACTTAAAACTAATTGTTTATTCAAAATACGTGGTATGTCATCGTCAGTTTTTAAAAATGTTAACTCTCGCACCTTCCTTTGTTTACATATCCGAAGATTTCCCTTCTTTTTTTAAGTTGCTGATCGAAAACCTTTCGTTTTGCTGTCTTAAGAACGGAGTTACTCGTATGGTACCTCCGAACATTCTAAACTCGGTACCTCTGGATTCATTAACATAACTGAATCGGGCGCCTTCGACGCCTTCGACTACAACTCGTGCTGAACACCTCACCCTCGCTTGAAATAGCTCATTTTCTCCCCTAGTTGCAATGTACTATTATCAATATTTAAGTTGGCAAAATAGATTTTTTTCTATCATACGAATAATTTTTTAAAAAGAAACTCTCTTAAAGTTTTGTCTTAAAGTTTTTATTCTAGGCAACAAATAATTATTCAGAGACATAGTATTTAACTATGTACGAGGAACATATTAGTATTGTATATATAATATTGAAAAAAAAAACAAAATGAAAAATTGATTTTTTTTTTCATATTTTTATTAGATTTGGAAAAGAATGACGATTTATTCGAAACTATGGATAAAGGTGGATAAAATAGTTGTAGTAAAATTTTTTCGATTAACTCTTTTTTGTTTAAATATTTCAAAATGGCGAAAAACCTTCGAAATTTCCAAAAGACGTGTTTTTTCCTAATAATTCTAGTACAAATCGACATGAACGAAAATTTTCATCACAGTGAGTCAAATTTTGATTGATTAAATATTTCTGGTCATTTATTAGTACATGAAACGATTTCTAAAATATTACTACCGATAATCGTGAGAAAACTCGTTATTTTTCCAGTTCTCCGATCATATTGAATCCACTATTGTTGAAATTGTATCATGTACTAACAAATGACCAAAAATGTTTAATCAATTTATGCTAGAATTAAGGATTAGGAAAAACCACGTATTTTTAGAAATTTCGACGATTTTCAATTTTTTAATTTTTCGGATTTTTTTTACTAAATTCACTATATTTATTTTCCTAATAATGGAAATGCAATTTTGACATCGGAAATCGAAAGAGCAAACCAAAAACTATAAGGATAAGTAGATGTTGTTATGATATTTATTATTTTTGAATTATCAGCTAAGCTCGAAAATGAGTTAAATATTCCGGGATTTTTGTTAACTTCGAACATTTGCGCCGCTTGCACTCGTATCTCTAATAATGGACACATCAAATTTCGGACATCAGATCTCACATAAGATCTGAAAAGCTATTTAAGACTTGGGTGAGGTGTTCTGTATGTCTCGGAGTCGAGGGTCCCTTTGGCGGCAGAGAAATAGTATATTACGCACCCAGAAAAGTAAAGAATGTCCCAGATTGCATGTAAATTCTAATGTAATATTATATATATACATTATAATGTTACCTGAGCCGAAGGTGAGGGTGACAAACATGAAATCTGAGGCATTCTTTATTTCCTCCCTTGGTGCGTATTAGTACATTGTGTAACTAGCGAGGAAAGTTGACTTTTTCTAGCGAGGATGATGATTGAGCACGAGTGGTTCACAAGGGCGCCCCCGGCGCCCAAGTGATACACGAGTGCTCACAATCATCATCCGAGTCTGAAAAAGTCAATTGCTCCCTTGTTACACATAGTACTTTTTTTAATAAGTGCAGGAATAAGACCTTTTTTTGCATGAAAAGTGGATGGGAGATCGGTCGTATATTGAGTCCTCATAACGAGAGACTATGTTCTCTTCCTCCCGCTACTACGGAAGGCCTCACTAGACGCTCGAAATGTTTGATTTTCCATTCACTCTTCTAGGCAGAAAAGAGGGCCTTTTTCATGCATCTGTTGAAAAATAGTATATTACGCAGCTAGGGAGAAAAAAACTTGGACAGTCCACAGCTCGTAAATTGACACCCGAGTCGAAGGCGATACTGTTTTTCGTCATACTCGGGCCGAAAATACCACATTCGCGTTTTTGAGCCGGGAGCGGAAGTAGTACTTTCAGCCAGGGTATGGTCAATAATATATTACGCACCTAGGGAGTAAAAGTAAAGAATGTTCCAGATCAAACGTAAATAACAAATATGATATCTGAGGCATTCTTTATTTGCTCCCATTGTGCGTATACGACTTTTTTGCCTATTAGAATACAACATTCGCGATCGGGTGGCGGGAGCGAAAGTGGTACATTCGGCCCGCTAGGCAAAAATAGTGAATTAGACAATGTATGTGTACCTATATTCAGCATTCAAAAACAGATTAGAGATCGACGTATACAAATTTATCAGAAAAACTCTGGTAATTGCAGAGACCTTTTGATGCCTGCATATGTGTACTTACAGCGCGACTAAGATATGAAATTTCAGTATCAGTGATTCTAAACAATGGACAATTTATCAACACTCTTATGACTTCTTGCAGTGCGACTAGGATGTGAAATTTTTAGCATCAGTGATCCTAAGCGGTGGACATGTTGGACAACAAAAGCGACTTCATGATGCATGTGAAATCATGATTTCATATATTACTGCCAATCTAAATCGTAAAAGAACGTTAAAGAATTTGAAACCATTTAACATCGCTGTTAAGAGCGTGTGAGAATTTCTATAGCCCATTGCTGCGAATAGCGATGGTTATAGGTATAGGCGCCAGCGAAGCAGCTATTTGCGTCGAGTGGTTGCTAAAAATTAGCTATATTTCTTAGCTGTAAATTAGCTACTCTATTAACTATAATATAGCTAAAATATCGTTAATTTATTGTTGACCTTAGATTAACGATATTCGTTAGCTATAAATGAACTAACTTCTATAGCTAACAGCTGATTAACTTTACAAGATATTGATTTTTTTTTATTAGTCTGGGTGTCGGAACGTATCGAATGCGTAGTCTTGGTGTTCGGGGTGGCCGATGATGAAGTCTAGGAACTGAGCTCCTTAATTTTGTTTTCTCTATGTATAAAAATCTATACATTTCGACACCTATACGCGTATAGATACAAAACCTTACGGTGCGAAGAACCTAAAGATCGTCATTGGCTACATCGAACGTCTGAATAGCGCATTTCATACGTTCTGACACGTAGACGTACCTTTCTACATCGCACACGTATTTTTTTTTATAACGTTTTGCTCTTAACCATAAAATAACGCTAAAAATAGCTAATTTCTGGTTACATTTCTTACCAGGACTTAAGCATATTATAGCCAGATTTAAACCTGAGAGAGAGAGAGAGAGAGAGAGAGAGACCTACCTCTAGAAGAGATTCTCCGTAAATCAAGAGCGAGTGCGCTCCGAAATTTCGGAGCATAGCGGAATATCTTGGCGACAGATGGAGCCGAGCTTTCGCGCTCACTTATTAGCTGCCGCAGAACGTCTACAAAAAATCAACAAATTATGCTGCTGTTGAGGTTGCGACTTGCTCGCTCCACTCACAAAAACAGTTTCTAGGTGACAGAGGAAATCTTCTTATTATAGGCCCAAGCAGAAAATCCGTTTCATATAAAATGAATCTTCTATAAGTAAGAGGAATTCATTTGACTGTAAAACTTACAGAATTTCTTTAAAATTTACAGTTACATGGATTACTCTTACTTATAGAAGATTCATTTTGTATGAAACGGATTTTCTGCTTGGGCCTATAATAAAAAGATTTTCTGTTATCCAGAAGCACTTTTTGTGAGTGTCCTCTCCTCGCAGTTCGAGGGCACGTCTAGTCGAAACAAGAAGCATCGGCGATGCTCTGAAGTATAGGAAAAATGTTGAGCTGAATAATTCATCAAAGTTCGCAAAAAAAGAAAATAATAAAAATATTTAATTATTGCAAAAGATAACATAAACTATTCCAAAATTGATGAAGGCAGTGCTCGGAAAATAAGTTATAGGCAGCTCATGCGCACAGTGCGCTGCTACTTCTCGCGACGGCAAGCACGTTTGTCATCATACGTACGGAGCGTAGTGGGGAGAGAGAATGGCTTCGTTCGGCATACGCGTCGACTGAACGTCTCGCGCTATTATATTGAAAAATATTGCTCCTAGCAACAAATTTTTAATATGTAAAATATTTATATATATCCAATACAACCTTAAATGTTCAATTTAAAGAATAAAGGGTGAAAGGTCGTCCCGCACGCTCGTTTGTCACTTCGTTCCTTATACTCGCCAAGCATACAGGGCGCTGCCGCGCCCTTGGATTAATTTATTATTTTATAGCACTGCGTGGCATAAATCCGCATTTATGTCACGCCTACCTGTGACATGGCGGATTTATGCAGTCAGTGCTATTAAATAATGTACGATACACGTGTCATAAGTCGTTCTTTATGGCACGGCGTTAAGCGCTCTCGCTACACTCGGGCGCTTATACACGCCGTGCCTTAAAGTAAACTTATTCCACTAGTATCGTAATATACTATTATGCCACGGGTCGGCGGAAAACTTTGCGCTGGGGTATGATAAAAAGAAATTTAAAGAAGAGAACGCGAACTTTCTGTGTCTTTTTTACAATTAGAAAATCTTAATTCCTTTAAAAGATACGTGATTTTCAAGTTGAGCTTAAAATACATGAAATACCGTAGATATGCAGATTTGAGTTTTTATTTTTTCCCACTATTTTTTGTGTTTTTTTTTCAAAATAGTAAACTTCATGATTTTTACTTTATAAAAGTAGAAAATTTAACGTCGCTCTTTCGCAAAAGAGTTGGTTTTGCTGACGAGCGGACCACGTCGATTGTTGATCGGCTATACTTAGATCTCAGATATCTGAATTTTTACACAGCTAGTTATAGGCAAATCTTGGATAAAATATTCGAAATAATTATTATTTACATAGTCCACAAAAATCAAGTCACACTGTGCAGCAATGTTTGGAAATATTATAAAATTCTTTAACTTTAATATCCATTTTGAAATTTAAAAAAAATCAAATTTGTACCGAATTTATATGATCTTGTATGCAATAACCTATTTTAGATACATATCTAAAATCTTTAGGTTAAAAAACCTTTTTTTTTTAACCGGCAGTGCACCTTTGGAAAAATCTTGAACAATGCTATAAATCCGATTAATAGATTGACGTAAGCTCAGCGTCGGAGAGCATGAGAGGAAATAGGTAAGAAAAAAAGGAGGTGGTTAAAAAAAATGCGTCATAAACAACGATTAAAGTAAAAATAAATTACTTTGAATAACGATAGAGCAAAATAACTAAGAAAAAAGATAGAAACTAAATAAGTAAATCGAAAAAGATGACGTTTTATTCGCGGTCGCGTTAGTTTCGCGGACTTGCGGGACTCTCTCCAGGGTACTCCTGCCATGTCATCCCCTTTTTGCCTGAGCGGAGCGTTGTCCGCATTTGGCGAGGCTAAGGATTCTCCTTACGCCCATAGTGACGGAGTCGCTGTTGGCGAGGAGGCGATGTTACCTGGTGCAAGAGCCTGGATCCGAAAAATCGGAGCGGAGCAAAATACCTCGGTGAGGGTTGGGGACGAGCCGCCGCGCGCGCTGATTGGTCGCCGCAAGACGGCAGTAAATAAGTCGGCAGGTAGCGAAATTTTACTATTTTAAAAAGTTAATGTACGTACACTACTAAAATATTGGATGCCCACTATTTCGGAGTGTATATTCATTATTTCGGAAGTGCACGACTTTTAACTACTAGATAGTGATTTTTTTCATTATTTTACATTTACAGAGTACGTTTAATTAATGCAAAAATACGCAATAACACTTAAAACTCTTTTATAACTCAATTTTCGTTCTTTCGACGGTCACCTATTTTCTCATTTCATTTCATTATTGTGGGGTCACCGAAATTTTACTTTGCATTTTTCATTTGAATAAAAAACAGATTTAAATTGATTGTATTAAATACGAGCATAATTTAAATTTTCTTTTGAATAATATAAATTAAAGCTCCTGATTTTTTAAAAATAAAATAATATAGTCTGCATCATGTTTTCATGATTAAGCGTAATTTCACTTCTACGATACGTAGTTAAACATTTTAATATTAATCTTATTAAAATCAATGAAGTTACTGTCAAGTAATCTGCACGTAACTCCCTGTTTAAATGGAACCATATTAACCATTTTCAGGCTTTTAAAGTCGGCGACGCCTGAGACGAAATAGCACATTTCGACACGGGTCCGAAAGGTGATTATTTAGCTCATGCCATGTTTTCCGCACGAGCGACGCGAGTGAGAAAAGTCACATGAGTTAAAAATCTTCTTACGCACCAGTTTCGAACTATACCTATTTTATACCACGAGAGCCGAATAATCATACTGAAGTTATGATTTTGTGGTTAGAGTGGTATAATAGTATATTACGATACGTGTGACTAAAGTGGCTCTTTTTGGCACGGCGTGAGGTTAGTGCCTGAGCGCAGCGGGGGCGCTAAACGCCGTGCAATAAAGAGCCACTAAGTCACGAGTATCGTATACTATTTTATAGCACTGCCTGCTCAAAGCCCGCTGTCACGCCTATCCGTGGCTAAAGTAGTCCTTTTTAGCACCGTGAGGTTAGCGCACAAGCGTAGCGAGTGTGATAAACACGGTGCAAAAAAGGACTACTTTAGCCACGGATAGGCGTGACTAAAGTGCGGGCTTTGGTCACCCCGTGCTATAAAATTTGTTAGAACACGGCAAGTGTGCGCTTCGTTATCGGCGCCGCGTTCAAGCGTTGGGCTCCCCTCGTTCTTCGTGTCCTCGTGCTGGCCTTTTAACGCGACGCCTATGCCTCTCCCATACCGTGAGGAAATTCTCAAATTTTCGAAATTTTAATTAGATGTTTTATACCCCTGCAAAATTTATTTTAACTTTTTATTCACCATTTAACTTATACTGATACATGAATGTAACAATGTTTTTATGTGTATGTGTGCCTCATATTTTCTATTTTTTCAAACATATTCTACCTAAAACGGTATTATGCACTTAACTACTAATATGCATACGCAAATCAATGATCTACGTTATCGTTGGAGAAGACGCAAAAAGTTCAATGACGAAAAACGATCATCTTTCATTTCCAAGAATTCGAGTTAGGACGCAACGGCTTTACGCTCACTCCCTCCTATCCCCCGCCGCTCCCACCGCGGTATATACACTTGCGATTCGCGCTCTCGCTTTTGCTTGCGGCCGATCTCTGGTCATTCCTATACTATGGCTGATTCGGCGCGTGCGCACTGCCCTACCTCTTATCCACGGGAGCGCGCCTGCGAACGCATGGTGTGGAATCAGTACCTACTTATAGCTTTGACTTAAGCGGCGAATCTCTCCCCTCCCAGCGCAGCACCTGACGCAACGAGTCAACTCCTTCCGGCGCCTCATTCGCTCGAGGAGAGAGCACCAGTGTGCACACAATTTTTCACAGCAAGGAGAATCATTCGCATTTTTATCAGTGCTTGCAATTCGTTTTTTTATCAGTGATTGTGATTCGCGTTTTATCAGTGCTTGTGGAAAGGGGAAAAGGGAGATAGAGAGTTCAGCAGCAGCGGTATCACGGACAGCGACGTCCAGCGCAGCAGCTACGGCGTCGCCAGGACAAGTAGCAGCAGCAACGCCACGAGAAGCAGTAGCAGCAGCGAAACCTGCGAAACCGGAGACAACGGTCGAAAAGTAATTTTGCTCACTCGTAGTTAATGTACACGAAGAGAATTTTTGCATAAAAATTACTGTGACAGTTGCGTATAAACCTGAAACAATTGAAGCGGTTAGAAAAAATTACCGTGGAAGTCTGGTACAAATTATGAGGATTTCGCTATAATTTTCACCAAACTGTCAGTAATTTTTACGCGAAAATTCTCTCCGTGCACATATTCCGCTGGTCTGATTTTTTACATTCGACGTAAGTACTCGTTGGCATTGTAAAAACATGTCTTTGATACTATGAATTCTACGAACTCGAGATGTTAGTTTTTCTCACATCTTCTTTCTAAAATAAGTTCGTTAATAATTTATTCCATCTAAGAAATTATAATTAATAAACTTGAAAATTGTTTTTGATTTGTTCAATAAGTGATAAGAATTGTTCCATCGGTCTTACAGTCTTACAAATTAAATTAAAATAATTAATATTTATGGCAGTCAGATTGCCCTTGTTTATAATCACCCCCGCAGAATCTGAAATAAAAACTTAATTAAAATCTGGAAAAAACTTTGTTAGCAAAGGACGATCTGACTGCCCACCACCACCACATTGTCCGACGTTTCGAGCCTGCTCCGGCTCCTCCTCAGGGACTGAAATAAAACCCGCGATACACCTCCTTATATACCATGCACCCATACCCCCTTCTTTTCTCTTACCCCACCACCCTCCACATTCCCCTCTCCAACTTGCCATTCTCACTTAAATTAATAAAGAATGATAAATGTTATCTAATTTACTTGACTCTATCATTAAATTTACATTATTCCGATTTCTTAGAATGTGAATACTTTCAAGGCTTTCCCTCTTATATTTATTCTTAATCCCCTGTTCCAAAATATCCACACTCCCAAAATCGAAAGAATGCAAACTATTTAAACAATGTTCTTTCAAACCCGATGTACAACTTGAGCTGCGTAAACTATATTGATGTTCATATATTCTCTTTTTCAAATATCTACCCGTTTGACCAATATAACAACCATTACAATCCCTACAATTAATTTTATAAACAAGTCCCGATTTCTAACATTTATCATCCTTGTCTTTACAATTACTAAATAACCTTTCTAAATTATTATCATTTCTAAAGAAAATTTGAATATTATGTTTACTAAAAACCCTTCTAATCCTTTCCGACAAACCTCTAACATATGGTAAACTAAAATATGCATTCTTTCCATTTCTATTCCTTGTTTGATTATCTACCCGCTGCTTCAATCCACCATTATAAATTTCCCACACTCTCTCATCAATCATTTTATCAATAAATTTTACGGGATAACTATTTTTAATAAATGTTTCTCTAACTAAATTTAAATTCTTTTTCCTAAAATCTTTATGTGACAATTTAATCGCTCTGTCAATGACACCTTTGATCGCACCTGTCTTGTTTCCGAATTGGTGGTGAGAATCAAAATTTAAAAATCTACCTGACCATGTAGGTTTTCTATACCAATCTAATTTCACTCTATTATTATTACCTCTAATAACTCTAATATCTAAAAAACTCAATTGATAATCTTTCTCAACTTCTTTTGTGAATTTAATTCTATCATGGATAGAATTAAACACATCCACCATTTCATCCACAAAACATTCTGGTACAACTGCAAAAATGTCATCAACATATCTTTTAAAAATAATTGGCTGAAAAACCAACTTAGACAAAGCAATACTTCCCAATTTTTCCATTACTAAATTGGCTATAACAGGTGACAAAGGTGATCCCATTGGACAACCATATCTTTGTTCATATAGACTATTATCAAAAGAAAAAATTGTGTTTTTAAAAACCAAATTAAGTGCCTTTATAAATTCATCTTTTGTTAAACTAGTATGTACTTTAATTTCAGACCATTTAGCTTGTATAATATCATTCAACAACTCTAAAGGTATATTTGTAAACAAAGATACTACATCCAATGAAACCATCCTATGATCATTCGGAATAATAATATCTTTCATTATACCATAAAAACTCCAACTATCTTTAATATATGAATTTGTTTTACCCACTATCTTGAACAATATATTAGACAAAAATCTAGCAAGTCTATACGTCGGAAAATTTATCGATGATATTATTATTCTATATGTCAACTGTTCTTTGTGAATCTTAGGAAGCCCATAACATTTAGCTACAGTGCCATTTTCACATTTTAAATATTTAAACATACTATCTTTAATATAAGCTTTTGTTTTCCAATGCATCAATAATTCTTTCAATTTATCTTGTAGTCTATTGATAGTTTAAAAAAGAATGTAGGAGTTCTTTAGTTAAAGTTGTTGATAATTTTAAAAGAGAACATAGATTTGATAATTATTTGAACAGTAATTTACTCCATGAATTAAAAATAACGAAGAAATTCTTGAGAGAGAATCCGAATATGATCTTCCAAAAAGCAGATAAAGGAAATGTAACTGTAGTTTCAGATAAAAGGGATTATATTAATAAAATTCAACTTATGTTGGAGGATGATACCACTTATGTGAAAATTAGGAATCCACATATTAGTATGTTTAGTATGTTTAAATATTTAAAATGTGAAAATGGCACTGTAGCTAAATGTTATGGGCTTCCTAAGATTCACAAAGAACAGTTGACATATAGAATAATAATATCATCGATAAATTTTCCGACGTATAGACTTGCTAGATTTTTGTCTAATATATTGTTCAAGATAGTGGGTAAAACAAATTCATATATTAAAGATAGTTGGAGTTTTTATGGTATAATGAAAGATATTATTATTCCGAATGATCATAGGATGGTTTCATTGGATGTAGTATCTTTGTTTACAAATATACCTTTAGAGTTGTTGAATGATATTATACAAGATAAATGGTCTGAAATTAAAGTACATACTAGTTTAACAAAAGATGAATTTATAAAGGCACTTAATTTGGTTTTTAAAAACACAATTTTTTCTTTTGATAATAGTCTATATGAACAAAGATATGGTTGTCCAATGGGATCACCTTTGTCACCTATTAGAGCCAATTTAGTAATGGAAAAATTGGAAAGTATTGCTTTGTCTAAGTTGGTTTTTCAGCCAATTTTTTTTAAAAGATATGTTGATGACATTTTTGCAGTTGTACCAGAATGTTTTGTGGATGAAATGGTGGATGTGTTTAATTCTATCCATGATAGAATTAAATTCACAAAAGAGGTTGAGAAAGATTATCAATTGAGTTTTTTAGATATTAGAGTCATTAGAGGTAATAATAATAGAGTGAAATTAGATTGGTATAGAAAATCTACATGGTCAGGTAGATTTTTAAATTTTGATTCTCACCACCAATTCGGAAACAAGACAGGTGCGATCAAAGGTGTCATTGACAGAGCGATTAAATTGTCACATAAAGATTTTAGGAAAAAGAATTTAAATTTAGTTAGAGAAACATTTATTAAAAATAGTTATCCCGTAAAATTTATTGATAAAATGATTGATGAGAGAGTGTGGGAAATTTATAATGGTGGATTGAAGCAGCGGGTAGATAATCAAACAAGGAATAGAAATGGAAAGAATGCATATTTTAGTTTACCATATGTTAGAGGTTTGTCGGAAAGGATTAGAAGGGTTTTTAGTAAACATAATATTCAAGTTTTCTTTAGAAATGATAATAATTTAGAAAGGTTATTTAGTAATTGTAAAGACAAGGATGATAAATGTTTGAAATCGGGAGTTGTTTATAAAATTAATTGTAGGAATTGTAATGGTTGTTATATTGGTCAAACGGGTAGATATTTGAAAAAGAGAATATATGAACATCAATATAGTTTACGCAGCTCAAGTTGTACATCGGGTTTGAAAGAACATTGTTTAAATAGTTTGCATTCTTTCGATTTTGGGAGTGTGGATATTTTGGAACAGGGGATTAAGAATAAATATAAGAGGGAAAGCCTTGAAAGTATTCACATTCTAAGAAATCGGAATAATGTAAATTTAATGATAGAGTCAAGTAAATTAGATAACATTTATCATTCTTTATTAATTTAAGTGAGAATGGCAAGTTCGAGAGGGGAATGTGGAGGGTGGTGGGGTAAGAGAAAAGAAGGGGGTATGGGTGCATGGTATATAAGGAGGTGTATCGCGGGTTTTATTTCAGTCCCTGAGGAGGAGCCGGAGCAGGCTCGAAACGTCGGACAATGTGGTGGTGGTGGGCAGTCAGATCGTCCTTTGCTAACAAAGTTTTTTCCAGATTATAATTAAGTTTTTATTTCAGATTCTGCGGGGGTGATTATAAACAAGGGTAATCTGACTGCCATAAATATTAATTATTTTAATTTAATTTGTAAGACTGTAAGACCGATGGAAAAATTCTTATCAGTTGATATTAAATTGCAGTCGACATAAGTAATATTTTTAATAATTGTTCAATAAGTATCATGTTAAAATCATCTTAAAATATTTAGATAGAACTATATTTGAAATTGTGATTTTTAATGAACAATGAAATTAATCAAGAATGTATCGTCAAATAAGAAACAAAAAATTTGATAATAAACTGTATTTAATTATAATTTCTTAGATGGAATAAATTATTAAGGAACTTAGAAAGAAAAGACGACGCGAGAAAAGCGAACATCCCGAGTTCGTAGAATTCATAGCATCAACGTCTTTGCACCACCCCCCGCCCCCCGCGGCAAGTGTGTTCGTGATTCGCGTCGGGAACGGCTTTGCGCCCACTCTCTCCCTCTCCCGCTCCGCCCCCCGGCACATACATTCGGGATTCGCGCTCTCATTTGCCGGCCGCTCGCTGGTGATAGTATATAGCTTCGAATTAAGCGGCGAAACTCCCCCCTCCCAGAACAGCGCCTAACACAACGAGTCACCTCCTTCCGGCGTGTCACTCGCACTGGTACAGCGTAATCGTGGTCTTCGCAGGTCTTCGCAGCAATAAGGAGATCATACGAGTTTTCATCAGAAAGAGAGATGGATAGTGAGAGAGAGAGCTTAGCAGCAACAGCAGCAGCGGTACCAGGGACAACCGCAGCAGCGGGGCCAGGGACAACAGCAGCAGCAGCGGGGCCAGGGCAACAGCAGCAGCAGCGGTGCCAGGGGCAGCAGCAGCAGCGGTGCCAGGGACAACAGCAGCAGCGGCGCCAGGAGGAGCAACAGCAGCGACACCGCAGATAAGGTAATTTCTTCAAGTTCTTGCGTATCCATGTGAGCGTGTCTGCATGAGTTGCGAGAGAGAGAGAGAGAGAGAGAGAGAGAGAGAGAGAGAGAGAGAGAGAGAGAGAGAGAGAGAGAGAGCTTAGGGCGCATGGTAGAGACCATGTACATAACCGCCGCGCTATAGCAAAGGCTACGGCGCGGGGACGAGAGCGGCGCGGCGTTACAGGCCTCGGTGCTACTCGCCGCAGCGCAGCACGGCGTTCATATACACTGTCCCGTACTTTTTCTCTGAGTGTCCCCACCCGCCTCCCTGCTTGTCATAATCTATTATTCGGAACCATTTTTTTTAAATAATTAGCCAAATACATGCGCGCTGCGCGCGCTCTATGTACTTTTTGTACATTTACTCTTAAGGAATACAAAATTTTGATGCTAGAAACTATAAGCTTATTCGAATATTTTTTCGTGATGCATTAAATGAAGAATAAAGTCTGAGCATAATATTTGCATAATTTATTCTAATATTAACATAATCGTATTGTGTTATGAAATACTTGTCAACTTCTCGGCATCACTTTAACAAATAATTATATCATGTTATTTATTTTTTTAAATTCTAATAAATATTCTAATAAATAATACCTAATTATCAAATAAAAATGCATATTTAATATTAAATTTTCGCCGCTTTTATCCAAGAGCCAAATCACAGATCCAATGTAGGTCTTCACTTCTTCCGGTCACCACTTTTTAAAGAAGGGATGTGCTTCAACAACAATGATCAGATTAATTTCGATCATCATCATTTTATCAATTTTAGAGCGTTTGATCGTCTTTGAACGACTGCGACCCATGGTAACGTTTACGTTATCATGGCTTTTTAGCTTCCCTATACTTTTTTTATGACGATTGTGGGGCCACCTGAGCTCGCCCACTCGTGGCAGTCTCTGCTTTTATTGATGATCGCCGTAGCGATCATTTTGATTAAAATTTGACATGTATAATAATTATTTTTATTTAGCCAATTCATATAATCTTCGTCAGAATCTGCGTTTTCATATTTCACTTATCTATTTCGATTTACCCGTTAATATTGTAGGCTGAAATCGCAATTGGTGTGTGTATGTGTGTGTGTGTGTGTGTGTGTGTGTGTGTGTGTGTGTGTGTGTTTGTGTGTGTGTGTGTGTGTGTGTGTGTGTGTGTGTATTCTCAAGGACGGTCATAACGTATTCTCTCTAGCAGTTAATTTATTACTAGAAATTTTAGAAGCGCGCGTACCGCGCGCATGGAATTTTTTTGGGTTCGACTTATAATTATAGTTACCTGGTAATTCTATAGTAACAAAAGTGTTTAAAGAATTTTGAAGCCCTTACATATGTTGTGTTCCGTTCCGTGTGTTCTGTTTTGTGTGACATGTATGGCGCGGTCCAGAAGGGAATCAGCGAAAGAAAGAGAAGAATAAGAAGAAGCGGTCCATAAGTTATATCAAAGAATATAGACGCATATAGAAGAGCACGTCTTATGGGAGAGTAGGGCACAGATCCTTCAACACGTAAAGCCTATACTAAACTGTAGATGTTATCCACAGATTACATTGGGAGGACCTATCTCGCACTATACATGTTATCCAGCAATTTCGTCCGTAAATTTCTTAAGACGTACTCTTCTATATGCGTCTATATTCGTTGGTTATATACTGTCACCAGTCATCACGTTGATAGAAAATTATAATAGCTGAATAAATAAAATAGAGAATCGAAATTTTGGCCATCAGCTTCGAAAAAAGTATTAAAATAGAGAATCGAACAAATATAATTTTATATTATTTATTATTTTATTATTTTGTTTAAATTGTTTGGAAAATGTTGACTGAGGCAGATTTTACGTCTAACGACGAAATAGATAACATCCAAGAAGGAGATTGCACTGTGTAAGTATTAGTACATGTCGACACGGGTGCGGTAAGTGATTATTTAGCTCATGAGCTAAACATCTTCTTACGCATCATTTTCAAACCGTATTTTATACCACGAGAGCTGAATAATCATGTTAAAGTTATGATTTTGAGGTTAGATGGTATAACATTTCTTAAACTAATTAATTTATTATTTCTTAATCAGTAAATCCAGTTTATAAGTTATTAAATATATTATTTTTTTAATTTTCAGAGATATCGTTGGCTTTGCAACGAAAATGAATAACAATTTCATGTCCCCTAAAAATGCAAAATTTCAAAAATTCATTATAAATAATGGGCATGGCCGAGAGGTCCAAATATGTGCATGGAACGAAAACATCAAATTGTTACAAGACATCAAAGAGATGGGAACGGTAATTCTAATTCGAAATTATTCTAATTTCTAATTTTCAAGTAATAATTACTTTTGATTCCCATTATTTTAGATTGTACATGTTGGTTCTACCAAAGCTTCAAGGATTAAAAATAAAGCGTACAATAGTGGCAACGTAGAAATGGAACTGCTCATCAAAGAAAATTCTACAGTAGAAACTTGCGGAATTCATGAAAAATATAAGTTGCATGATAATCTCGTAGAAGATGTAGCACTCACTGATGCATACGAGAAAATAGGAAAGAGGTTAAGTAAGTATATAAACAATTTTTCTCAATATTTAACAATTTTATTTATTATTATTATTATTATTAATTTATTATTAATTTTTTAGAAATACAAGGCATTATAAAAAGTGTACCGAAGAAGTTCAAAAACAGAGATATGGAATACTTTATCGGTTCAATTACAGATGGTATCAACAGATTAGACATAAAAAGTTACTTTGATTGTTCGCAACTGAACCTGGTAAAAGGAGATAATGTGATTGTAGAAGGAGTTACAGAAAAATATCAGTCTGGACCAGTTACATTGAAGATTGAAAAAATTGAAAATATAGTCAAGGTAGACTGTGATCGAGTTCAATTTGAAGATGTTTACTCTGGTTTTCGAACATCATTACCACCCTAAAATATTTTTTTAATTAGAAAGTTATATTTATTATATATTTTTTTTAATTTTTATACTTAATATTTTTGTATTTAGAAATAAGAAAAAAATGTTCCTACTTATGTACTTATGCATCTTATGTATATTATAAATGAAAAAAAAAAAAATGATTAAAAGTACATAATTTTGTTACAGGATTTATTGTACCTTATTTCACCTTATTCCTCCTTGATTTCTTAATTGTAACCTTAATTCTAACCTTTTTTATTTATTTCTTAATTCTTAATTTTAACCTTATTTTATCAATCATAAATAAATACAAAACAGAGTTTGTTATAAAACAGTTTATTTATTACGTACATTTCATTTGAAAAAAAAAGAAAATAATGTGAAAAAAAATCTTGTGCTTGTTGTAGATAATGTGATTTAAATAGTACATATTTTTACAGAAGTGAATTTGTACGATTGATTTTAGTTTAATCAATTTCACATTGAAATCTAAAACTTTTGCAATTATATAAATAAAACATACATACTACGTATTAAAGATGAACAAGATTTACTATAATATAGAATAATAATGAAATATAGTTGAACTTGTGTATATTTGTACACAGACATGCTCTCTCGTGTAGGCAACAAACATCTAAAACAGAATAACTTTTTAACGTAAATTTTTTCATTAGAAAACTAAATATTTTTTTATTATTTAAAAGAATTAAAAGTGTTAAATAATGACACACTACTTAGATAGAATAAAAGAGTTTATTAAGAGACTTAAGCTAAGTTACAATAGAACCTTACTCGGCGCGGGTCATTCTCGGTCTAACAACAAGTTAGCAGGAGCATCGCGCTCGCCCGTCGACTCTCACACGTTATAGGGTGGGGGACGCACATGTTTACAAACGTGGGTCGCTCGCGCTATATTGCCTACATTGGCATCGCACAATATAATATGTATATTCTCAACACGCCTCCTTACATTTATATTGTACACTTTTACATATCTCATTTTACATTTAACAAATTTCTATATTTAATAAACTTATCTTTGCATAGCGCCTTTGTAAAAATATCCGCAATATTTTCATTTGAATCGACTTTTACAATTTCAATTTCTTTTTCTTTCACACTCTCATGCACAAAATGATAATGTATTTCAACATGCTTTGAATTCTTTGTAAAATTACCACATTTTGCTATATTAATCGCGCCTGTATTATCCTCATAAATTTTAATTGGATTATTTATTTTTACATCAAAAATATTTATCAACTCTCTTATAAACTTAAGTTCACTCACAGCTTCTGATAAAGCTACATACTCTGCATAAGTCGACGCTTTTGTCACACATTTTTGTTTTCGCGATTTCCATTCAATCATATTACCAAAAACTCTAATCACATAACCAGATGTGGACTTTCTATCAATATTATCGCCAGCCCAATCCGCGTCTACATAACAATCAATTAAGTCGCAATTTTCATTTCTTTTATATTTTAAACTTAATTTTTTCGTTCCATACAAATACTTTAATATTCGCAACGCATATTTCCAGTGTGTTTCTGTATAGCAGTTTTGAAACCTGCTTAAATAATTAACGCTATAACTAATATCTGGTCGAGTACCAGAACTTATATATAATAAAGCACCAATTATATTTCTATATTTTATATTTAGTTCACATTCATCAGATCTTTCAATTTTTAAATTAGTTTCCATTGGAATATTATGTAATTTACTGTCTTTTATTTGAAATTTAGTTGCTAAAGTTTCTATATATTTTTCTTGACTTAAATCCATTTTACCATTTTTATAATCGTAATTAATGTTAATCCCAAGATATTCTTTTATTTCTCCTAAATCTTTCATCTTGAATCTCTTAGATAATAATCTTTTTACATTGCGTATTAATTCCTTGTTTTTACTACATATTAATAAATCATCAACATATATAAGAATATAAATAATGTCCTCTCCTTCTTTATTAACATACAAGCATAAATCTATATTGCTTCTCTCAAAGCCTAAATCAGTTAAGTATTCATCCAAACACTCATACCAGTCTCTTGGACTTTCTCTCAATCCATAAAGCGCTTTTAACAATTTATAAACTTTATTTGTGCCATTTTCATATCCTTTGGGTTGACTCACATATACTTCTGTAGTTACTTTCCCATTTAAGAATGCAGTTTCTACATCCATTTGTTCTATTCTAAGCCCATATTGACAACAAAATGAAAATAAGATTTTTAGTGTTTGATTTTTCGCTACAGGAGAATATATGTCATCAATTACATCAGTTTGCTGAAAACCTCTTACAACTAATCTAGCCTTATATCTATTATCTGACTTTTTCGTATAAACCCATTTGACATCTAGAACTTTTTTATTTTCTACTCTATCAACTAATTTCCACGTTTTATTTTTATTTATGCATTCGATTTCTTTATTCATGGCTTCTTGCCAATTTTTACTCTCTTTACTATTTATCGCCTCCTCAAATGTACAAGGCGTATCTACTCTACAGTATCTTACATATATATTATAACTTTCCTTTTCTGGGTATCTTACGGGACTTTTCCTATCACGCGTAGATTTTCGCGGAACTTTCAATGTTGTGTTTTCTGCATCGTTACATTTCCCCGAAGGTTGATGTAACAATAAATTATTCTTTTCTTTTACTTTACCTTGTTGCTCTTCGAATTCATTCGCGTTTTCAAAGACATTATCCGATAAATCATCGTTTGTACTTGCATCACTTTCTGTACTATCATCGTTATCAATATTATCTTTATAATCAATACCAATGCATTTAACATCTCTTTCTATGATATCCACATGCCTTGCAACAATTATTTTATTATTTATAAGTACTCTATAGCCTACATCACTATAACCTAATAGAATCCCCATTTCTGCTTTCGTATCCCACTTAGAGAATCGTTTTTGTTCTGGTTTTCTCACAAAAACTTTATTACCATATAATCTTAAATTTTCTACATTTGGTTTTCTCTTAAAAAATATTTCGTAAGGAGTCTTTCTTTCTATCGTATTTGCTAGCGTACGATTTTTCAAATACGTCGCGGCACATATTATTTCTGGCCAGTAACATTTGTGTACTTTTGCCTCTGCTAATAAACATCGCGCCATGTTCATTATCGATCTATTAAATCTTTCAGCAGTGCCGTTTAATTCGTGTACATACGCTGGACAATTATTCATAATAATACCCTTTTCTTTGGCCAATTTATAAAACCGATTGTTTAAATACTCTTTCCCGTTATCACACCTCAATATTTTGACTCTCTTTCCAGTTAAATTTTCAGTTTCATTTATAAATTGAACTAAGCAATCAAAAACTTCATCTTTAGCCTTTATGCAATAAACTTTAGCTATTTTACTATAATCGTCAATAAAAGAAGCAAAATATTTTTCTCCGTTAAACCCTGTTGTCTTAAAGGGACCGCATACATCCGTATGTATAATTTCTAATATATCTTTCGCCTTTGTTCTATTATTACTAAATGGCAAGTTATGCATCTTATTTTCAATACAAGTTTTACATTTCATAAATTCAGATTCCAGTTCGTTTGGAATACCCGTTAATAACTGTTGTTTACATATCGTATTCAAATATCTAAAATTTACGTGACCTAACACTCTGTGCCATCTTTCCTTTTGACTCATGTTATTATTTCGTTCGGAACTATTTACACATGCGACCTTGTATTTCAATTTACTTTTCATTTTGTAAAGTCCGTTTTCTCTTATAGCTATTGCTGTAAGTTTATTATTCCGATCAATAATTTTTGTAAAATTTCTTTTTGAAATAATAGTATTGTTATTCTCAGTTAATTTTCCATAACTAATTAAATTTGCTTTCATTTCTTTCGCGTAGAATACATTACTCATTTTTACTTCGTTATTTTTGCCAGATACGTTAAAGTAATTTACTACCGTACCAATACTCGTTGCCTTTATGGGCCTATTATCTCCTACATAAATATTTACCGGTTCTTTAAGTTCAATACAATTCTCAAAATAATTTTCGTTATTTATTATATGATCGGAACACCCGCTGTCGAGTATCCAATCAATTTCGCTAATACTTGACCTGTTTGTTTCGTTGGTGTACGCAGCGTGTGTCGTCGCTATCCATGCGCTCGTACCTTCGCCGCTCTGTTCGCTCGTACTTGCTCCTTGTTGTCCATGGAATTTTCCGCGTCCTCTGCCGTAATGGCCCCTTCCGGCTGTGCCTCGGCTGCGACCACGTGACGATCCTCTCTATGAGCTGCCGTTGCTACCTGCTTGTCCTCCATCTTGGCAATCTCGTGCGAAATGACCAGGTTTTCCGCACTTATAGCAGTTTCCCTTTCTTGCAGTAAATGCATTCGTACTTCTCTCGTTATGCTCTTTTCGATTCTTCATTTCAGCTAGCTTAATTTTGTTCCTTATGTAATCAGCCGTTTGTTCTTCTTCTTTCAATGTATCAACCAAATCACCTATATAACTGTATGATTCTGGTAACGTGTTAAGCATATAATTCAATTTTTCTTTTTCGCTTATTTTAGCACCCGCGCCTCTTAATTCGTTTACTGCTTTTTCAAAATCACTGAAAAATGTCTCTGAATCACTATAATTTCTTAATCTTAATTTCTCCAGTCTATTCCTGCAGACTATTTGTAACGCCGTTGATTCTTTTAAATACATACTGTCTAGCTTCTTCATAATTTTGTATGCTGTTTCTTCTTCACAAACAAATTCTAATTGTTTATCTGATATCGCACTATAAATTATATTTATTGCTTTCAAATCATTCTGATTCCATTCTTCTACTTTGTCTGTTTCACTCTTTTCTCTTTCTATCACAATTTCACATTTTTTGAGCTTCATGTACATTTGGATCCTCCTTTTCCACATACTGTAGTTTCCTCCATCAAACACCGGTATCGAAACATCCTTTCTATCCATTTCGTCTTCTTTGTTCTCGAACGTTCCTTCGTGTTCGGAATCTTCTTCTTCTTGCTTGAACTTCGGTGTTGTGGCTTCTTCCTTCGACTTGAGCGTTCCTTCGTGCTCGGAGTCTTTTTCTTCCCTTTTGTCAGGCGTCTTGATATAAGCCCTCTATACTCGCCAAGGCTTGTATTGAGTCAGAGTTCTTTTAGCACTTACAAACCACTATCTGCTACCATGTTAAATAATGACACACTACTTAGATAGAATAAAAGAGTTTATTAAGAGACTTAAGCTAAGTTACAATAGAACCTTACTCGGCGCGGGTCATTCTCGGTCTAACAACAAGTTAGCAGGAGCATCGCGCTCGCCCGTCGACTCTCACACGTTATAGGGTGGGGGACGCACATGTTTACAAACGTGGGTCGCTCACGCTATATTGCCTACATTGGCATCGCACAATATAATATGTATATTCTCAACAAAAAGTTTTCAAACATCTAAAAAATGAGTTGATGGCTTCAAGTATATCAATAAAAAAATTAATGTTATTGTAATGTATCTTGACAAAATATATATTGATGTATATTAAAACAGATAGATAGATACGTGATTCATGTAGAACCGAAGCATTTTTAGTAGTTTAAATCTTTTAAAAAAAAGAAAGAATTAAAAAAACGTAATGTAATTTACTAAATACGAAGTTTATAAGTAAGAGTAACGTGGAAGATCTGTATGTCCATTTCAGTGCAGTCATGTGGTCCAATAGTTACTCTGGTTGTTGTAACGATTTGCCAGTATTATTTTGCTCAGAAAGCAGCTCATCGCTGTTTTTAATCATTTTTTTGTTTGGCTGCTGGTTTATCGTTACCCGTGTATTTTTCGCCTTGATAGTTTCTAAAGAGCGCGACTTGGAACCATTAAAATAATTATCCTTTTGTTACTGAAAATAAAAAATATAATTTAAAAGTAATAATATAAATATTTTAAATTTATAGCATTTTGTTAAATTACTTACAGTATTTCCACTTGGCACCCTTTATAAACCTTTTATAAATAAGTAAATTTCAATCATAATATATTAGACGAGTAATATATTAAACTTAAAAAAGTAAACTAAAAAGTTTGTGTCAATTTTGATTAAACGTTGAATACTTTACTGCATTGTACACTGCAAATAAAGAACTGAAATCCAAAAATAATATACAAAATTAAGATAATATTTTAATTTAAAGTAATTTCAAATAATCTAATGTAAAATTACTTACAATTTTTCTTTATTACTCTATTTGAGTGATGGACTCAAATAGAACCGATTCCATTAATCCATCAATCGCCCATAGTCATCAACTATTTGAGTTTAATTGCATTTAGAACACTTGTTTTAATCTATAATTTGAAATAGAAAATAATTGATACAAATAAATATAAAATTAGTTTTGTAAGAAAATTCATTTTGTGTACACTTACCATAACCTGATTTAATGCTCCAGTATTCTTTTTAATAAGTATTTTCCTTTTAACAAAAAAGGCATTGTTTTCTTCTCAACTGATGCTAAAGAAACATCATGTTTATTTATTACCCAAAGATAAGGATGCACGTTGTATTTAATTGTTCCTCGAATTTTCACATGTGAACCTACGTGAAATTCCGACATATTACATACAGTTGGCATTCGTATTTCCAGTTTATAGTAGCCATCAGTTATACAGCCCTGGTTAATCTTTGCGGTTGGTGTAGAAGTTTCCCCAATACCATTCCGTAAGTAACCAGTAACTTCTAAAATATAAAAAATAATTGAATGTTTAAAATGAAAACCAATAATTATAATTATATAATATAATAATTATATAATATAATATAATTATAATAAAATGTCTCACCAATTACACCTTTGTACTTCAAACAATCTGCAAGTGTTACAAGCTGCACTTCGACTTTTATTGACATAGATTCATATTTTGGTGCAGATTTTAATAAAATTACATCTGTATTACTCATTACATTCAGATCAAATTTAACGTTACCACTACTATGTTTATCATTCTTGAGTCTAGCAAAAGCTGAATCAATATGTAAGATCTAAAATAGATTTAAAAATCATTGTCAATATTATTTAAATATAAAAGATAACCCATATAATTACTGTGTACATACATTACCAGACATAATATTCTTTTTAATTTTTAGTATAATATCCGCATCCCACACCAGCACCTGAATTTTCTCTTCGCCATTATTTCTCAAAATAAATTTCAATAATAGTGATTTCAATTCTACTTCTTCTACAATGCCAATCAGTTCTCTGAAAAGTAATATAGTATTTTATTTTGTCAAACGCAAAAGACAAATTTAAAATATAACATTCATAAAAAATGATGTTATGACGTATTGAAAATATTTTATATTAAATTTGAAAATCTTACACTGTCTTATCCCATTCTTGAATTTCATCAATCATTTCCTTTGTAAATAGAAAATTTTCCGGATTCTTATAAGGTAAATAAGTATTGTCAGATGTTTCCTTTGTTTCCTTATCCTCTACTTTTGTATCTGTAACGTTTATAAATATTTTAAGAGCACATATACTTGCATACTATTATATATTTACTATACATTTATATACTTACTCATGATGGTAATCAATAGTAGTACTACAATAAAATTAAAATTTGACAGATAAATTCTGTACTTAATCGTATTATACCTATAACAAGAACAAATAAACGAAATTGTCAATCACAAACGCATGGCTAATCCTGCCCATTAAAGTTCCAGAATTTCTGTTGTAGCACGCTTTTCACTTTATTGACTTTATTGACTTTGATCATTTACAACCAGAACGGTTGTAGATACAAAAGAAATACGATTACAAAAGAAATTGTCAATTATTACAGACTTGTGGCTGGCCTTGCGTGTTTATTCAAGTTCCTGCTTTTGTCGTAGCACGTTTTTGGCTTTTCACTTTCTTGCTTTGTTTGACTTTGAAATTGAATGAGGGAGAGGTAATAAGAGGTTTTCTTTTCGTCATCAATACTAAAAGCGCCACCTATGCAATACTAAAAGCGCCACCTGTAGGTACAAATCACGTAAAACTTTAAGATTAAGGCTGACATTACACATGTTGCCGCAGTTCTATGCCGTACCATGTGATTTAACCCTAATTGTATCACAGCGGCCAGCGGGACATCCGAATTTCGGGGATCGGTCAATCGGACATGCGAAATCTCAATACAACCATAGCATTAATCTTAATCTCAGCCATAGAAAAAATTAAGTGGGAAATTTAAATATCTAAAATTTTTAACACATTTTTTAAATGCATCCTGGTAGTTAGTAGTAGGGGCAGCGCGGCTACCGCGCCAGCGCGGCTACCGCGCCAGAGCGGCTCCCGCGCCACTTACCCACCGAGCACTACTTACCGTCCGTCGGTAAAGTAGGGTGCAAAGTCACCATGCGAGAGGCCCGGTAGAGGGCGCATTGAACATTTACTCCATCGATAAAATGCGTACGTATGTCATGTTGCAGGGGGCATGGGGCCCTCATGTGATGTTATGTTGTAAGTGAATATAGAATATTTTTATAATATTCATATAGTGTTTAAATTTGTTAATTATAAGTAGTCTTATATTCCGCGCCAGCGCGGCTACCGCGCCAGAGCGGCTCCCGCGCCACTTACCCACCGAGCACTACTTACCGTCCGTCGGTAAGGTAGGGTGCAAAGTCACCATGCGAGAGGCCCGGTAGAGGGCGCATTGAACATTTACTCCATCGATAAAATGCGTACGTATGTCATGTTGCAGGGGCATGGGGACCTCATGTGATGTTATGTTGTAAGTGAATATAGAATATTTTTATAATATTCATATAGTGTTATTTGTTAATTATAAGTAGTCTTATATTTTATAAGTATATTTTATCTTAGTATATTCAATCAGTATATTTTATATTGTATAAGATTCTACAAAGATATTTTATAAGTTCATAGAAATTTTAAAAAGTTAATGATGAGCAATTCAATGAAATTTATATTAACAATATCAAATGACTATTTTTAAATTCAAAAGAAACTTTAAAATATTTAAACAAGTTAGTTTTTAAGGAAAATTTTCTATTATAAGAATAAATATTTCATAGAGGACATTGGGATGTGGAAACTTTAAGGGAAAATAAAAAAGATATGTAAGATTATTTCATATTTATTTAAAAAGCTTTTTCATATTTATTTAAAAAAGCTTAAAAGTAATACATAGTAGAATACATCTTAATCTACGAGTATAAAAAGTTTCAAATTAATCTTTCTACTATAAAAATATATTTAGAAACTAGTGAACATCTTAATTAAAAAGTATTACAATTTAGCAAATAACTTTGAAAATTTAAAATTAAAGTTAAAGAGAAAATTATCTAAAAACTTATAATTATATAAATTCTAGAAGGCATCCACCTAAAGATTTGACGAAGACTTCTCTATTAACTAATTCTGACTCTATGTTGAGAAGCGCCTCTGGCTTCTCCAGTAATAAAGAATTAACTTTACTTGGAAGGAAAATGTCAAAACTACTGTCTAATTCAAGAACAATTTTTAAACCGTATTTAGTGGATACCTTTTTTAATGAGGTTATCTTATACTGTTTATTTAGCTCCAAGTCCCGTAGTCGTTTTGTGGGCAGGTATGATGGACTTCTCGCTGCTTCATTTATGAGGTCCATGACTGAAAAAAGAAATGATAAATTATTATTTATATTTTTTTTATAGAATTACTTACTTATTTATTCTGACGTATCAGAACTTTCAGGGGTTGAATATTGCTCTTTCAAGTCTTCCACCCAGCGGTATAAAGCGCAAACTATTTCAACTGAACAATTCTGTTTCCACCCGGGACAATGATTAATGCAGGCTAGCGGTCGTATAAATCCAGGAGTTCTTATAGATGGACAACCCAAATCCTCCAAGTTTCTTATATTATCGAAATAGGGTTGCAGCCAGTGTTTTTTGTGTTCACCTTTGACCCAAATTGTTAATAACGACCCCTGCGCTTTTTCTTTCAATTTGTCGAAAGCCGTTGACAGGTATGAATACGGCACCTCTCCGTGTTCCCAATGAATTCCGTGCAGATTGGATTGTAAATATCTATTTAAAATTTTTACATTCTGGTCTAAATCACTCCAATCACAGGGTGGTTGAAATGTCGCAACGTACGGCACCGGATTTAACGCATTAGGATCTATATAAGCAATTTCTTTAAATATAAAATTGCCGTTGTTATCTTTAAAACCTTGTGTATCTACAATTAGTTCCATGATAAGTTATATACTGGAAATGTAGATAACATTATTTGAATATTATTCAAGAAAAAAAGTAGAGTTAATATAATAGTGTTAAAAGTTAGAGTGAAAGATGTGATAATAACTTATTAATTCATAATACATGCAATGTAAAAATTAAAGTCCCTACGGAGAGATTGAAAAGTTAAAGTACAATAGCTGAGAAAATCTTAGAAAAAAAATATGAACTCATTATATGTGAAAAAGTTAAAGTAAGAGATGTGAAAATAAATTATAAATTCATGATACGTGCTATGTAAAAAATTAAAGTCCCTAAGAAGAGACTGAAAAGTTAAAGTTCAACAGCTGAGAATATCTTAGAAAAAAATATGAATTCATTAAAGTAAGAAATTTTAAAGTAACTTATAAATTCATGATACGTGCTGTGAAAAAATTAAAGTCCCTACAAAGAGACTGAAAAGTTAAAGTTTAATAGCTGAGAATGTCTTAGAAAAAATTAATAATTTATAAATTCACGATACGTGCTATGCAAAAAATTAAAGTTCCTAAGAAGAGACTGAAAAGTTAAAGTTCAACAGCTGAGAATATCTTAGAAAAAAATATGAATTCATTAAAGTAAGAAATTTTAAAGTAACTTATAAATTCATGATACGTGTTATAAAAAAAATTAAAGTCCCTACAAAGAGACTGAAAAGTCAAAGTTCAACAGCTGAGAATATCTTAGAAAAAAATATGAATTCATTAAAGTAAGAAATTTTAAAGTAACTTATAAATTCATGATACGTGCTGTGAAAAATTAAAGTCCCTACAAAGAGACTGAAAAGTTAAAGTTTAATAGCTGAGAATGTCTTAGAAAAAATTAATAATTTATAAATTCACGATACGTGCTATGCAAAAAATTAAAGTCCCTAAGAAGAGACTGAAAAGTTAAAGTTCAACAGCTGAGAATATCTTAGAAAAAAATATGAATTCATTAAAGTAAGAAATTTTAAAGTAACTTATAAATTCATGATACGTGTTATGAAAAAATTAAAGTCCCTACAAAGAGACTGAAAAGTTAAAGTTCAACAGCTGAGAATATCTTAGAAAAAATATGAATTCATTAAAGTAAGAAATTTTAAAGTAACTTATAAATTCATGATACGTGTTATGAAAAAAATTAAAGTCCCTACAGAGAGACTGAAAAGTTAAAGTTCAATAGCTGAGAATGTCTTAGAAAAATGAATAACTTATAAATTCGTGATACGTGCTATGTAAAAAATTAGAATTTTATAATAAAGAATTTGAAAGTTTAATGCTAAAATATAATATAAATCTATATTCATCCTATAGCAAACTCAAAGCCTCAATTTGTGAACGTTTTAATCGTACATTAAAAAACAAAATGTGGAAAAACTTTAGTTTACAAGGCAGTTATAAATGGATAGATATTTTGCAAGACCTAACTTTACAGTATAATAATACTAAGCACCGAACGATTGGTATGAAGCCCGCAGATGTTAATTCTACAACAGTTAATAAAGTTTATAATCGTTTATGCATTCATCAGAAAACCTCTAAACGTCCTTGTAGGCGTGCAAAATTTAAACTTGGTGATAAAGT
The DNA here is from genome assembly GCA_036365515.1 of Torymus aiolomorphi. Taxonomy (NCBI): domain Eukaryota; kingdom Metazoa; phylum Arthropoda; class Insecta; order Hymenoptera; family Torymidae; genus Torymus; species Torymus aiolomorphi. The sequence goes on along the minus strand of CM070877.1, from coordinate 96,542,858 downwards.
TCGAATAAGTAAAAATAAAACTGTTTTCGAGAAAGGATATACACCAAACTGGTCTACAGAAATTTTTACAATAAATAAAGTATTACCTACATCACCATTTACATATCATTTGAAAGATTATCAAGATAAACCAATCGCTGGCGGATTCTATGAAGAAGAACTTATGAAGACTAAATATCCTGTTATTTACTTAGTAGAAAAAATTATAAAATAACATGGCGATAAAATTTATGTAAAATGGTTAGGTTTGATAAGTCTCATAATAGTTGGATAAAAAAAGTGATTTATGAATAAATAAAATTGTAAATAAGATGAACTAATTGTTTTTATTTAATACCTATTTCCTTACATTTTTTTACAAGAATTGGATGCAAAATTTCATTAACTTTATCAATTCTTCTCCTAAAACGTTCTCTGTCACGAGCAATTTGTTCCCATTCTCCACACCGAGCCTTATGATATGCAAACCTCCACGCATGCATTACATGAACAGTTAGCTTTTCATCAAAATGTACATTCTTTTTAACACGCATTGGACACCTAAAATAATAAATTTCTATATTACATATGTAGAATATTTACTATAAATTAATATATAAATTACTATTATACAAAAAATATACTCACTTATTATTTATTTTATAATGACCCCATGCTAAAGTATCTATATTATTGTCTTGAACATATCTTTTATCATCATATGGACTTAAGGCAATCTTTAACTGCTTTATAGTTTCTACATTATGGAGTCGGGATCTTATGGAATACTGTTGTCGTTTTTTAATAGATAAATTTTGCAAACAATCTACAAAATCATCAAACTTTATAGTTTTTTTAACAACTGAAACCTTAATACCTTTTATTTTTTTCATATGATCTTGACCATAAACGCGAGTACTGTACATTTTACTTCTTAAGCCAACGAATTCTGTAAGAATCTGACCATTACACTCATCTTTCATAAGACCAACAATTTTTTTATTTGCATGAGGCATATTAAAGATGTTTTCACTGGGATAGTCTGAAGTATCAAACTTTGAGAGATTTTTTTCATATCAGCATAAAAATCATCACATTCAACAGCATAAATCAAGCTGTCTGTGTCTGTATAAAGAAGCTTACAATTTTCTTTATACATTTTTTTCATATAACTATAATGAAAATCATAAATCAGAGTTTTAGAAATGTCTAAAACTGAAAGTCCAACGTAAATTGGTTTATCTAACAAAACTTCAACTTTTTTAAGCTGGATAGCTACTAAATTTTCATCAAAAATACTAATACTATGAAAAAGGGGACTTGATATTTGTGCTTCTACGCCATGCCTTCCAGCCCATTTAGTTGATAGCTTGACATCAACACGTTTTCTTACATTCTCCATAGTTTTACCATATACAGCATTATTCATCAATTTGAAAAAGTTTTTTCAAAATCAGTTCTTGCTAACGCCCTCATATTACTATTTAAATTGATGTAAGACTTAAGCCATGGAGATTGTTTAAATTTCAATACTTTATGAATTTTAACAAGCTGAAGTCCATTTTTGACAGCTTGTTTAAGTGATCGATAGTGTATAACATAATTTTTTTATACGAAAGTGTAGCCAAAAGTTTTTCCTGTTTTGATCCCGGTGGTTTTGCTTGCTCAGGACAAAAAGGTAAGTCGTTATGAATGTCATGTATTTCTGAAGGATATTCTAAATCTACTTCTAAAATGTACCCGTAAGGTGCATCATCATCTATGAAAAAATCTAAATTTTCACAGTCGTCTATCCACTCAAAGGAATCATAAGGGAGACATTGAGTCATTGCCCAACCATATAAATTATTAGCATCTAAATATATTAGATATGTATTTTCTTTATTTTTATCATAATTTTCAGTCATATATTTATGATTTGCAGCTGCGTAGCGATGAGAGCACTGACTTAATCCACCTCTTATACCTCTTTCTATGAATAAAATCATATCTATATCAGTTAATAATTTTAATTGTATGCCAGTATACTTTAGCATTGCATCCCATGCAAATCCTGGAGTAGTATAATAATGAGCTGGATCTAAACCATATACGTTTATACTTTGATCACGAAAATTTTCAAAAACATCAGCTAATAATAAAACATCTGTCTTCATATAAAGATCTGAATATTCTCCAAGGGTATGAATACTAAAGGTATTCCATACTTTTTGTGCATGTTCATAATCTTCATCAGATATGGTTGAACCATTTAGCACACTGAAAAATTTTGTTTTTTCAGGTAACTCAGTTTCATCCAACTTTTCCCACGAATCCAGGTACTCGTAAGGCAGAACGCCTTTCTTCGTTAAAAGACTGATTTTTTCTTTTTCTAAAGATGAAAACTTCTTTGAAACAATTTTATATTCACTTAAATATGAAGCTAATTTTTCTAAAGAAGATGGCATAAATCTAAATGAATCTACAAAGCGAAATTTAATATCACTTTTCTCAACATGTTTTGTAAAAGAAATATACTTCTCCTTAGTCAATGGAAGTAAATCAACATCGCCTTTCATATAATTCGATATATCATTAATTATAAAGTGAGCATCATAACCACTTAAGTTATGAAATATCACAGGAATCGTTCTTGAATCTTGATAATTCAAATTACAGTTAGCATGAGCAGGACCGCGATATTTTCCTGAGAGATGACAATGATCTCTTACCTTATCACTGTTTTCTAATAATTTGTTACAAATGTGACAAATTTTTGAATTGAAATAATTAATCATTTCTATCGGTGTTAAAATTGGCATAGATCGTGGGTTTGTATATAAATTAGTAATACGGTCATGTATTACCTTCAATTCACTAGCAAACCACATAGCTGGTTTAACCCCACGATAAAATCTATATTCAGATAAAGAGTCATCAAAACTGCACTTCAAATAATATCCTATACTAAACATTTCATGTTTTTGAAACGATAAAGTATTAGCCAAACCTTCATCTTCCTGGTTTTCTAGTACAGGCTTTAACAGACATTCACAATCTGCATATATTGTGAATGGTAATCTTTCTTTATAATTAAAATTTTTAAAATAGATGATATCTTTACCTTTTATAGGAAGTTTCACCTTGCAATCATTAATATTCTTACATATTCTTTCATGCTCTTTTAAATTATTTTCATTAAAGAAAAAATTTAAACATCTATCACATATATATCGCTTCTTTTTTCTATGTGATAAACTTCCTCCTACTAGACGTGATAAATTTTTTATATATATGTAATGTGATTTCAGCTGTCCCTTAATTGTTTTTTCTAATAAAAGAAGATTTACATGATTTTCTTTTTTTCATGTGTCAAATAAAAGGGAATCACATTTTTCTCATGCAATCCGAAGACATTAACCGATATTAAAGGGTTTTGTTTTTCAAACTTGAAAATTTTTTTTATCGTAACAGGGAATTCTATACCTGTCATATTTAAATTATTTTCATACTGAAGATAATTGCTAACCCTGTTAGGATGATTTTTACGGTTTACTGGATACAAAGCAGATAATATTGCCCATTTAAAGCATTGATTATCTTTGTTTTGAATATTAATGCAGGCATTTTTTTTATCTAAAAATGGTGGTAAAGGTAAATATGAATTACCACTGCGCAATGGATTGAACTTATTCATATTAATTTGAATATTAATAATAGAATTTAAAGTCCATCCAGAATCTTTTTCTTGAAATTCTTCTACCTCAGCCAAAAGTTTATTTAAAACATGATTATCAAACCATTCACTTAAAGATGTACCTAAAACCACTTCAGCGTTTGGCGTATTGAAATGTTTCGTTTCAATACTTTCCTGTGAATCATCATTTACATCAGAAGAAAGTTTCTTGAATGAACAAGATAGTACAGTGTTAATTTTCATGGCACATCGAATATCTTTCAAAATTTTCTTCACTTGTTGGCAGAACAATACTGAGGCGTCCTTTAAAAAGGTTGATATATCTATATGTACAAGATTTGCAATTATACTAGTTCTCACCCTTTTATTAAAAGCACTTTCAATATCAATCCAACGAACTCGATGCTCGATTTCATCCGTTTTTAAATCTGGTACTATTCCATAACCAGTTTTTCCTATAGCATCAAGCTTTGCTTTGATACTCTCAATCCTTGCTATGGCGTATAAAATAGATTGTTTTTGAGCTGTTGTCAGCGTTCTTTTCTCAATACTTCCCGAAGACTATCTAATGATAAAACACATTGTTCTACCCATTGTTCAATAACTTCGGAATCCATAGATTTATATATTAAAATATTTTCCACCTCTTCAAAAATTTTCACATGTTCCTGACAAAGATCTTTAACTTCATCCATTTTTTCAAATTAAAAAAAGACTTTTTTTTCGTAAGTGTATTCTGAAAATTAAAAAATTATGTTATCATTTTAAATAATTATTGATAAAAAAAAAAAAAAGGTGAAGAGAAATTAAAATAATCAATGATTTTGTATAATATTAGATCAGCATTTGATAATATAGAAACAGTTTAGTTGTATTAGGCAGTTATAATTAGATAGTATTTTATAAGATTTAACTTACATTATAATAAAATTAAAGATTAAATGATTGGTATAAAGCCTTATGCAATACTTTTAAAATCTTAGCAGACGACGTGGCAGTGGGCCACAAGTGAGGGACGCGTGAGTGAGAGGTACATAGTGAGAATGTAGAGTGGGAGGGGAGGGGGATACTATCTACTCGAAGAGTTCATATATAGCCCCGTAGGGTATAAGAAATGATGCGTGGTAATTATTTTATTAAATATATTTTATTAAATATATTGAGAGAAGAGGCGTAATTGAATGCCTGAAACGTTGACAAGGTAGATCATTGAAATCATACAAAATTAATTAATAGTTTTAATACAATAATGATTATGCCAAATATAGTGTAAATATTATAAAAATTATTTATATACTATTAATAGTGAAATACTATAAAAAAATTATACATAAAATACTATATAAACTTAATTAAACTTAACTAACTCGCGAATTTCATTTTTTAATGTTCGCTTATCCGTTTTTCTCTTTTTTAAGGAGAATTTCATTTTTAATGTTTGCTTATCCGTTTTTCTCTTTTTTTAGGGAGAATTTCATTTTTTAATGTTTGCCTATCCGTTTTAGGTTCTTCTATATTTAATATTTTTTTCATTTCTGCACGAACTTTATAGTCTATGGTAGGATTATGCGCAGGATTCGGAATTGTTATTAGTTTCGCGGGCGGTGGAGAATTCAATAAATTTAAATCGAATGATTGTGGACTGTATGGCTCTAACGGTGGCGTTGACCAGCTACCAAATTCAAACTTAAACGATTCTGTCGTATAGCTCTCCTTAGCGGAGAAGGTGGTAAAGGCATTTCTTCTATGATATTGAATGACTCCGAGGGTTGATCTATTGGTGAAATTACTTCGGGTAGAGGTCTAACTATTGGAAGAAGTTTTTAAATATATTGGATGTTTTTTCTTGCTCCTGGTTTTGGACTAGAAAAACATTTTCACTACTTTCCACATGGTTTTGTGATGAATTGAGCTGAAAATAAAAAATATATATTTATAATAAAATATATAGCATATGTATCATAAAAAATACTATATTGCTTACCACTTGATTTCTGAGTATACTATACACTACAGGTGATTGCGGTGATTCTTCCTACAAATAAGCATACTTTTTTAATATAATTTAATTAGAAAAATTATGCATTACTTTATAAAAAGATAAAATATTACATTATAATAAAACACTGTTATGGTATCTATCAAATCATAAAATTTTTTCAAATACGATAAAATCTATGACTATAATTTTTAGGTAGTTTTGAAAAAATAAATAAAAAATTATAAATTTACGTTAAAATGATAGAGAAAATTGCAATATTTTCATAAAAGCTACAATTTCGCAATTCGCTAAAATAATAATAATTTATTTTGAAACTAATAATAGTTTTTAAACTTACCTGATAGTCCTCACATTCATTCAAAACTTCATAACATAGCGTTGGTAGATTTCTTACAATTCTCGGGTCCTTTCTATGATCTTCTGCAAATGGACATATTTCAGGAAGATCTATAGTTTTTTCCTTTAACTTTTCCCACTCACATTTATGTTGTACACTATTTACAATGATTCTTCTGATTTCCGTCACATAGATCTCTGTACTTTTATACATTTTTAACTTTAAAAATTTTCCAAATCGGACGAAGTTGCTTGCGTGAACACTTCCTAAAGACTGAATCTTGTATATTATACGTAGCGAGAAAAGCAACGCTTTCAATATATAATGCCCTTTATAGAAAAAATTTGGATTTTGGAAAGATTTTCAATGGAGCACTTGGGGTCCTTTGTTTTATGAACGCTTCGAGAGTGACGCGCGGGTGGACGATATCGTTCACACATGTGCTGGCTCGCTAAACTGCCTTTCCGAAATTTTCTTGAATTTTACTTCTAAACTAATTCTTTATCGGTTGCTTCGCGAACTAACAATATTAATGATATTTTATTTAATCAATTGTTATTTGAATGAAGCCCTTTCATTTAGTCGAAAAGTATTACATATTTTTGGCTCATTTTTATTTTACAGAATAGTTTTACTTTATTGTTATGTAGAAATATATAATAATACATAATAGAATGTACTGTTTCATTTATAATTATCAAAGTTAATTATAGTTTGCTAAGTTCTAGTATTATACATTTGAATACAAAATTTTAAATAAAATAAACACTTAATTGAAAAGGAATATTTGTGAAATATTGAAAAAATTTAAGTGGAAAAAGAATAATGAACTTGAGAAAAAAAAAGGTTTAAATTAATTTATATTAACTTACCAATTCGTTTTGAACTTAACTAGTGAAAAGATAGACTTCTGCAGCAACTATCGGTATATTAGATGAAAATCTTTCAAGCTATTTTCAGACGGTAACGAAAAAATACTCTCAAAGCTCAGTAGCACTTGTCAACTTGAAATAATGAGATGTATCTAAAAAATGTTCAAGTATTATAAACTAATAGCAAAGCATTAAAAAAAAAATTTAATTTTATAGAACTATAAATGATAAAGTATTAGAGAATTGAAAATTATATATGTTAATACGTTGAAAAGACGAAGTTATTATAATCGAAAACTTTAAGTTACATTAATATAATGAAGAGAAAAACTGAATCATTATAAGTTAAACTATAGATCAATAAGCTGTAAGGATTGTATATTAATAAGCTGAAAATCAAAAGTAATTATATGAAATACTTACGTTTGGTAAGGAGACTAAGCCTCATGGGACTGACGCGCAGCCTTTTATCCACTGTCGGTATATAGGTGCGCATGCGCGACAGTTTAAAGATTGATAGATGGCAGTGCACCTGCACGGTATAGTTATTCATTTTAGATTAAAGAAGAAAGATCTATAGATGATCGTATGCACATGCGTGGTAACGTAAAAGATTCATAGATGAGTGAGGAAAGATTGGTAGGTGACGAACTGCGCATGACCGAGAAACTTTTAAGTTTGGGCTGATAAAAAGTATTTACAAACATTTCCTTACTATAAAGGTTAGGCGAGCTGGGTCCTAGCCACTCGTTTCTTTTTCTTATTTCAGCTCTAATACTTTTAATATAGCATTCTTACAGGTCTTTAATAATTTCTTCTTTCAGGACTTATAATTTAAAAGTTTTAAAGTCTTGAATCTTAATACAACACTTTTCTTACAGTTATAAAAGGTAAATTCATTTGTCGAATTAATTCTAAGTTATTTTCACGTCTCATACTTAAACTTTTTCACACTATTCATATTATAAGTCCCTTAGGCATCTTATACTTACTATTTTAAACTTTCAGATACTTTAACTTTTTACGTATAATGAATTCATATTTTTTCTAAGATATTCTCAGCTGTTGAACTTTAACTTTTCAGTCTCTTCGTAGGGACTTTAATTTTTTACATAGCACGTATAACGAATTTAAAAGTTATTCCTTTTTCTAAGATATTCTCAGCTATTGAACTTTAACTTATCAGTCTCTCTGTAGGGAGTTTAATTTTTTTCACAGCACGTATCATGAATTTATAAGTTATTTTCAAATCACTTTCTTTAATGAATTCATATTTTTTCTGAGATATTCTCAGCTGTTGTACTTTAACTTTTCAGTCTCCTCGTAGGGACTTTAATTTTTTACATAGCACGTATCACGAATTTATAAGTTATTCATTTTTCTAAGACATTCTCAGCTATTGAACTTTAACTTTTTAGTCTCTCTGTAGGGACTTTAATTTTTTTCATAACACGTATCATGAATTTATAAGTTACTTTAAAATTTCTTACTTTAATGAATTCATATTTTTTTCTAAGATATTCTCAGCTGTTGAACTTTAACTTTTCAGTCTCTTCTTAGGGACTTTAATTTTTTACATAGCACGTATCGTGAATTTATAAATTATTAATTTTTCTAAGACATTCTCAGCTATTAAACTTTAACTTTTCAGTCTCTTTGTAGGGACTTTAATTTTTTTCACAGCACGTATCATGAATTTATAAGTTACTTTAAAATTTCTTACTTTAATGAATTCATATTTTTTTCTAAGATATTCTCAGCTGTTGAACTTTAACTTTTCAGTCTCTTCTTAGGGACTTTAATTTTTTGCATAGCACGTATCGTGAATTTATAAATTATTAATTTTTTCTAAGACATTCTCAGCTATTAAACTTTAACTTTTCAGTCTCTTTGTAGGGACTTTAATTTTTTTCACAGCACGTATCATGAATTTATAAGTTATTTTCAAATCACTTTCTTTAATGAATTCATATTTTTTCTGAGATATTCTCAGCTGTTGTACTTTAACTTTTCAGTCTCCTCGTAGGGACTTTAATTTTTTACATAGCACGTATCACGAATTTATAAGTTATTCATTTTTCTAAGACATTCTCAGCTATTGAACTTTAACTTTTCAGTCTCTCTGTAGGGACTTTAATTTTTTTCATAACACGTATCATGAATTTATAAGTTACTTTAAAATTTCTTACTTTAATGAATTCATATTTTTTTCTAAGATATTCTCAGCTGTTGAACTTTAACTTTTCAGTCTCTTCTTAGGAACTTTAATTTTTTGCATAGCACGTATCGTGAATTTATAAATTATTAATTTTTTCTAAGACATTCTCAGCTATTAAACTTTAACTTTTCAGTCTCTTTGTAGGGACTTTAATTTTTTCACAGCACGTATCATGAATTTATAAGTTACTTTAAAATTTCTTACTTTAATGAATTCATATTTTTTTCTAAGATATTCTCAGCTGTTGAACTTTAACTTTTCAGTCTCTTCTTAGGGACTTTAATTTTTTGCATAGCACGTATCGTGAATTTATAAATTATTAATTTTTTCTAAGACATTCTCAGCTATTAAACTTTAACTTTTCAGTCTCTTTGTAGGGACTTTAATTTTTTCACAGCACGTATCATGAATTTATAAGTTACTTTAAAATTTCTTACTTTAATGAATTCATATTTTTTTCTAAGATATTCTCAGCTGTTGAACTTTAACTTTTCAGTCTCTTCTTAGGGACTTTAATTTTTTACATAGCACGTATCATGAATTTATAATTTATTTTCACATCTCTTACTTTAACTTTTTCACATATAATGAGTTCATATTTTTTTTTCTAAGATTTTCTCAGCTATTGTACTTTAACTTTTCAATCTCTCCGTAGGGACTTTAATTTTTTACATTGCATGTATTATGAATTAATAAGTTATTATCACATCTTTCACTCTAACTTTTAACACTATTATATTAACTCTACTTTTTTTTTCTTGAATAATATTCAAATAATGTTATCTACATTTCCAGTATATAACTTATCATGGAACTAATTGTAGATACACAAGGTTTTAAAGATAACAACGGCAATTTTATATTTAAAGAAATTGCTTATATAGATCCTAATGCGTTAAATCCGGTGCCGTACGTTGCGACATTTCAACCACCCTGTGATTGGAGTGATTTAGACCAGAATGTAAAAATTTTAAATAGATATTTACAATCCAATCTGCACGGAATTCATTGGGAACACGGAGAGGTGCCGTATTCATACCTGTCAACGGCTTTCGACAAATTGAAAGAAAAAGCGCAGGGGTCGTTATTAACAATTTGGGTCAAAGGTGAACACAAAAAACACTGGCTGCAACCCTATTTCGATAATATAAGAAACTTGGAGGATTTGGGTTGTCCATCTATAAGAACTCCTGGATTTATACGACCGCTAGCCTGCATTAATCATTGTCCCGGGTGGAAACAGAATTGTTCAGTTGAAATAGTTTGCGCTTTATACCGCTGGGTGGAAGACTTGAGAGAGCAATATTCAACCCCTGAAAGTTCTGATACGTCAGAATAAATAAGTAAGTAATTCTATAAAAAAAATATAAATAATAATTTATCATTTCTTTTTTCAGTCATGGACCTCATAAATGAAGCAGCGAGAAGTCCATCATACCTGCCCACAAAACGACTACGGGACTTGGAGCTAAATAAACAGTATAAGATAACCTCATTAAAAAAGGTATCCACTAAATACGGCTTAAAAATTGTTCTTGAATTAGACAGTAGTTTTGACATTTTCCTTCCAAGTAAAGTTAATTCTTTATTACTGGAGAAGCCAGAGGCGCTTCTCAACATAGAGTCAGAATTAGTTAATAGAGAAGTCTTCGTCAAATCTTTAGGTGGATGCCTTCTAGAATTTATATAATTATAAGTTTTTAGATAATTTTCTCTTTAACTTTAATTTTAAATTTTCAAAGTTATTTGCTAAATTGTAATACTTTTTAATTAAGATGTTCACTAGTTTCTAAATATATTTTTATAGTAGAAAGATTAATTTGAAACTTTTTATACTCGTAGATTAAGATGTATTCTACTATGTATTACTTTTAAGCTTTTTTAAATAAATATGAAAAAGCTTTTTTAAATAAATATGAAAAAGCTTTTTTAAATAAATATGAAATAATCTTACATATCTTTTTTATTTTCCCTTAAAGTTTCCACATCCCAATGTCCTCTATGAAATATTTATTCTTATAATAGAAAATTTTCCTTAAAAACTAACTTGTTTAAATATTTTAAAGTTTCTTTTGAATTTAAAAATAGTCATTTAATATTGTTAATATAAATTTCATTGAATTGCTCATCATTAACTTTTTAAAATTTCTATGAACTTATAAAATATCTTTGTAGAATCTTATACAATATAAAATATACTGATTGAATATACTAAGATAAAATATACTTATAAAATATAAGACTACTTATAATTAACAAATAACACTATATGAATATTATAAAAATATTCTATATTCACTTACAACATAACATCACATGAGGGCCCCATGCCCCCTGCAACATGACATACGTACGCATTTTATCGATGGAGTAAATGTTCAATGCGCCCTCTACCGGGCCTCTCGCATGGTGACTTTGCACCCTACCTTACCGACGGACGGTAAGTAGTGCTCGGTGGGTAAGTGGCGCGGGAGCCGCTCTGGCGCGGTAGCCGCGCTGGCGCGGAATATAAAACTACTTATAATTAACAAATTTAAACACTATATGAATATTATAAAAATATTCTATATTCACTTACAACATAACATCACATGAGGGCCCCATGCCCCTGCAACATGACATACGTACGCATTTTATCGATGGAGTAAATGTTCAATGCGCCCTCTACAACCGGGCTGGCGCGGAATATAAGACTACTTATAATTAACAAATTTAAACACTATATGAATATTATAAAAATATTCTATATTCACTTACAACATAACATCACATGAGGGCCCCATGCCCCTGCAACATGACATACGTACACATTTTATCGATGGAGTAAATGTTCAATGCGCCCTCTACCGGGCCTCTCGCATGGTGACTTTGCACCCTACCTTACCGACGGACGGTAAGTAGTGCTCGGTGGGTAAGTGGCGCGGGAGCCGCTCTGGCGCGGTAGCCGCGCTGGCGCGGAATATAAGACTACTTATAATTAACAAATTTAAACACTATATGAATATTATAAAAATATTCTATATTCACTTACAACATAACATCACATGAGGGCCCCATGCCCCCTGCAACATGACATACGTACACATTTTATCGATGGAGTAAATGTTCAATGCGCCCTCTACCGGGCCTCTCGCATGGTGACTTTGCACCCTACCTTACCGACGGACGGTAAGTAGTGCTCGGTGGGTAAGTGGCGCGGGAGCCGCTCTGGCGCGGTAGCCGCGCTGCCCCTACTACTGTAGTTAACTTAATTGTTACAATTTTGGTACGATTATCATGAACTTATTCGTGGAAAAATATAAATTGCAACAAAACATACAATAAAATGAAAATATAAATATTTATGTTACACGCTTCATTGTATAATATTATACTATAAAATATAATAAATATTTATTTATAATTTCAAACAATTAAGTGATAAGTGATATTTTTAATAGAAAAGTCATATAACCTATGTTTAAATTAAAAATTTTACAAGTAAAGTTCTTTATATACGTAGTTTTTAATATTATTTTTATCGAAATCATCAAAATAAATTCTTAAGGAACTCCAAGATCGAACTCTAGATAAAGCTACATATAATTGTCCATGATTAAATACTTCTTTTCTCAGATCGATTCCAATTTTTTCAAATGTTTGTCCTTGAGCTTTATTAATTGTCATAGCAAAAGCTATTTTAATAGGAAACTGTCTCCTTTTGAAAATAAATGGATAGTCACTTTCAGATGAATATAAAGTAATACGAGTTATAAAAACGATCTCTCCTTTTCTATCATCAGTTAATATTTCACATTTTAATACATTATTTGATAAATTCAAAATCAATAATCTAGTGCCATTACATAAACCTTCGTTGATATTTAAATTTCTAATAAGCATAACTATGCAATTCATTCTTAATTTCAATTCATAAGGTGGCAGAGATGGAGGAGATAACGTGTTTAAATATTCAGGCAGTAAAATATCGGTAAACCCAACATTATCGCAATTTTCAGTACTATCTATACTTGTACATATTTTTTCTGTTGTTTCGTCTAATAAATTAACAACTTTTTCATTTATTTCATTAACGTCAGCATTTCTTGGAGATAAAACAGCATAATTAATAGCTTTTCTGTACTGCATATTTCTAAAAATTTCACCATAAATATCTTCTACTATATCTGTCTGAGTTGGAGCAATGCAATCACATGGAAAGTAGTCAATACTTAAATTATGATCTGCATCATTCAATATTCCATCTCCAACATCTAATAAGAATTTTGCGAATTGAACTTCTGCGGGCAAAGCTCGCATATTTTGAATTAAAGAAAATTTAACAAATTTGTTCCAATTGGAAGTACGATTTATTGATAAATCGATAGTTTCACTACGAGTTCCACGAACTTTTACTGGTAACAATTGTCTGAAATCTCCACCTAAAATGACGATCTTTCCACCAAATAAGTTATTATTATTCATAATATCACGTAATGTTCTATCCATAATTTCAATGGCATATCTCGGTGCCATAGGTGCTTCGTCCCAAATAAAGACGTCAACGTCCTTTAAATAAGAAGCTTCTCTTGATTCCAATTTAATACTTGAAGATGAATCTGCATGTAATGGCACAGGTAATTTGAATATCTTATGTACTGTTTTACCTTCAGGAAGTAAAGTTGCTGCAATCCCAGTAAAAGCCATCATACATACTTTCTTATTATCTCCTTTTATCAAATATGAAAGAGTTTCATACAAAAATGTTTTACCAGAGCCTCCTGGCCCGTCGATAAAAAAGCAATTACTATCATTTTCCGTTTCTGTAGAATTTCTATTTAATATTCTACTTAAAATCATATCAGCGATCAACTTTTGTTTTTCATTTAATTTACTCATTCTCAGATTACCAATACTTAAAAATTCTAGTGTCGAAACTTCATCATTATTATTTACTGATAAGTTATCATTTATTGCTTGTATAAAAACATTAAATTGTAGAAATTCGGTAATTGTTCTATCTTCTTGTTGAAGCATACACTGTATATCAATTATTGATTTAATATAGCTTTGTTCTTTAGAAAAGCGTCTAATAAAATCTTCAGACATAAAATCTTTAAAATCATCCCATAATTTATATGGTTCTAATGGATTACAATAAATAAGAATTCGTACGAATAAACATCGAAGCTGTTTTGGCATCATAAAAACTGTAGCTTCTCTCATAGCATACGTCCATTCTTCGTCGTTTTCAATAAAACCGAGAGCTAAACATGTAGCTGTAAAGGTTTCTTTAATGTCTCCATTTACGGCCCTTAAATGTTCAAAACTTATTGCTCCTTATACTCTCATCAATAAAATTCTTAAATGAAAAAGTTCAACTTGAGATGGACTTACTGTGTACATGCGGCCTATGGAATTCGTATACTTTTTTCTTTTGTGCCACTTACTTTCTTTTTTCCCATTAACATTTACTGTCTTAAAAACATAATGTACAGGAATATTAGGATATACATAATTACGAGCTTCAGGATCTCGCAAATTAAGAGGAAAATAATCCATTAGCATAGTCACTTGCTCCAATGCATTCTGAATATTTTCTTCATCAGGATCAGTATGAATAGTTACATTTTGAAAATTAGGAAGATGTACTGGTAAACGTATAATATTGTGGCTTTTACCATGCAATGGTTTTGATAAAATTCTCCAAACTGCTTCAGCTGGACTAACATAACGAGTTTCAATGTACTGTTTTATTTCGTCGTGTTGAATAATCGAACCATCTGTATTATTAGTAATAACTACAGACGCAGCATCGTGTCCCTTGTATATATATTTATGTAAATATTTGATGGACTGTATGCTTAAGCAAACTTCAACATTTATATGACAATTGAACATTAAAGATAACTTTGAGCAATACGGTACTACATAACGGTTATCTACTTGATAATTATTAGGACGTGTATAGGTTTTACCTGTATCTCTTCGTCGATAAATCGGGTAGCTATTAATATCAATAATAGTTTCATTTTGAAATTGTTTTGGAAATCTTTTAGAGCATTTTCCATTAACTAAACACCAATCACCGCATGGTCCATGTATCATATTTTTCATGACGATATCGTGTAATTCAGGATACAAATTTGGATCAGGAATTTCAGCAAAAATAATATTATCAACTTTTTGAACGGTATTAATTTTACAATTTTGAGATAAAGTAATAAGCAAGTGACAATGAGGCAATCCGCGTTTTTGAAATTCAATTACATAAATATATGCTGCTACTTCACCAAAAAACTTTTCTTTAACAATACAATCAAGTAAAGCATTCTTTTTTAAATTAAAAACTCGAGTATAAAGATCCGGTCTATCGGACGCTTGTTGTCCCGGCAGTAAATTATCTTGTATTTCCTTCCAATGAGGGTTGCAAGTCATTGTTATAAATAAGTCTGGTGTGCCTGTCTTTTGTGTTTGTGTCATAGCGTCGTGATAACACTGCAACATATAACGTGGAGATCCTACAAAAGTTGATGGCAAAATTTGAATTTTTTCAACCCTTGCATTTTCATTATTAGCTTTCTTTTGTAAATAGTCGATAACACCTGTATATGATGCAACTCGTAATTCTGCTTGGTGTGATTTACAATACTCTATGCGATCTTTTTCTACTTTAACATAACAATCAACTAAATATTGTTGAAACAAACGTTGACCTTTTATTATCGGATTAAAATCGTCTCTAATAGCGATTTTATATCTAACATATGCCATTCTTGAAATTTTCCTTTTACCATCTTTTCGAAGCATATCTTTGTTCCAACCCCTTGAACCGTGAGGATAAAATAATGGATAAATCCATGGTTCAACATTGGGATCCATAAAACTAACAGTTTGTAATTCTTTAGTATTTCTATTTCGAATAACTACGTATGCATCAGGTATTTCTCCATCTGCAGTAGTAGAAAAAATCGCAGCAACTTCATTTGTTCTCTGAAAATTATATCGTCTGTTATCATGTACTCCTGATTTTAACGAAAAAAGCAATTGTAATTCTTGGTCTTGTAATGAACCATTTTCTTCTTGTTTTCTCAATTCGTCTCCCATCATTTCATAGGATTGAGCGAAAACATTGTACTTACGCATAATATTTTCTAGCATTGTTACAATATCGATATGCACTTCAGAATTAAATGCTTTCATTCGATGCTCAATAGCTTCATTAGCATCAACGATGAAAAGTTGACCGTATGAAGGATTGTCATTGGGTAACGGATATAGAGCAGTATTGATTTGATAATAAATCTGTCCTTGTATTTTAAAACAATAAGGACCAGGTCGTCTATTATTGAAATTAATTAAATTGGCATTGAATGAGGCAAAAGAAAATAAATTATTATAAAGTCGAATGTGTTTAAAAAAATGATGAGACAGTATATGGTCAGAATCGAATAATTTTTTCAATTCAGTAGGAAATTGAGGAGTACGTGGTAACTCAATGTTTCCATGATTACAACAATCATTAAACGAATTACCTTTATTAGATACTCTTTCATTTGGAAAGTGTTTAGCTTTACAATGGATGCATTCAATATTAATTTCTCCAATAAAATTCTCTACGGTATTTAGTAGAATATAATGGTTTTGGTTAATTAATGATGGGTCAATATTATTATTTCTTATATTTTCATTAAAATAGCAATGATCATGATTCATTGAAAATGTAGCATTTTGAAAATCTTCTTGTACATTAGGCGATACAATTTCTTGAATATTACCTTCATTTCTATTATTTTGACTGTAGTAACAATGATCATGATTAATGGAAAATCTATTATTTTGACTGTAGTAACAATGATCATGATTAATGGAAAATCTATTATTTTCGTTAGATGTACTTGGAACAGAATTGAACGTAATATCATTAGAATTTGTTTGTTCAGAAACTTTTTTTCTGTAATTACGTTGATTTATTTTAACCTGTTCAGCTCTACGCTTCTTTTTTCTTTCTAATTCATCTTCATTTTCAATTTTCTTTTTACGGCCCATAATGAAAAAAGCAAAATGTAATCATAAAAATATATATGAATTTCAAAATTAATTTATGTATTAAAATATTATTTCAAAAAATGTTAGTATTATAAATGGAAAAATGTATTATTTTATCTAAAAATATTAAGTGTAAAATAGAATAATGGAATAAAATAATAAAAATGAAAAATATAGTAAGTGGAATTTATTTGAAAAATATACTAAGTGAATGTAGAAATGCCTGAAATTGTAAGTACCATATCATAAACAATAATTTAATCTTTAAAATTATTTGAAATTATTTCTTAGTTATAAAATATTACAGTAAAAAATATTTATTTTAAATCAATTTTTTTGAATATCGTGACAGAAGTATTTAAAATCTTTAAGCAATTACTCTTTAAAATTTCTACAACATTTGATATTATTCTTCTATTTCCTTTAAATAATTTTGAAATAGCAATGTTTCCTAAGAAATAATATTAACGAAATATTTCTTTAATTTCTTCCTTTAATTTTTTTTCATTTAATATATATATATATATAAAATAATGTTCTTATTACATTCCTTTAATTTTTTTATAAATTTTTTAAAAATATGTAATAATATGACTTTTCCTTTAATTTGTTCCTTTAAATTTTTCCTTTAATATATATAACATAATATTGTAATTGTTCCTTCAATTTTTTTCATGAATTTCCTAAAAATATGTAATAATATAATTTTTCCTTCAATTTGTTCCTTTGAATTTTTCCATAAATATTTATGATATGACGTATGTAATAAATAATATTTGTATTTATGTATTTATTTATTTATTTATTTTCAATACAAAATGTTAATATACAAAACATTTATTTGTCAAGGATGAACATAAATTCATTAGTTGTACATGCCCCTTTGAAATGTAATTGTGATGTTGACCTTGTGCAGTGCAATGTCTGTAAAAAAAATATAAATTAATAAGAATTTGTAACTACTTGTTTGTAAATGCTAGAAATAATAAATAAGGGTGTAACAATTCTGTAAAAGGCAATAAGAAAACTAATACAGGTATTTACAATATTATTTTTTACAATATTACTTATAAAACAAAGAAAAAATAATATAAAAATATATCAAAATAAGATGTAAATAAAAGATGATATTTAATGCATAAATAATAAAGTTTTTAATAAATTTAAATCACTATAATGTGGACTAATTTATACTATTTCAATTTTTAATTTTCAATTAAATGTTGTGTGAAGAAAATGTTACGTAAAGGTTTGCTGTACATACTTTTACATTTATCTTTGTCTAGTATTGATTAATGTTGTATACTATATCGTACATCCTTCTATTTTTATGTATGTTATACATGTGGATGATATGAAAATAATTGAATACCTGTAGTATAAACAAAGAATCTATATTATGAATACGAATACAAGAAAAATTTACTAATAAAATTTAAATCAGTGTAATGCATGTTATATAATTTAAAACTATTTTCATTACAGTTATCATTAAGTAAAATTAAAGCAAAATTAAAGCTATCATAATTATTAAAATGCTTTTTACCTTTAAAATGTAGCTAACGTGCCGTTATACCAACAAAATTTGAAGTCCTGTAACAAAAATAAATAATACATAAATAATACATAGAATACTGTTAACGATATGACTACTATATATGTATAAGTAATTATTCAATTATAGATACTTAAAAATTAAAATCAGACAAAATAAATTGATTATCAATTTCATTTGTTATATAACTTCAGAAAAATTTAGAAAAATTACATTTGAACAACATTAGAATATTTTTATGCTAAATATATTTATGTTTTTCTTGTACTATAAAAGTGCGATTAGAGAATTATAACTTGAAAATTTAATACATTTGAAAATAAATGTATTGCAATACAAATATTGTATAAAATTATTTTTCTTTCAAAACAAATGAAGAGGTTAGAAACTAAAAGACAAGACGTCTAAGAAATAAAGACAATAAATATTAAATGTAATGCATTTAAACATTAAAACCACACAAGTTCAGTCCTTTTTTTATTTTTAGATCTTAAAATATTATCATTATCAATGATTAACATTATAATTATACTAAAATACTAAACTAATTATTCTAAACTAAATGTAAATTTTTTAACTGACCAGTCACATATATTTACAAGTTTTATAATGCCAAAGTTTTATGTAAATATATTGATAATTTACCTTATTTATAAAATTCATTGACTCTTCTAGATTGGTTCGATGTTCCACTGATTTAATCCAATTAACTTTACTTCAAATCAATTATAATATTTTTAATATCTTGAAATCATTTATAAGCCAATGTGGATTCTCGTTTCTGTTGTCTATCTGTTCTCTCTGTTTAATATTTTTGATATCTTGAATTGATATATCTTGAAGTCATTATTTACAAACCAATGTGAATTCTCTCTCTTAAAAAATGTTTTTTTTTTCCTGTTAAAAACGTGTGTATATATTATATATGTGTATAATATATAGAACAGTCCACTGATGATAATCCACCAATTCTCCACTTTTTCAACTTTAATCTTCTCTAATCTAATCCACCAATTCTTCACTTTTTCACTTTTTGACCTCTAATAATTTATAATACTCTAATATAAAAGTTGGCCCTATAAGTCAATAAGTCAACCAATATTTATATTCTCTAAATCTGATATACTAATAGGTTAAGTAGGTTAGTATAAGTTGGATCTATAAGATGTCGACACTAACCTATCTTACTTACTGTATTTCGACACTAACCTATCTTACTTTACTGTATTAGCCAATGAAATTTTTTGATAACGCTCTGAAGTTGGCTCTCTAAGCTTCAATTCGATAATATCGCTATCTCCCTTTTATAATAGGAACATTATAAAGACAGTTCTTTTTTTATGAATTTTAATTAACTTCATATTGCATTAAGTGGGATAAGACTGGGTTAAGGCTTGGACAAATATATTTTAGTATAATTAGTCTGGTAATTATTTTTTCAAATCGATGGAAAAAAACATGTTTATACCTCAAAAATATACATAAAAATGATTTTAGCACCTCCCTGGCTCCTATATTTTGATTTATAAGTCTTTAATATAACTACTGGATTGAAGGATCAATTTTTGTATATCATCTCATGTCTCACAGCGCTGCTCTAGAACACTTTTACCAAACAAATGAGAGTGTAGGGAAAATCTTGATTATATATATATTAACACAAAATAACCGGAACAGATTTTGAAAATATACACCCAATCAATTTTTACATGTAGAAATATGCAAAAAAATTGGAAAAATTATTAAAAAATCATTAGAAAATTATTCAAAGATGTATATTAATGGAAGATTCAAAATTTTCAAAAATCTGCTCCACTTCTTTGGTGTAAATATATATAAACAAGATTTTTCCCACACTCTGATTCATTTGGTCAAAGGGTTCCAGAACAGCGCTGTGAGACATGAGATGGTATACAAAAATTTATCCTTCAATCCAGTGGATATATTACAGACTTATAAATCAAAATATAGGAGTTAGGGAGGTGCTAAAATATTGGTTTTATTGTATTTTTGAGGTATAAAGTTGTTTTTATATAGATTTGAACCAATAAATACCAAACTAGTTATACCAAAATCTATTTTTTTGGGCTTTAACCCAGGCTTGCCATTTGAAACTATAATTTGATCAAAGTATTTTGATTTTCATACTTGTTGAACAACAAAAAAATAATCCAGATTATTAATTACAATTTCTTAGATAGAATAAATTCTTTCGGAGTTAACGAACTTATTTTAGAAAAAAGACGCGAGAAAAAGTAACATCTCTACATTGTTCGGAGAATTCGTTCAAAGTATCAACGACTTTGCGTCCCACCTCCTCCCTCCCCCCTGCCGCTGAGCCTGTGCTCGCGATTCTTATTAGCTGAGGGCTTATTAGCCGAGTCGAAAACATACTCGTTCTTACTTCGGCGGCGCGACTCTCCCCTTACGGCGTAGAGTACAGAGCACTCGCGTGCACGCAATTGAAGAACTTCGAGACTATTACTTCAAGTTCTTGCGTATCCACACTGAGAGAAAAAACTAGGAATTGGAAGAAGAGCGCTCTTAGGTGTATCGCAAGGACGTTTTAACCTGCGATTTTTACGAGAAACTCAAGCGATGTTCGCAAGACCCCCCGCGTTATCCGCATGAACTCGTTCCTAGCGAAAATCGCAAGAGCGCCACGGGATTATCCCGGGAGGTTCCTTGCGATTAAGTTGGGGAATCGTTCACGCCTTGGCTGTGTCTACATCCAGACGTACTCGCTTCTCTTATTGGTTGGGAGCGAGCGCGCGCGCCTATGATGACCAATGAGAAAAGCTAATAGCACGCGCCCGCAGTGTAGCCGTCTGCTATGACGCTCTCCCCACCGTGCCGCATGCTTATTTGCAAGGAATCTCCCGGGATAATTCCGTGGCGCTCTTGCGATTTTCGCTAGGAACGAGTGCATGTGAATATTTCTAGTAGCCACGCGAATAAAGCAGGCGTGATTCTTGCGATATTAGCGTGAAAAAACTCCACGCGATAATCTCTAGATATTTCTCTCAGTGCATGTGAGCGTGTCTGTATGAGTTTGCGAGAGAGAGAGAGAGAGAGAGAGAGAGAGAGAGAGAGAGAGAGAGAGAGAGAGAGAGAGAGAGCTCCGGGCGCATAGTAGGGGGAGCAAAGGCAACGGCGCAGCGACGAGAGCGGCGCGACGCCACATGCCGCGGAGCTATAACGCGGCGCAGCACAGCACGGCGCTCATATACATTGTCCCTTACTTTTTCGCCGAGTGCCGCTACCCGCCTCCCCGCTCGTTATAACTTAATATTTATATATTATTTATATATATTTATATATTATTTATTTATATATTAAACTTTTTTTATTGAACATGCTAAGAATAATTTATTCCTTATAAGTTGGGAATCTGTTTTTTTTTTAATTTTATGCATCTTTAATACTTGATATAATACTAAAGTACGTTTACTCTTAAGGAATACAAAATTTTGATGCTAGAAACTATAAACTTATTCCAATATTTTTTTTTCGTGAAACATTAAATGAAGAATAATGTCTCAATATAATATTGACATAGTTTATTCTAATATTAACAAATCGTATTGTGTTTTGAAATACTTTTCTACTTCTGGCCATTACTTTAACAAATAATTAAAACATATTATTTATTTTTTGAAACTACAACCAACATTAATTTGATTATTACACTTTAATCATTTTCATTTTAATAATTTTCCAATAAATAATACCTAATAATGAAATAAAAATGCATATTTAATATTAAATTTTCGCGTCTAAAAGGCTTGGATAAATCAAGAGCCAAATCACAGATCAAATCTATAGAGGCTTCACTTCTTCCGGTCATCACTTTTTTAAGAAGGGATATGCTTCAACAAAAAAGATTAGATTATAAACGATCATCATCATTTTATCAATTTTAGAGGGTTTGATCGTCTTTGAACGACTGCGACACATGATAACGTTTTCGTTATCATGGCTTTTTAGCCTCGCTACTTATTTTTTTTATGACGATTATAGGGCCCCCTGAGCTCGCCCACTCGTGGCAGTCTCTGATTTTGTTGATGCTTGCCGTAGCGATTATTTTTATTAAATATTTACACGTATGTATAATAATTATGTTTATGTAGTCGATTCATATAATCTTCGGCAGAATCTGCGTTTTCATATTTTACTTATCTATTTTGATTTACCCGTTAATACTGTAGGCTGCAATCATTATTGGAGTTATACACACACACACACACACACACACACACACACACACACACACACACACACGCACGCACGCACACACACATCAAATGCAGCTTTTGAGGATCTTTGTCAGCACGGATTCGATACTTTGAGGATTTTTCGGACTTTTGAGGACATCCTCAAAATTCCTTCGGTATGAAACGGTACTTTTGAGGATTTATATTAATACCTTCAACGCAGAGAGGGAGTTATTTTTTTAGTCAAACATATACGAACTCTGGAGAAAAAACTATAGATCCTCAAAAGTACCGGTTTGCGAAATGTGTGTGTGTGTGTATACACACACACACACACACCCACACACATATATATATATATACACACACACGCACACAAACACACACACACATACACATACACACACTATTTTCAATCATGGTATTAACGTATTCTCACTAGCAGTTAATTTATTAGCATTATAAAGATAGTTTTTTTTATCAATTTTAATTAATTTTATATCGCATTAAAGAGGCAAGCCTGGGTTAAAGCCTGGAAAAATAGATTTTAGTATAATTAGTCAGGATATTATTTTTTCAAATCTATGTTAAAAATAACTTTATACCTCATAAATATACATAAAAAACATTTTAGCACCTCCCTGGCTCCTATATTTTGATTTATATATCTGTAATATAACCACTGGATTAAAGTATCAATTTTTCTATATCATCTCATGTCTCACAGCACTGCTCTGGAGCGCTTTTACCAAATAAAGGCGAGTGTGGGGAAAATCTTTTTTATATATATTAACACAAAATAAGCCTAGCCGATATTGATAATCTACACCAAATTAATTTTTACATATAGAAATATGTAAAAAAATTGGAAAAATCATTAAAAAATTATTCAAAGATTTATAATGATGGAAGAATTCAAATTTTTCAAAATTTACTCCTCTTATTTTGTGTAAATATATATAAACAAGATTTTCACCACACTCTCATTCATTTGATCAAAGTTTTCCAGAGCAGCGTGTGAGACATGATATGATTTACTAAAATTGATCGTTCAATCCTGTGGTTATATTACAGACTTATAAATCAAAATGCAGGAGCCAGGTAGTTGCTAAAATATTATTTATGTATATTTTTGAGGTATAAAATGGATTTTTTATATAGATTTGTAAAAATAATTACCTGACTAATTATACTAAAATCTATTTTTTCAGGCTTTAACACAGGCTTGCCCCTTAATAAAGCCAATTGAAACTACAATTTTATCGTAAATTTTATCGGAAATATTTTAATCTTCATACTTATTGAACAACTCCAACAAAATATTCAAGTTTATTAATTACAATTTCTTAGATAGAATAAATTGTTTCAGAGTCAACAAACTTATTTTAGAAAAAAGACGCGAGATAAAGTAACATCTCTAGTTCGTAGAATTCGTTTGAAATATCAACGCCTTGCCCCCCCCCCCCATCCTTCTCGACAGGAGCGTGTGCTAAGGCTACGGCGCGGTGACGAGAGCGGCGTGGCGCCACTCGCCGCGTTGCTACTCGGCGCAGCGCAGCACGGCGCTCATATACATTGTCCCGTACTTTTTCTCCGAGTGCCCCCACCCTCCTCCCTGCTTGTCATAACGTAATATTCTCAATCACTTTTTAAAATAACTAGCCAAATCCATGCACGCTGCACACACCCTATGTACTTCTTTTATTGAATTATTCCCGTCTGCTCGACGGGATTTGACTGTGGGTGTCGAATGGACGAATACAAAACTTTCAGTCCTAAGGATTCGAGCGTTAATTTCCAATGTACTGACATGAATTGAGTACCGTGATCTGATAGTATTTTTTCGGCGTGCCCACATGAACAAAATAATGGTTTATTAGTTTATTTAAACACGTGCGTGTATTTGCTCGCTTGATGGCATAAATAGTTACTTGTAAATGAGTAGACGAGAACTATTTTGTAGAAAGATAACGAAACTTTATTTTTAACATACAGGGTGATTTGCCTCTGATAGTAAGCGGGCGTCTGCCTTTCGCCGCTGGCGATCGTCACTCGGCGAATCGCTTGCCGTCGCCGCAAGCTCTCTTTTGTTTTGTAGGGGAAGCGAAAATCCGCCGAGCGTCAATTAACTATATTCGAAATTTTCTCTCTTTTTTTTTAATACTCATGGATTCTCCCTAGCCAAAACAGCCCCGAGTAATCTGCATTACTCGTGCTCGCTGGATCCTTAAACTTGAGCTCTATACTCAAAACGGGATCTGACAGCCTCGGGATGTACCCTAGCTGAGGGCTTCACAGCCACGACAGTACAAAATACCTCGTGCTCTGAGAGTCACATCCTTTTAATTTTGATTTTATATTTACATGTATTTACGCTCGGATTCTCGCTTCCCCTTTACAGAAGGAGTTCGAAACATTACTAATCTACTAAAAATAAAAAGATCTTGCGCCACAATCAAATACTGCACACCTCCTGATGATCGCGGTAGGGGGCCATAGAAGTCGACACTTACGATTTCATTAGGCTCTTTCGACTGTACAAATTGATAAGCGTCTTCCATCTTATATTTCAAATATTTTACACGTTGGCACGCACGTTTTCGTCCAAATCTTTACATCCGCTCTCATACGATGCCAGAAAAAATATTCACTTAAATACGCGAACAACTTATACGACCCAGCATGGCCAAATTGCACTGAAAAAAAAATTTATTAGTATTAAATAAATATTTTTTTGAATAGTAGCAAAAAAATATTTTCTTAAAACAAATAATTGTTTATTTGACATAAGAAAAGTTTATTTGATTTAAAAAAGGTATATTTAAATTAAGAAAATAATTAGTTGTTTCAAGAAAATATTTTTTTGCTACTATTCAAATAAATATTTATTTAATACTAATAAATTTTTTTGTCAGTGTGCTCGTATGCTATTTTCAACGTTTTATTAACCAAAGATCTTGGCAAATACAGTTTCCAGTTATTAGTTTTAGTTTGCTTAACGTAAATTATATTATTTTCTTTTAGCCACTCTAATTTATTTGACGACTTAGAACAAAGCTGTTGCAAAATAGGATCATTTGCTTGGTGTGTCGCGAGATTACGTAGATCATTGACAAGTTCGCGCTTCATCGTGATTTCGCCCACTACTACTACCGAGTTAACTTTAGCTGCATCAATCGTTTGCTTTTCTGGTAGCACCCGAACCGAATGATTTGGATGTGATTCGTACGATTGATCCTGGAAATTTCTACTGAAGAAATCCGCGATCACGTTATCAGCACCTTCACAGTGTCGGATTTCGAATTTGTACTCCTGAAGAGCCAAAATCCAACGAATCAAGCGCGCACTGTGAAATGGCGAGGATAACAGAAACGTCAAGGACTTGTCGTCCGTCACTATATCAAATTCAACTCCTACGAGATAATATTGGAATTTCAAGACCTAGTAAATGATCGCGAGAAGATCTTTTTCCGTAGTAGTGTACCGACTTACATAGTTAGTGAGTACGCGACTGGCTAAGGAGATTCTACACGCATTATTGTCTTTATTGAATTGATATAAAATCCCGCTTATCTATGTCGCTTGCGTCGGTCTGTAAGAAAAACTTTACGTTTATCAAAAAATGACTAACAAGGAGATGATCAGGGGTGCGGGTCCTGGATTTGGCTAAAACTGTAGGAGGTACTTATTTTTGACAAATAATGAGACACGTATCTCGGGGTTTTTGTGAATGGGCCTTTTTTCCGAGACTCAAACTATTTTATGTCTAAAATGAACAATTTTCGATAAAAATGGGGTAATAGCTTTTTGAATATTTCGGTCATATAAATGGGCTAAAAAGTTTATAAAAGAAGTTTGTAGAGATGCAGCTAATGGCCTAGTTACTACCAGAACGTATTGTTGTAAAAGGGTTGAAATGAACAACAATATTTAGTTGAGTTTCAACATTTCGGACATCTTTATTTTATGTCCCTCTTCAGGAATAATACTGTATTTTATACAAAGTCAAATGTTTGCGGGAAACTATACGCTCGTCAATGAATAATAATAATTTTGCCTTCTTTATAAAAGAAGGAAAAAAAAGCTTTAATTTAAGCTGTATTTAAATTCAAAAAATGTCGATTTTAAAAAAAGATATAGGCTATTAAAAATAGACTAAGAAAATCACAAAAAATTTCTCATTTTATCGAAGCATTTAACGGGTGGTATTTTAAGCTTCTTACTTTATTTTTAATAGCCTATAACTTTTTTAAAAATCGACATTTTTTAATGAAACACAGCTTAAATTAAAGCTTTTTTTGCCTTCTTTTATAAACTTCTTAGCCCATTTATATGACCGAAATATTCAAAAAGCTATTACTAAAGAAAGAAACCGCATTTTTATCGAAAATTGTTCATTTTAGACATAAAATATCTTGAGGCTCGGAAAAAAAACCCATTCACAAAAATCCCGAGACATGTGTCTCATTATTTGTCATAAAGAAGTTTTAGCCAAATCTAGGACCCGCACTCCTGATCATCTCCTTTTAAGTGTCACCGTGTTAAAAAAATTGTTTCAAAGCCTCAAGTGCACGAATATGACTATCGGTCCAAATCCACTGCTTTTCCGATCGAAGTAAGTCACGGAAAGGATCGACATAATTCACATGTGTCACGCTAAACCGTCTATAAAATCCGCACACACCGAGAAACGCTTTTACTTGCTGTTTGCTGGCGGGAAGGGGAAACTCACGGATTTTCATTAAGTGTTCCGGATTGGCCTTAATGCCTTTTTCATCTAAAATGAACCCACAAAAATTTAACACTCTTACGAAATGAAATGATTTTGCAAAGCTGAGCGTTAGCCCTGCCTCCCGCACACAAGCAAACACTTGATCCAAATGGTCGAGATGTTGTTCAAACGTGTTCGACGTTATCAATAGATCGTCGACATAAATATTGAGAAGATGCAAAACTTTATTTAACGCGATGGTTAGGCCGTGAATAAATCCGGATCCTGCAGTGCTCAAGCCGAATTAGTCCGGGCGCTGGTGACACTTGAGCATAAATTTTTAGCTCCCCTCAGTAACTTGTTACAGTACTTGTAACAGAAATTTGTTGGTTACGAAGCTCGAAACCCGTCAGTTTTTTTGTTATAAACAAATTACTGATTTGCAATAAACAAAAAATCGTTTTTTGCAATTAAAAAAAATTGCGTTACGTTTTCTAGATATTTTTGAATCGAAAGTGTTTTTAGAAGTTTTTTCGTAAAACGCATACTTTTTGAGTTAAAAATGATTGAATTTTGATATTTCATGAGAATGGACGGGAATAAAAGCTCAAAATATCGTATTTTGTGAAAACTTTATCAATTTTTAACTCAAAAAGTATGCGTTTTACAAAAAAACTTCTAAGAACACTTTCGATTAAAAAATACCTAGAAAACGTAAAGCAATTTTTTTTAATTGCAAAAAAAGATTTTTTGTTTATTGCAAATCAGTAATTTGTTTATAACAAAAAAACTGACGGGTTTCGAGCTTCGTAACCAACAAATTTCGACTCAGCGCACCGAAAAATATCAGAAAACCCCAAGTTACTGAGGGGAGCTAAAAATATATGCTCAAATGTCACCAGCTCCCGGACTAAATGGTATTCGCGTAAATTGATACGTGTGCCCTTTATGCCGAAAAGTCGTGTATTTTCGCGATTCTTGTTTTAATCGAAATTGATTGTAGCCTCTTACCGAATCAGTGATCGAAAAATATTTTGCCCCCTCGTGCTTTTGCATCAATTCGTCGATATGAGGTGGGCACTCATTATCTGCCGGAATGACTTTATTCAAAAATTATGCGTCCAGACATACCCGAACATCCGCGTTTTTCTTCGCGACTATCCTAATTGGATTGCAATATTCGCTACATGAATACTCTATTATATGCCTTGTCGCAGCATTTTGTGTATGTCCCGATCGACCGCCGATTGTTGATATAACGGGATAGAGTATGAGCTCTTGACAAACGGCTTATCAGCCGTGGGCTTTATTTCGTGTTCGTACGTACGCGTGCTACCCGGTTGGTTCGAAAAAACCTCCCGATGTTTCAACAAGTTTAAGAATTTTTGCTTTTTCTGTGTATTTTAATCCGTCAAGCTCTGCACATATAACATAATTTGATCCTCAATTTCTACTGACTTTTCTATATATTCTGGTTCGTCACAAAATCTTCTATCTTCGCGACTTTCCACACCGGATGATTCCGCTCGCGCACCCCCCAGAGTAAACACACCTACGGAGGAATCAGGGTTTCCGTCCCCCGCAGAATGGGACTCTGTCGTTATCTTTTCGCTCAACTCTCTCTTCGTACTAAAATTCCAACTATCGGAATTCACCGAGCAAAGTTTTAGTCCATGACAATGAGATTCACCTTCTGCTAATTTCGGACGATAATTTACCAAACCAGCAGGAATTGTCCCATTAAGCATATCCAATAATTCGTCTTTAAAGTTAATTATGACTTCATGCGCTTTCAAAAAATCCGCGCCTAATAAAGTCTAAAGATGGACCAGATACCATAGTCTAGGCGCCAGGGGGGTTCCCGGGGCCGATGGATGTCCACGCCTCCACCAAAGCTTTTCTTACGTATTTTTGTCTGCTGATTCCGAATTTCGAAGGTGCACAGTCGCCAGACTGTTATTTTTTTTTTTGTTATTAACAATTTAATTGTTTAAATTTCTGCCAAATCAATATGATTAATTATAACTGAATCCTAACTGTATAAAACTATAGTAAATTGATGTAGAATGATGCTCGTTTTTTCAGAATTGAAAAATTTTTATTAGAACCCGAATTATTGCAAATTTAGTGCAATAACTCGCGAATTCGAGCGCGGGACAGATTAAACAGTCTACGTTGCTCTGCGCGCGGCTCCGCGCTCGCGCTCAAATTCGCGAGTTAAATTTGCAATAATTCGGGTTCTAATAAAAATTTTCCAATTCTGAAAAAACAAGCATAATTCTAGATAAATTTACTAGTTTTATACAGTTAGGATTCAGTTATAATTAATCATATTGATTTAGCAGCAATTTAAATAATTAAATTGTTAATAACAAAAAAACTAACAGCCTGGTGACTGTCCACCTTCGAAATTCGGAATCAGCAGACCAAAATACGTAAGAAAAGCTTTGGTGGAGGTGTAGACATCCATCGGTCACGGGTACCCCCCTGGCGCCTAGACTACCACTAAAAATGTGTATTCGAGTTTAAACTTCCATATAACTACAGTTAAATATAAGTTTTCTTTGAAATATTTATCATTTTCTTTCCCACAGCTACATACACAGCTAAATTGCTCACCGGTAATTCGGGTATATTATTGTTTTGCCTTAAATCATTGTAAATACTATAAGAAAATACATGTTTGATTAAATTATATCAAAAAATTTAACTAATATAATCATCTTATAGAGCTCATTGAAGAAAAATTTGACTGTTTCTTCAAATTTAAAACTTTTATGAATAACAATACAGCCATTTAATAATGATATTAAAAATATACTATAATAAACTCTCATAACGCTATCACATTATGTAATTATTATTTTCTCTTGAAAAGTTGTGAAATCTATCTAAAAAAACATATTACAAAAGTTTAAACTAAGGCAAGTACCTATTAGTCTCTCTCCCACCCTATCTCTCCCTCCCTCTCTTTCCGACCTCTCTCTCTTTCTCCCGCTCTCGCTCTCTCTCTGGCTCTCCCTCTCTCTCTATCTCCCCCTCTCTCTCAACATCCGGCAAACTGAGTACCAAAAACTTTAATGAGTGCTTAAAAATTTTTTTAGTAGAATCAACACGTTTTTTAAAAGCTAATTTCTTAATAAAACTTTCTACGAAAGTATAAAATAAGGCAAGTATAGACGTTTTTTCTGGATAATCTATAAAAAACAACACAATTTATCTAGTCCTTTTATTTCTTCGAATCTCATCTATTCAATAAACACTCTCTACAAATGGTAATAATTTTTTTCATGACTGTACAAATAATCTATAAAATAATAATATTTATGATTTTGTAAAAGAAATCAAATAAATACGAATGAAAAAGTCTTTTAATTCTTTGAGTCATTGTATGCTGAACAAATTATATGTAAGTACATTCACAAAATTTTAGTTTACGGGTGGGTTACTTAAATATAGAATACAAAATTTTTGCATAAATTCATTAAAAATATTTATACCTATAAGTCTACTATAAATAATTACATTGGCTTTAATTTTTAATTGGTACCGTTAAGTACAACATCACTATATGTGCAGAATCATGGTTTACTTTTATTACCCACAATATTTTTCTTTGTGTCCGTCCTTTTTAAACGAGAATAAAATAAAAAATTCATATAAATTTATAGTCCACTTAAAAGTGCTTTACATTTTACTAACCGTTTTATAAGCAACCTATTGTGTATCGTTTTCCCGCGTGTAAATATCATATAAGATCTCATATGAGAATTTCCGGCATCGCATATCTCGTATCAGATCTCATATGCGATGTCATCTGCAATTTTATATATTATGGGATTACATCTGAGATCTCATATGATACTTTCAGGCGGGTTTGCACTTTCTATTTAAAAACAGAGTGATAGATTCACGGATCAGTAGTTAATATCTAGAAGCAACCCATTTATACATTTTATCTGATTTTAAACATATGAATAGTTATATGAAAATGACCATGTCTTACACCTTGAACTGCAAATCGTCGGGCCCGCCAAGTATGTATTGGAGATCGGAGGATCATCCCTGCTAGAGCAGCTCTAGACTTCTCTTTTCCTCCCAAGGTGCATAATATTATAGAAAGTTCAAAATTGAGAAAGAATCATGAAAAATAGTGATGTGTTGGTAACTATGTAATTTTTTTATTTAGGCTTTGACTTTTCGTAAATATCTAAAAAAATTCTTATGAATTTTAGAAATAAAGAGAAGGCATTATAGTTATATAATTAAAATAATCTTCGCCCACACGGGCGTAAAGTGCGTAGGTTCTATAAAGTTTTGTAAGAGTATGTGAGCTATTGGGCCTCTTGGGCGCTAAGTAGTATTTTATGCCCGCTGGCTGAATAATTTTGAAGTTACAACGTGGGCGTAAAATGTAATTTTACACGCTAGATACGAAAAGTTCTATTATGTCAGTCAAGTTAACTTATGGCCGGTACTTGACTACAATAAATTGATTTCAGTACTTTCTTGTGTTTAAATTCTATAGCTCAGAAAGATCAACAAATTTGAATATATTTCTGAGAACAGTCATACAGTAGTTTCCGAGAGTTGTTTGCATTACTTGACTATCGATAATTGATTTCACAGCTTTCGTTTGTTTGATTTGCAGTGAACACGCGGGAAAACGATACACAATAGGTTGCTTATAAAACGGTTAGTAAAATGTAAAGCACTTTTAAGTGGACTATAAATTTATATGAAATTTTTATTTTATTCTCGTTTAAAAAGGACGGACACAAAGAAAAATATTGTGGGTAATAAAAGTAAACCATGATTCTGCACATATAGTGATGTTGTACTTAACGGTACCAATTAAAAATTAAAGCCAATGTAATTATTTATAGTAGACTTATAGGTATAAATATTTTTAATGAATTTATGCAAAAATTTTGTATTCTATATTTAAGTAACCCACCCGTAAACTAAAATTTTGTGAATGTACTTACATATAATTTGTTCAGCATACAATGACTCAAAGAATTAAAAGACTTTTTCATTCGTATTTATTTGATTTCTTTTACAAAATAATAAATATTATTATTTTATAGATTATTTGTACAGTCATGAAAAAAATTATTACCATTTGTAGAGAGTGTTTATTGAATAGATGAGATTCGAAGAAATAAAAGGACTAGATAAATTGTGTTGTTTTTTATAGATTATCCAGAAAAAACGTCTATACTTGCCTTATTTTATACTTTCGTAGAAAGTTTTATTAAAAAATTAGCTTTTAAAAAACGTGTTGATTCTTCTAAAAAAATATTTAAGCACTCATTAAAGTTTTTGGTACTCAGTTTGCCGGATGTTGAGAGAGAGGGGGAGATAGAGAGAGAGGGAGAGCCAGAGAGAGAGCGAGAGCGGGAGAAAGAGAGAGAGGTCGGAAAGAGAGGGAGGGAGAGATAGGGTGGGAGAGAGACTAATAGGTACTTGCCTTAGTTTAAACTTTTGTAATATGTTTTTTAGATAGATTTCACAACTTTTCAAGAGAAAATAATAATTACATAATGTGATAGCGTTATGAGAGTTTATTATAGTATATTTTTAATATCATTATTAAATGGCTGTATTGTTATTCATAAAAGTTTTAAATTTGAAGAAACAGTCAAATTTTTCTTCAATGAGCTCTATAAGATGATTATATTAGTTAAATTTTTTGATATAATTTAATCAAACATGTATTTTCTTAGGTATGATGATAAATTAACAATATTATTAATTGTAAAATCATATGAAAGAAAAACATAATTCTTTTTATTTTTATAGAAAGTTTTTATTTGTACAGTCATGAAAAAAATTATTACCATTTGTGGGGAGTGTTTATTAAATAGATGAGATTAGAAGAAATTAAAGGACTAGATAAATTGTGTTGTTAAAACGTAAATACAAATTTTTTTTTTTTTAAATGTGTTGATTATTTAAAAAAAAAATTTTTAAACTCTTATTAAAGTTTTTGGTACAGAGTTTGACGGATGTTGAGAGAGAAAGAGAGAGGGAAGAGAGCGGGAGAAATAGAGGGCGAGAGAGAGGGGAGAAGAGACGGAGGAAGAGTAGATTATACAAAAAAAATGTCTGTACTTGCCTTATTTATTACTTCGCATAAAGTTTTATATCAACAATATTATTATTTTTACAGTTAATAATTACATAATGTGATAACGTTATGACAGTTTATTACAGTATAGTTTTAATATCATTATTAAATAGTAGTATTGGTATTAACAAAAGTTTTAAATTCGAATGTTCTTTTAAACTTCTTTTTCTATAGAATGTCTTGTGGGTTTTTTAAATTTGACAGACGTGTAATTTATGTATTTGTTAACAGTTCTACTTATAAACTGTTCAATCAAGATCTTCTTATCCATATGATTCATACGTTCTGATACTCTGTAAAAATAAAAACAAAATTTCACAATGTAACAATACTTATTATTATATTAATAACAGTTTTCTACTATATAAAAGTTTGCTACTTATCTGAATATTTATATTTTCATTTCAAAGTACAAATATACTTCTGATCTTGCATGTAATAACCACTCGAAGAAAATGAACCTACTATGTAGCGCACCACCTAGACCTCGTCGAAGGCTACCTCGAACACCTAGACCTACTATTACATGCGCCCTGACATCTACATGCAAAAAACTATGGAGCGCAACACCTAGACATCGTCATCGGCTACCTCGAACAGGTGTTCGAGGTGTTCATCTAATAGGAGGTCTCGGTGTTCGGGGTAGCCGAGAATGATGTCTAGGTGGTGCGCACCGTAGTTTTTTGCATTTATATGTCAGTGCGCATTTTACAGGAATTCTAGGTGTTCGAGGTAGCCGATGACGATGTCGAGGTGGTGCGCTCCGTAGTTTTTTGCATTTAGATGTCACGGCGCATCTAAGACCACCTGGACCTCCTATTAGATGCGCCGTGACATCTAAATGCAAAAAACTACGGAGCGCACCACCTCGACATCGTCATCGGCTACCTCGAACACCTAGAATTCCTGTAAAATGCGCACTGACATATAAATGCAAAAAACTACGGTGCGCACCACCTAGACATCATTCTCGGCTACCCCGAACACCGAGACCTCCTATTAGATGCGCCGTGACATCTAAAGGCAAAAAACTACGGAGCGCACCACCTAGACATCGTCAGCGGCTACCTCGGATACCTGGACCTCCTATTACATTCGCCTTGACATCTAAATGCAAAAAACTACGGAGCGCACCACCTAGACATCGTCATCGGCTACCTCGAACACCTGGACTTCCTGTAAAATGCGCCCTGACATATAAATGCAAAAAGCTACGGTGCGCACCACCTAGACATCATCATCGGCTACCCCAAACACCTGGGCCACGTATTAGATGCACCCAGAGATCTAATCGCCAAAAACTACGGAGCGCACAACCTAGACTCCGTCATCGGCCACCCCAAAGACCTATACCACGCATTCGATGCGTTCCAATACCTATAGGTAAAAAACTACGAAGCACACCACCTAGACATCGTCATCGGCTACCTCGAACACCTAGACTTCCTGTAAAATGCGCACTGACATATAAATACAAAATACTACGGTGCGCACCACGTAGACATCATGCTCGGCTACCCCGAACACCTGGACTTCCTATAAAATGCGCCCTGACATATAAATGCAAAAAGCTACGGTGCGCACCACCTAGACATCATCATCGGCTACCCCGAACACCTGGAACACGTATTAGATGCACCCTGAGATCTAATCGCCAAAAACTACGGAGTGCACAACCTAGACTCCGTCATCGGCCACCCCAAAGACCTAGACCACGCATTCGATGCGTTCCAATACCTATAGGTAAAAAACTACGAACTGCACCACCTAGACATCGTCATCGGCTACCTCGAACACCTAGACTTCCTGTAAAATGCGCGCTGACATATAAATGCAAAAAACTACGGTGCGCACCACGTAGACATCATGCTCGGCTACCCCGAACACCTGGACCTCCTATTAGATGCGCCGTGACATCTAAATGCAAAAAACTACGGAGCGCACCACCTAGACATCGTCATCGGCTACCTCGAATACCTGAACCTCCTATTACATTCGCCCTGACATCTAAATGCAAAAAACTACGGAGCGCACCACCTAGACATTGTCATCGGCTACCTCGAACACCTGGACTTCCTGTAAATTGCGCCCTGACATATAAATGCTAAAAGCTACGGTGCGCACCACCTAGACATCATCATCGGCTACCCCGAACACCTGGACCACGTATTAGATGCACCCTGAGATCTAATCGCAAAAAACTACGGAGCGCACAACCTAGACTCCATCATCGGCCACCCCAAAGACCTAGACCACGCATTCGATGCGTTCCAATACCTAGAGGTACAACGCTACGAAGCGCACCACCTAGACATCATCTTTGGCTACCCCGAAGGCTTTATCTCGAGTTCCTCGGGTACAGTTCGGATGAGCCTCGAATTAGCCTGAAGCTAGCCGCGGGTGTGTCTCGGTTTAGCCTCGGCAGCACCTCGGCTGTACCTCGGCTCGAGCCGCGGCAAATCCGGGGCTGGAGCCGAGGTCGGAGCCGAGGTAAAGCCGAGGTCCGAGCCGAGTTCTATCCGAGGCTCGACCGACGTCCGAGCCGAGGTAAAGCCGAGGGCGAAGCCGAGGTCCGAGCCGAGTACTCTATACCTTTGTAAAAGTCTACATTGTTATGACTCATCTCGCGCAATTCGATCTTACATATGAAGTGTCATGACAGAAATTTTAAAACGTCGATTTCTCGGAAACACGTACAAGTGGGTTAGGTCGTTATTCCGGGAAGTCACAGATATTATGTTTATGTTTATATGTATGTGTATATACATATATAGAGGTATATACATAGGGAGAGGTTATGTACTAATAAACATATATACTGTATATAATAAAAAATATACATATGTTTATGTCCCTTCTTCTCTCCCTCTCTCTCTCTATCTATATTTTTATCTTTCTCTTTCTCTTGTCTTTCTTTATTATTATACGGCCATTATCACTGCTTAACTCCTCATGGCCATTAATTCCTGGTGATTGTATATATATACATAATACATATGACGTCACAGGAAGTCGGGAAAAACCGGATGCGAGGCTGAATACCATGGAGAAAGTTAAGAAATCGGAAAGCCGACAAAAAAAATTCAGTCCCTTATATCTTTTGAATGAGATAATCTTTTTAAATAAAATCTTTTGATTTGAGTAGAGCAATGAAATCGCTTTCGATTAAGAGGGATATGTTATATAGTTAAAACTAGCGCAATAGGTGTATAAGCTCATAGAATTTCTCGTACATCCATTTCAATGTATATCATCACGCGGTCGTCCTAAGGCTCTTCTATACTTGCCTTCGGAACGCTCCCGCGTTCCTTGATCAGACACAAGTTACCTCGCTGCCTGAATCGACCAAAATATTTACTTTACGCGAGCATACTTGTACTTGTATTCAGGGACTTATTACTCGTGGGTCTACCTGGGCATCGAGCGGACCATGATTTTCCTCTACGTCCCAACAAAGCTCCTGAATAAACCCCGATTGAGTAATGGCTCTAATAGCGTTATTGTTAGAATTGTTTCGAGATATATTGTTATTAACCAAATTTGGGGGTGGCCTTGATGTGTCAGGTAGTGCAACACTTGAAAGATTAGAGAGCTTACTATCACGCCAATTTTCGCGCATTCTACGATCTGCCCTCGTAGTTTGATTATTATTCTCACGATATGCATTATCCGAAGTTGAATGAGACTGCTCGCTATGTATAATAGTTATTTTCGATACAAGTGCGAAAATGTGATTTTATCCTCGTGGTGGACGATTGCGCCCGAGCGAAGCGAGGGTGAAAAGGCCACACGAAGATAAAATCACTTTCTCACTCGAGTATCGAACACAAATTTTTTATACGACATGTGCAAAGCTCGATTTTGCGAGCAAGTTTTTGGCCGAGCGTGCGCAAAGTGAACACTTTGCGCACGGAGTGTGAAAAAATTAATAATGGGTCTCCGGTACAACTGCGGCACCGCTCCATGATACATTGGCGCACTCACCTTCGTCTGTGGACTATTCCCTTTATTCTCACTGAACTCTTTATGCCCCGCATCAAGCCTACTTAACGCTTGCGCAATGCGATCCATATTCGCATAATCAATCACGGACAATACTTCACGAACTCGCGGTGGCGAGTGATTAATTAGGTGATAATTGATTTCATATATGTCCATAGGAGGACTTATGTGTTTCGTAATACGCCGTTGTTCAGTATAATATTCAGTTAAAGAGCCATCCGGCTGCTTAAATTTTCGCGTCGTCTAACTGGTTTTTATTTTCGCGCGTGCTTCCAGCGAATAAAATTCTTGCAAAAAGCAACTTTTGAAGTGTCCGTAAATGATAAACGAATCCTTTCTCGCCTCAAACCAAGTGCACGCGCGTCCTTTCAGAGCTTCTTCAGCTACATTCAATTTTTGATCATACGCGATTTTCTTCCTCACAAAATATTTTTCTAGTCTTTCAATGAACTCGGCTGGGTTTCCCTTATCACCGTTGTAATTAGGTAAATCGCCCGCGTAATAAAAATTATGTTCATATGAACTTCATAAGAAGTTTAGATTCATATGAACTTCATATGAGGTTGTCCAATGAGACTGAGCCGAACTTTCTGTATGTTTATAAAAAGTTTATATAAAGTTGATATCAATGCAAAAAATATTAAAGTATTTTTACAAACATTAGGTAAACTAGAGATTAAGATTAAATGAACTTTATAAAAAGTTCATATAAAGTAAATATAATCAACGTACGTCAAAAGTTTACACAAAGTTCATAAAAACTTTGTTTAAAATTATAAAAAGTTCATATGAAGTTCATATGAACTTCGTGTCTCTCCCAGGTTCGTTGGTCGTCCTGACTGCTGGTAGATTCCTCGACAACAGTCAGGACGACAAATCAACCTGGGAGAGAGTGATTATGAGCGAGGCTAAGAATAAAAGCGCAGAGATAGTGTTGCGAACGCGGCGGGTGAGAAGGCGCGCGACTGTGTGAGAGAGCCGCGTACGTCATCTTCGAGGAGAACGAGTAGTGGAGTTTTTTCTTCCCCCTGGGAAAGAACACACCACCTACAGCGGGTTCCCGCGTCAACCCTAGTGCCGAGTATAACTCGAAGGTGAGACAGCCCTCTCCGCATAGCCTACGACTGAGCATGGTGCACTTCGACGACGACTGCTGGGTGTAAGAGGCGCACTTCCAGTTGCCAGAGGTGAGAGTACTTTATAAGTGGCCGGATGGTTGAGTAGTCTGCGAAAATGGCATGTTCGATGTGAATCTGCAGGACTGAAAGCTCTGCGGTGGGGATAAATTTTGTAGGGTTAGGTTTCATGTGAAAGCTCAGAGAATTGGCGAAGCTGTGCACTAAGTACCTGTGACACGTGATGGCTTGGAGATCGTGTAGAGCATCAGTACCGAGGGTTTCACCGTAGCCGATATAATAAGCAGATATACTTGTAGATCAGCTCACCACCCTCGTCGCATCCTCTTCGGCTACAGCAATCAATTGAATAAGATGGAAAGCAGCCTACTGTTGTATGGAATGGTTTACCTGAAAAAATCGAAAAATTCACAAAGAACATCTTCATTCAACAATAATATCGTTGTGTATAAATACATTAGTGTAAAAATGTCATAGGAAGGTATGTGTGCATGGATTGCAAAATA
The DNA here is from genome assembly GCA_036365515.1 of Torymus aiolomorphi. Lineage (NCBI taxonomy): Eukaryota > Metazoa > Arthropoda > Insecta > Hymenoptera > Torymidae > Torymus > Torymus aiolomorphi. The sequence goes on along the minus strand of CM070877.1, from coordinate 96,503,489 downwards.
AATGTACAAAGGTTAAGGACTTATGTATATTTACTCATTACCAAAAAGTCTAAATATTTCTTTTACTTATCGGATTATTTTTTAAAGTTTTTCGTAATATTCCACGTTGTAGCTCGATTTCAATCCATTTCAATAAAATACATGGTCGATCGGAAAAATTACGAGAAAAATATTTTGACGATGGCAGCTGACTGAAATTGATTAAATGTTCTTCGTTACATAGATATAGTTATACAAAACAAATACATACGATTGACAACATACAGTGTGAAATTTCTAAGAATTTATTTTGTGTAACTATATCTATGTAACAAAGAACATTTAACCAATTTCAGTCAGCTGCCATCGTTAAAATATTTTTCTCGTAATTTTTCCGATCGATAATGTATTTTATGGAAATGGATGGAATCGAGCTACAACGTGGAATATTATGAAGAACTTTGAACGATCGTAGCAGAGAAAATAATCAGATAAGTAAAAGAAATATTTTGACTTTTTGGTAATGAGTAAATATACATAAGTCCTTAACCTTTGTACATATATTTTGCAATCCATGCACACAAACCTTCCTATGACATTTTTACACTAGTGTATTTATACACAACGATATTTTTGTTGAATGAAGATGTTCTTTGTGAATTTTTCGATTTTTTCAGGTAAACCATTCCATACAACAGTAGGCTGCTGTCCATCTTATTCAATTGATTGATGTAGCCGAAGAAGATGCGACGAGGGTGGTGAGCTGATCTACAAGTATATCTGCTTATTATATCGGCTACGGTGAAACCCTCGGTACTGATGTTCTTCACGATCTCCAAGCCATCACGTGTCACAGGTACTTAGTGCACAGCTTCACCAATTCTTTGAGCTTTCACATGAAACCTAACCCTACAAAATTTATTCCCGCCGCAGAGCTTTCAGTCCTACAGATTCACATCGAACATGCCATTTTCGCAGACTACTCAACCATCCAGCCACTTATAACGTACTCTCGCCTCTGGCAACTGGAAGTGCGCCTCGTACATCCAGCAGTCGTCGTCGAAGTGCACCATGCTCAGTCGTAGGCTATGCGGAGAGGGTGAGTGCCACAGGAAGAGCGCTTTGTCTTCCCAACTATCTCACCTTCGAGTTATACTTGGCACTGGGGTTGACGCGGGAACCCTCTGTAGGTCGTGTGTTCTTTCCCAGGGGGAAGAAAAAACTCCACTACTCATTCTCCTCGAAGATGACGTACGCGGCTCTCTCACACAGTCGCGCGCCTTCTCACCCGCCGCGTTCGCAACACTATCTCTCGCGCGCTTAATCCTGTTTTAATTTTTCCATCTCGAGATCAGTCAATTCGCTCGGGTTTGATCTGGTTCCTACTCTTCCTTTCGGAAGTGTCCTATTCAACGGCATTAAGATTAAAGCAATTTGAATTTGAAATAAGAAAATTTCGTCAAATATCTATATGTTTTTTTTTTAATTCCAATTAGTTTGCCACTAGTTGAGCGCCAAATTGTTAAAAACATAGGTATTATAATTTATATTTATAACCACAAAATCGTAAGAGTTCACTAACTGGAATTTATTGTTATAAAAAAATGTGGTATTTCTAACAATTACATAAAATAATGTATGTTTTATCGTCGACATAAATATACATAATCACTTGGCGATCGCAGTCGGAATATACAGTTTTCGGGCAAACACGAATGTTGCTGTCACCTTGAATGTTCGGCTCTCCTTCAAATACAGACTTATTTGTTAATAAACTACTTAGGTTTTCGAGGCGGAGATTAACATCATCGATGCACTGTACGTCATCGGTGAGTACTGCTCAGCTTGGCGATGCTTTTCGTCGGGAGAGACTACTTCGGCAATGATCGTGATGGAGTCTCCGTCGCAGGCTTTAACTGGAGGGCTCGTCCGGAGGATATCTCGGAGGAACTTTCTGCAGCGTCTATATTTCGTGAAAATCGTCACCGTGACTAATAAAAACCTCCATTAATATCACGCGGTATAATGTACGTCTCGCAATCGATAAATGTATAACTTACCCTGTGTCGGGTCGAGGACTCGCCGGAATTGAAGGAGAGTGCGTGCGAGAGACTTTTATTCTGCTCGTCTGTTCGCCGCTTTCTAAATTGCTTGCGCGGTCGCTTGTGCGACGAGGCTCGCGAATTTTGACGGATGATCGAAATTCCCGAGGCACGTGATCGTGTTTATATTTACACTCATTTCGCCTATTCCTGACTTACGATATATTACACTAAAATTCATTACAATTATAAAACTACATGATTAGTACTATTCTTGATTTGCATTAAATAGATACTCGTTGTATATATGGTACTCAATTCCTTAATCGCGAATTAGGTTCTGAAATTTAAATCAAAAATTCGACTGTCGTCCCATCCACAGGCTAAAAGGAGGATAGTCACGCGCGTGATCATGATGCCGATAATCATGTCACAAGTCATATATGACCACTTGCATGGTAAATTAATCCGATTATGATTATAAGTTTTTTTAGTTTAGTTGTTAAGTCTGCGGGATATTTGAGTTGATCGTACGTAATAATCCACCATTGCCACACTGACAGAAAAAATCTGGTAAAAATTCTTATGTTGTCGTGTAAAAATTACCATGTTGGAATCGTAACTCGACCATATGTCGGATTCTTAGCAGAATTTGCAATACACGTAGGAAAAATTCCAAGTCTAACATGGGAATTTTTTTATAACTGATTTTAAAGAGCGAAAAAAATTATTTCATCTTTTTTTTTAGGAGTGGGGGAGGAGCGAGTATCAGACACATAATTATTATATTTAGACAATACAGAAGTTATTTTTGAATTAAACATGATTAAAGAAAATTTATTAAATAAATTAAAAATTTTTGACGACATCGAGACTCGAACCTGGAACCCTTGGCACGGTAGTCGGGAGCGCTAACCACTTACCTATAAAGACATATGTCCTACAAAATTTTGGAACTTGTATATCCCCAAACGTAAGATATGCGCGCTAATTTTATAACAAATTATGCTTTAACTCGAATAATACTATTCTCTATTTTAGCGTAATTTATTACAAATGTTATATATTAAGAATATTGTTTAACATTTTATAAATATTACCAATACCTTAAATTAAACAAGCTCATTTATTTATTAATGAATTTGTATTTTCGATATAATAGTTTTTCACAACCTTCCTTAAAAATATTACAAATAAACAATTATTTTAAAAATTGTCTCATCATAAAAAATAAAAAAAAATAAATAAAAACAAGTATATTGGATTAGAACGGCACATTCAGTTGTTGCGTTTAGCGTTTGTGTTTTGTCTCGATGTTGCCAAGGTGGATTGAGTTTGTTGACATGTATCTGTCTGAATCTTTCCTATTTTGACATTGAAGAGGTCAACTTTTCGTGCACTCGCGGGCTGTTTACGATTGAACGTGTGAATTCTTATTCTAAAACTCTCTCAATTTTTACCATGCTAGCCTGGGAAAATGTACAAAAGATAAAGTTCCATTAGCCACGTGTTAATTTTTACTATGCTGGCATAGGAAGTTTTACTTGTGACATTGGACTTTTTCATATAAAAGATAGTAAATTTTTCGATTTTAAGCAGTTGTGGGCAACTTCCAAGAGCAACATAGGAATTTTTCCCCGGGTTTTTCTGTCAGTGCATAAATCATGAGCGCATCGCGTGCGCGCTGCGTGTCATTTTCAAACAATCCTTTTATTAAATTCACATGTCTATCAGTTTTAGTGAAAAATCCCAACCATACGTCTCTTTCCGCTAATTAATTTTTCAACACGTCTGCAGTCTTTAAGATAGACCTCCCCCACCTCCAAGGAGGATGTAGCAGCCTGAGAGAATGCGATTTTATCAGCGCTGCATCTTTGCAGAAGCCGTTATTTGTTTACCTTGATTATCGGCACGGTTCTATATATAAGACTTAAAGGAAAGATTTTTTCATACTCCGTGCGCAAAGTGGACACTTTGCGCACGCTCGAATAAAATAGCATGCGCTAAATCGAGCTTTGCACACGTCGTACCCTCGCTTCGCTCGCAAACGTCCACACGAGGATAAAATCACTTTTTCGCACTTGTATCGAAAATAACTATTTGTTTATTATTTCATTTTTATTACAATTTAATCAACCATAAAAGCGCACTTCTTATGCTTATTATCATAAATATATTTATTATTATAATTTATGTATTACATTTTCAATAATATTATATTTACAACATTTATTATTATATTATTTTTATTATTATAAATATTACATATTTATATTTTTATTATTATATATATATTATATATTTATATTTTTATTATACATATATATATATATATATCATCTCATTAACGTAAGTATATATGTTTCTAAATAAAAATATTTGCCTATCTCGGAGACATTAAAAAGGAGCGTGCACACACTCTTTGATACAAATTTAGGTGAGGCTATTAAAGCCAATTTCTGGTGTTTATAAAAATGAAGCCTAGAGCTCATAATCTTATCTGATATAAGAAGTGGCGCTGAGTTGTCAAATCGCCAATAAGTCGCAAAATTACCTACAAGTTAAGGTCTCTAAAGTCATATTTCACCAATTTCTCAACTGTAAAATAAATGTTAAACCCGAAAAAAAATCTAACTTCCTTTTTGTCATAATAATTTTTCAGCTCCAAATTCTACATTTAATAGTTTTTTACTTCCAGAACATGGTTTAAATTTTGAGCTGTAATAATATTGTGCATTGATTCAATTGCATAGAATTTTTTTTATGATTTTTTTTATCAATTTTTTTTAAGGGCTGGTAGTAAAGAGGTGACTGCTCCCTCTCGGAAAAAATATCATTCTGAGAAAGCGAGTAAGAGGCGACATGAGGGCCGAACGTTTCAGATCAATAAAGTTGATCTGGGTGTACAAATGTAAGATAACTTTTCTATAACTTGATATGAAAAGTGTTAAGATTAAAACCTTAAAAAAATATATTTAATTTCTAGCCATTACCGCTGTGCTACGAAACAGTGTTATGGCACTGCTTTTCGCAGTCTAGTGTGCGTAAAAGAGTGTGGGAAAGAGAATTGCGACTGCTCACGAATGAGAGAAAGTAAACCTCATTCGTCTCTTTGCCATTCAGATCCTGACGAGGATCTACAGATTGAATTTCGAGAATTCTGCAAAGAGGAAATTCAAAAGAAATGGTGGAAAGTAGAGGAGCTATACAACCACGCTGCCGAAAAGTAAATTTTTTATTTCCATTTTTAAATAATGTGTAGGTAGAAGGTATATTTTTCATATTTGGAAGCTCGCGACATTGATTATTTAAGCTTTTAGATAAGTGAAGATAGCAAATTAGAAAAATTAGCGTAGTTGCCGGATTACCCCGAGCTACCTTACTATTATGAACTATAATTAACAAGTATTTAGTTTTTAACAGGTTTATATATATATATTTTTAGACGCTCTTTTAAGGGTAGAGTACAGTCGAAAATGATCAAAAATTCGATGTTTTTTTGTTGCAGAAATGTAATTTATAACTCTTTAACTTTAAGAAAAAACTATGTCCATATATAAATTTGATAGTATAATATTTTCTTTCATATTTTTTTTATATTATGTTTATCTTTAAATGCATTTTTCTAATAACTTAATTTTATGATATTCAAAATGTTCCGAGCGTCTGAAATTTTTTTGCACCTTTCTGACTTTTGTTTCTACATATTCTGGAACTAATTTAGAAACTTTTCTTCGTGCAGTTTAATTGATTTGATTTTTATATGTTTAGTTGAAGATTCAAATTTTATTAAAATTGAATAAATTTTTATTGTTTTTATTTTAAATTTACTCAATTTGACCGTATAAAAAAAATATTAATTTAAAATTAATTACCTGTCGAACGATTTTCAGTATTCCATGCTAGAAATATGAACTTGGAATCTCTGGAAGATGCAAAAAAATTTGAGACGCTTGGAGTGTTTTGAATTAAATACTATTTTAACGATAGTTTTAGGGATAAATCCAAATGTAATCAATGAAAGTCCTTCAAAATTGGCAGAAAATTCTATTTTTTTGTCTAAAATATGTTAGTGTATTACAACTTATATTTTATTTCAAGGGAAAAAATTTTTTTTTCCATTGTACTCTACCCTTAAATAAATAAAAAATTTATGCAACTAATAATGACTTTAAATAATTATTAATAACATGTTTTTTAAGTATTAACATTTCGGTACTAGGCCGTAAAGTAAAATTTTACGGATCGAGTATCGAACATTACTTTTCGTCATAAGTGTCTGTGAAGTATTAAGTTGGGGAGAAGCGGCATGATTGGCGCACTTAACCTTTGCCCTTAATTGTTTAAATGAAGAAATAGTTATAACATAAAATGAACTGTACGTAAAGCAAGCCAAACATCTACTGTATCAAACTGAAAACATTTTTTCAGCATGGCATTTGCAATTTATTGAATGTAAACAATTTATTTAAAAAACCATTTGCGCCATTGAACCCGCCGCTTGTGGGTTGATTGGCGCACATGAATGTAGCTTTAGATCTCTTGCGCAAACTAATGTTTCCTATAGCTTTTTCCTTGAATAAACTAAATATTACATATTACATATATATAAATAATGATAATTTTAAAATATAATAAAACGTGTTTATTTAAGAATGTAATTATACTGTAAAATTCAATTGTAAATATATTTAGTACTTTTAAATGTGTTTTTACCTATCATTTAGTCTTATAAATAAGTCTTTGGAAACTCATATTTTTTTGTTATAAATCTACTTAAGGCAGTACCCTCGGTAATAGAATTGAAAATGAAAATCATTTGATATTTGGATGACAGCTGTATTAAAGTGCACTGAATCTCTGGTTCAAATTTTGTGAAGATTCAGAGCTTCAGAAGCAAGAAATCAGTGATTAAAAATAACATAGGATCTTATCAATAAATGCATCTTTTGTAATATATAAAGCATTGCAAAATGAAAATTCTGAGAAAATTCTGAGATATGCAGAAATTTATCCCAGATTCATATCGGTCCCTGATTCGGGAAGCTCAGAAATATCGAAAATCATTGAAATCTCGAGTTCTAAAATGTTCACCGTTACCAAGCTTCCTCTTTGAGAAAGCAAAAAGCTATAACTATAGGCCGTGCCTGTGACGAGTGCGCCAACGAACTCGCGAGTGTACTTTCATGCCTGCACCAATCAAGCCGCTTCGGACTTTTTTGTTATTTCAATTTATTTACTAATTATTAATAAATAAATGTCATAATCGAGTTTTATTATGTGAAAGTAAATAAATTATTGTTAGGTTTCCAAAAGCAGCTGAAATGATCACTTTAAAAACGATGAGGGAGCTGCTGAAACCTTACCGCTTAAAAACGTTTCCTCCGTATCCAAAGACTCTGTCTGAATTCGGAGAACAGCTGGATTCTGGAGAATACGACAAGCTGCTCAATTATGAGCATAACAGGTTGAGTGCTGTGACTGTTAAAGATGAGGAAGGATTCGTTCACATCCTCTTTTATGATCAGAAGTTGTTGGACGAATACTTCAAAGAGATAAAACACATATTTGTCGATGGGACATATCAAACAAGGCCAAACATAAGGCAATGCAGCCAACTGTTGAATGTGTTGGGTGTAATTAGTGATTCTGTAAGAAATTGAAATTCTTATTAATTTAGTTAGAAGTAATCCAAAAATTCTATTTATTTATTTATTTATTTTAATAGACTGTCCCTATGTTTTTCGCATTAATGTCTCGAGCTACGACGGTGGCATGCGAGGCTATTTTTGCTAAAATGCTCAGTGTCCATCCGTTCACCAATTTGAAAATTATCATGACGGACTTCGAAGCAGCGGAGAGAGCAGCTCTCAGGAAAGTGTTCGGAGAAGTCCAGTTAGCAGGATGCAATGTGCACTTTGACAGGGTACTAGCACTATATATACACTTGATTATTGGTTATTTTCATGTACTGGGTATTTTACCTCAGTGTGTGTGTGTGTGTGTGTGTGTGTGTGTGTGTGTGTGTGTGTGTGTGTGTGTGTGTGTGTATGTCTATGCGTGTGTGTGTGTGTTTAAATCATAATTTTTTTTATTTATAGGCTATCTATGCTCGATTGAAGCATACAGGATTGTCAAAAGATCTTGAAAATGAAGAATTTTCCCTAAAGATCAAATCTTTGATGGCAATGGCATTTTTGCCGACCGAAAAGATACCAGATGAATATGAGCGTCAGAAAAAAGAGTTGAGCCAAGCCCATGCAAAAAAGCTGAAAAATTTTCTGGCTTATTTTGAGCGATACTGGATGAAAATAGTGAAACCGGAAGGTTTCACTATTTACAGGTTATCACGCAGGTCCAATAACTGTATAGAAGGTTTTCATTCGACTCTAAAAAATGCACTGGGCTTGTCGCCCATGCCATGTGATTTCTTACGTAAGTTAACGCATTTTGACTACCTAATTTAAAAAAAAATATGAGTTTGTTTAATGTATTAAAACAACTTCTACGTTGCTTATAGAGAAACTGATAGTTCTAATTGCTGGATTACGTCGCAATCTAGCACAGAGAATGAACCTTCTAAAAGTGGAAAGACTTCCACGATGCATTAGTGCTTACCGACAACAAGGATTGTTTGAAGGTAATTACTTTTCAAAAATAGTTTTAAAAAATAAGCCTGGATAAAGTGTTTAAAAAAAATAGATACTGTTAATTGGCTCAGATATTCTCGTAAAAACAGTTTGAGCTTTTAACATAAATTTTTATTTTGACTATTTTTATTCAGGCTTATTTTTTTCAAATATTAAAACTGACAACGAGAATTGTAATGAAATTTCTTTTTTAGCATGGAGAAAACTGGAAGATCCTGATGCCAACTTTCCAGTTCCACTATTTATTAATGCGATTGTAAACTTGAAAGGCAAAAATCTGAAGGAAATGCTAGATGAGGTCGCTAAAGACGCCCGAATTTCTGAGGAGTACGAATTACAAGAGACTCCTCAGATAACTCCTCCAGGTATGTACGGAGAATCTTGTAGATATTTCCGGATATTTTTATAAAAATATAAATATTCATGAATAGCATTATTATTGTAGCCATGGATATCGACTATGACACTCATGTTCTGGAAGAAGAAGTTTTCGAAGTCAGGCAAAAGGCTAAAATTGCACGAGTGGCTAAAAAAATAGCTGAAAGGGATGTGCTAGATCTTCGTGGAATAATAGAAGCTGGTCATCCTGTTAACAGGGGTAAGAATTGGCTTCAAAATAAAAAAAGCATAAAATAAAAAAAGAAATATAAAATATTTATTATTTTACATAGTACCAGCCGTAAATGCAGACGAAGGTTACGCAGCATCAATTGTCTCAGAACATGAGGATGAAATAAGAGCCATCCCACCAAAAAGAAGAAGTAAGTGCAGAACTCTAAATACTGTAAAATATAGTATGAACCCTATAACGCAAAGAATACATTTTATTTTTATTTATCCATGAACCACAAAATTCTGATAAAGAATCAGAAGCCAACGAAAATGGTACGTCAACATTTCAGTTAATTTAAATGACATTTTATTTACTTTGTTTTATTTTTCTTATAAAACGGGCATATAGTTTTTTACATCACAAATAATTATAATAATATACATTAATATTCGTATAAATTTTATAAATAATTATTCATTCATTTCCAAAACCAGAAGAAACAGAACCAGAACCAGAGCCAGAACCAGAAGAAACAGAATCAGAGCCATAACCAGAAGAAACAGAACCAGAGCCAGAACCAGAACCAGAAGTATTTGAGGCAGCACTGCCGTACCATTCGCCTAAATCTATTTTATGGGCAACGTATAAACAAACAGATGAAAGAGGAGATATCCTACAAAATGACATGGAAAGACAGTCGCTCATGGATGAAACAGGTTAGTTCATATTAATCCTCCAGATCAACAAATTCTGTAAAAGTTAATAATATACTATTATTGATGACGAATTAAAATGATTAAAGGATCACAAATATCGATGGATGGCTTCCATGAGAATAATGAGCATATGGAAAAGCCTGGTGAGTAGCTATTTTTGCTAAAGATATTATTTAATAATAGAAAATAAACTCTCTACATTCAAAACGAAAAAAATTAAAAACTTTATTTCAATATGTTTACAGGAGCAACTGAGCACCCACAGAAAAGGGGGAAAATGTGCAAAAAAAGCGTGACAGGTTGAAGAAAATTCAAGAAAAAACTGCCAATGATGGCAGTTCCATAATGGAAGAAACAGGTTAGGTCCATATTCATCATTGATAGTAAAAAATTCATTAAAAATACAATTGCAAAACATATTGTTACTTATAACGAATTCGAATTATTCAAGGACCACACACATCGATGGAAGGTGAGAACAATAAGCTGATGAAAATGACTGGTAAGTAGCTATACGTCTACTGGAAGATAGTATTTATTAATAGCAGATACATGCTTTACATTGAATACCAAAAAAATTAAAAATTTTATTTACCAGCAAAATCTAAATGCGCTGCACTCGTGCTATTTTGTTTTTGGAGTTATGAGTTTATTATTTTTCATTATGATTTCATTTTAATTGAAATGATAGGGTAATCAGATAATTTTGTAAGCATAAAAAATTAATCTTTTCGTTCTCATTTAATTATTTAGTTTTGAATAGTAAAAGATAAAAATTCAATTTCAAAAATTCAAATGCAGCGGAAGTCGCGAATTTTCGCGCCTATTTGAAAATTCAGTCATCGTTTTCTCAAGAGTACAATGTGTTTACAGGAGTACCTGAGCAGCCAAGGAAAAAGAGAAGAATGAGCAAAAAGATGCGCGACAAGCTGAAAAAAAGGTAAAAGTTAAATTAATAATAATGTTTAAAGAGGTTACGGAGTTTTAATCGACACACGTATCGACGCCTCGTACGAAGAAAAGCACAGCTCAAGTTTCCTTATGCAGATTAGCACAGAGAAAATTAATTTGTGCTTTTCTTCGTACAGGGCGTCGATATACTATACCATAATTATACACACATATATTATACCATAATTAAACACAGATACATATTACATATAATATATTATATACAACATCGTTCAGGCAAAGTTTCTCTTCGACAAGAGTTTCCATTGCCGAAACATATCCCAGTGTAAAACATAGGCTTTTCAAAAAATTCACTCACCTTCAAATAATCTTAAATTTTGCGGAAAATATTCATTTCAAAAAGTTCGGTAAATCCAGGCTCACGAGCTTAGCAAATCGATTCGTTAAGTCTGCAAAACACCAATGGCAGAACTCCTTAGCGGCACCTATTTCTTCCTAATTCCCAAAAAACCTTTTTTTATATCTAGGTATTGCGATTGCGAGTAGTATTATAGCGTACCCTTTGCACATATGTCCAAGCCCGCGAGCTTCGAAAGTCAATAAGCAAGGTCGGCAGGACGCCGACCGCTCGACTCCTTCGCGGCGCCCGTTTCTTCATCGTATGCGCTAAAAGTTTTTTTTTTATCTAGATACTCCGATGGCGAATAATACTACAGCGTATCTTCCGAAAAACATAAGCGTAACAAGTTACTCAATTATCCTTCGATCTTTACACATTTTCCAACGTCAGAAAGTTAGCATGAAGCCAGGCACGCGAGCTTGGCGAGTCGATTAGCGAGGTCGGCAGGACGCCGACCGCTCGACTCCTTCGCGGCCCCATTTCTTCATCTTTTATGACTTTTCGTTTTATGTAGGTGCTGTGAACACGGATAGTATACCCCGTATATCTGTGTAAACTTTAGGCTTTTCAGGCGATCGATCAGTCATGAATTTTTAAAAATTTTGAGAAAATATTCCCGTTCTTATCGTTTGGGCGATTATTTTATCTAGATACTACGATAGCGAATAGTATTACAGCGTATTCTTTTATAAAACTTAGGCGCATCAAGTAACTTCATTGACCTTCAATTTTTACACTTCCCAACGTCAGAAAATTTGCATGAGTCCAGGCTAGCGAGCTTGGCGAGTTGATTAGCTAGGTCGGCAAGACGGCGACCACTCGACTCCTCCGTGGTCCCGTTTCCAAATCGTATGTGCTAAAAGTTTTTTTTATCTAGCTACTGCTATTTCAAATAGTATTACAGCGTATCTTTTAGAAAACTTAGGCGTATCAAGTAACTTAAGTACCCTCAAATCATTTCACATTTTTCTACGTCAGAAGTTCGCATGAGTCCAGGCCCGCGAGCTTGGCGAGTCGATTCGCGAGGTCGGCAGGACGCCGATCGCTCGACTCCTTCGCGGCCCCCATTTCTTCATAGTTAAGGAAAAACTTTTCTTTTGTCATTTAGATACTGCGATTGCGAGTAGTATTACAGGGCAGTCTTTTGTAAAACTTAGGTGCGACAGGCTATTTAGTTACCTTCAAATCATTTCACATTTTTCTGCGTAAAAACGTTTGGATGAGTCCAGGCCCATAAGCTTGGCGAGTCGATTTGCGAGGTCGGCAGGACACCGACCGCTCGACTCCTTCGCCGTCCCCATTTCTTCATAGTTCGTGGAAAACCTTTCTTTATATCTAGATACTGCAATATCGAGTAGTATTATAGCATATTCTTTTGTAAAACTTAGGTGCGTCAGGCTATTTAATTACCTTCAAACCATTTCACATTGTTCTACGTCAGAAGTTCGCATGAGTCCAGGCCCGCGAGCTTGGCGAGTCGATTCGCGAGGTCGGCAGGACGCCGATCGCTCGACTCCTTCGCGGCCCCCATTTCTCCATAGTTAAGGAAAAACCTTTTTTTTGGTTTTCTAGATACTGCGATCGCGAGTAGTATTACAGCGCAGTTTTTGTAATACTTAGGTGCGTCTGGCTATTTAGTTACCTTCAAATTATTTCACAATTTTCTGCGTCAAAACGTTTGGATGAGTCACATTTTTCTATGTCAGAAGTTCGCATGAGTCCAGGCCCGCGAGCTTGGCGAGTCGATTCGCGAGGTCGGCAGAACGCCGATCGCTCGACTCCTTCGCGGTCCCCACTTCTTCATAGTTCGTGAAAAACCTTTTTTTATATCTAAATACTGCAATAGCGAGTAGTATTATAGCATATTCTTTTGTAAAACTTAGGTGCGTGAGGCTATCTAATTACCTTCAAATCATTTCACATTTTTCTACGTCAGAAGTTCGCATGAGTCCAGGCCCACGAGCTTGGCGAGTCCATTCGCGAGGTCGGCGGGACACCGATCGCTCGACTTCTTCGCGGCCCCCGTTTCTTCATCGTATATGCTAAAAGTTTTTTTTATCTACATACTGCGATGGCGAATAGTATTACAGCGTACCTTCCGAAAAGCTCAGGCGTATCAACTTACTTACGAACCCATAAATAATTTCACATTTTCCTACGTCAGAAAGTTCGCATGAGTCCAGGCCCGCGAGCTTGGCGAGTCGATTCGCGAGGTCGGCAGGACGCCGATCGCTCGACTCCTTAGCGGCCCCATTTCTTCATAGTTAAGGAAAAACTTTTTTTGTTATCTAGATACTGCGATCGCGAGTAGTATTACAGTACAATTTTTTGTAAAACTTAGGTGCGTCAGGCTATTTAATTTATACCTTCAAATCATTTTACATTTTTCTGCGTCAAAACGTTTGGATAAGTCCACGCCCGCGAGCTTGGCGAGTCGATTTGCGAGGTCGGCAGGACGCCGACCGCTCGACTCCTTCGCCGTCCCCATTTCTTCATAGTTCGTGGAAAACCTTTTTTTATATCTAGATACTGCGATCACGAGTAGTATTACAGCGACATATTTTGCAAAACTTAGGTGCGTCAGACTATTTAATTACCTTCAAATCATTTTACATTTTTCTACGTCAGAAGTTCGCATAAGTCCAGGCCCGAGAGCTTGGCGAGTCGATTTGCGAGATCGGTAGGACGCCGATCGCTCGACTCCTTCGCGGCCCCCATTTCGTCACAGTTAAGGAAAAACCTTTTTTTATATCTAGATACTGCCATAGCGAGTAGTATTATAGCATACTCTTTTGTAAAATTTAGGTACGTCAGGCTATTTAATTACCTTCAAACCATTTCACATTTTTCTACGTCAGAAGTTCGCATGAGTCCAGGCCCGCGAGCTTGACGAGTCGATTCGCGAGGTCGGCAGGACGCCGATCGCTCGACTCCTTCGCGGCCCCCATTTCTCCATAGTTAAGGAAAAACCTTTTTTTTGGTTTTCTAGATACTGCGATCGCGAGTAGTATTACAGCGCAGTTTTTGTAATACTTAGGTGCGTCTGGCTATTTAGTTATCTTCAAATCATTTCACAATTTTCTGCGTCAAAACGTTTGGATGAGTCACATTTTTCTACGTCACGAGTTCGCATGAGTCCAGGCCCGCGAGCTTGGCGAGTCGATTCGCGAGGTCGGCAGGACGCCGATCGCTCGACTTCTTCGCGGCCCCCGTTTCTTAATCGTATACTCTAAAAGTTTTTTTTATCTACATACTGCGATGGCGAATAGTATTACAGCGTACCTTCCGAAAAGCTCAGGCTTATCAACTTACTTACGAACCCATAAATGATTTCACATGTTCCTACGTCAGAAAGTTCGCATTAGTCCAGGCCCGCGAGCTTGGAGAGTCGATTAACGAGATCGGCAGGACGCCGGTCCCCTCGACTTCTTCACGGCCCCATCGAAATTTATATACCATTAATATACTTGCATATGAATGTTTTATAATAATATGACCATTCTGTTTATATTTTTTATGTTAAATATAATCAATTGAATTATTACTTTATCATTGTTTTTAGTCCTATAGGTCTCTTCATCGGTATTTACGTAATTCTTGTCGGTTTACATCAAGGTAGACGGCAGATAACTAATTTTTCAACATGAGGCTGTAATTTTGATTTAATCTGAGTAGATTAAAATGTCTTTTATATTGTATTTGATTTTGATGTTGTTTTGGTTTTTCATGGTTTGTGTAGTATAGCGTTTCGGGCGAGGCCTTGTAAATAATTTGATCACAAGTAGGCCAAACCTGGACTTAAACTTGTGTGCTATTTTCCGTATGAGACAGTCTATAATCTTAGTTGTGGCTGCTACTTGTAGGCCTTCTTTACATCAGCATCAAATTGCAATCGTTTGCATTGGTTTTTCCGTTTATCCAAGTTCGTCCGTGTATTTACACGTGCCAATTGTCTTCTCCTAAAAATTTTAAGTTTTCATTTTATAAAACTTATTTCATCATCATTCATTGTTATGCCGGTCCTCTACACCTTCGCCTAAGAATGAGTTTTCTTTTTTATATTTTCTGTATAAATTGTATGAAACTGATTTTTACTTTCTTAGTTTTCATGGTCGTTATAGCAGTGTTTGGTAACTGATCTAATCACTGTAATTTTTTTCATTTCTTCATTTTCATTGTGATTTTTATTACGTCAACGCACGCAGCATCGGCGTCTGACAAATGAGATCATTTCATTTCAGCGATACTACGTTAATCTCTGACGATTGGCGGGCGTCATGTTATGGATGCGCAGCATCGGTGCTTGATGACCGCTAATCGCTTAGTTTTTGTCGTAGTAGTTCTCGGTAAGATACTTGAAATACATTTTTTTTCTTCATCAACTCTTTACTACGTTAATCTCTGACGATTGGTGGGCGTCATGTTATGGATGCGCAGCATCGGTGCTTGATGACCGCTAATCGCTTAGTTTTTGTCGTAGTAGTTCTCGGTAAGATACTTGAAATACATTTTTGTTTCTTCATCAACTCTTTACTACGTTAATCTCTGACGATTGGTGGGTGTCATGTTATGGATGCGCAGCATCGGTGCTTGATGACCGCTAATCGCTTAGTTTTTGTCGTAGTAGTTCTCGGTGAGATACTTGAAATACATTTTTTTTTTTCATCAACTCTTTACTACGTTAATCTCTGACGATTGGCGGGCGTCATGTTATAGATGCGCAGCATCGGTGCTTGATGACCGCTAATCGCTTAGTTTTTGTCGTAGTAGTTCTCGGTTAGTTGTATTCATTTTGGTTACAGTCAGAATGGTTAGTTTATTCATAATATATGTTATAGGCGAGTAAAAAAATATTATTTCTGGCGATCTGCCGATGTACATAGAATGCAACATTTATTGAATGGTATTTTTGTTAATTTTATCGTGAAAGAGTAAATATTACGTATATGACATATTGGAAATGCTTAGTAGATTAGATAAACCATTTTTTTTTATCTTACTTGGTGTTGGGCTTTTTCCATCAAATATTTCCAAATTTGTTAATGAAATGTAGTGTACAGCGATGTCGGGCGTTACAAATATCGTTCCGTCGTCGGTGGTCTATCTTTCATTAACTAGTCAACCAGTTCTTATGATTGTAAGTAAGATCAGATTGTCGAACGATTTTCAAATTATTTGTGGAAACTTCTTTCTTATCTCAATCTCTCCATTGCTATTTTTTCTATTTCTGTTGTTTTTGTAATAAATAACGTAATTTATCAATGTAATGCGATAATGCTGATATGTGGCATCTAGTCCTTTCAGTTGCTGATCGGAATTTTTTTTCTGGTAGGTGTCTGGTGACTAGTTTTAATGTAAGAGCGGTGAATGTACTCGAGTTTTATTACAGAAACAAAGTTGAATACTCATTATGCGTACAATGTAGTATATGCCTCAGTAGTGTATGCGTTTTATACGTTTTATTTACTGAATATACTTAATAATAATTTGAATTGAAATGAGTTTGTTGCATTGTATGTAATAATAATAATCATTACATAATATTTTATAGCACTGCGTGACATCTGCACTTATGCAAGCCTACCCGTGACATAAGTAGTCCATGGATATGCCACGGATAGGCGTGACAGTCGATTCACGTAAAAGTGCTGTAAAATCGTACGACGCTAGTGTCTTCGGTCGTGAATCATCACGCTCGCAGCGCTGAGGCGCTAATTTCACATTTACCATAATGGGCCGCTTATGACACTAGTATCGTAATATACTATAGTCAAATCTTATCGTTTTGTATATTTACTTATATTGTAATTTATTCTGATTTATCTTTAGGCAAGCAGTAGACAACAGCGAGGTGTAGATGATAGTCGAGTGCTATCACTTATAATTTTTACTAAAATGGTTAGTTTATTTTTTATGTTTTCTTTTAATAACTAACACTGTTCTAATTTGTTTTATGATTTTAGGAGTGGATTAGGCCTATGCTTGAATCAAAACAGTATCCTTTTCTTATTATTTTTATGTGTAAAGTAGTTCAAAATTGGTCATTAATAATTTTTTTTATAGTCTTTGTTTTTATTAAAGCATAGGGATACCACGTTAAAAGAAAACGCGCCTTTCTATTTACCTCATGGGTGGCGTGGGAAAAATAGAACAAACTGTCAGTCGATGAATTATACATGATTGTGAATATTAATAAACAATATATATTTATTTGCATTGTTAATTTTGTTTCGATGTTTTTTTTTTACAGTTGAAGCAGATATATGATCTAATGTAATATATTTGATTTCTTTGGTATACTAATAAAAAAAAACCCAATTTGTATCATATTTTAATGTGTTATTTTATTTATGTTAAACCTTAATACACTATGAAAATACATAAAAATATATTAATTTATAATAATGATTTTTTTTTTTGCAAAAACAACACACGTTTAATTAATATGTTTATATGATAGGGCACATAATTTATTGCATTGCATATGTTGAAATTAAAATTTTATTATCATTCATTATTAAAAAAGGTTTTTAATGAAAAATACTTAATTATATATAGGAATTCATTTTTCTTAAACTTAATATCAATCAGACAATTTTACTATTACATAGTTTACACTATAATTAATGTTTTTAGTCACATGATTTCTACTATTTCATACGTGGTTTAATTAAATATGTAAAAAATAAAGATACTCAAAAAATTATATACATAAAAGTTACAAATTTTTCATTCGTCTTTCGTATCCTTTAACGATACTCAAGAAGTCTGCCAGGGGTAGGTATCATTTTTATTATTTACTTAAATAATAGCTGCTTCTGTTTTCTTAGAATGTAAGTTCTTGAGTATAATGATTATACAGGCACACAATCAAAGAAGTGGTCTGTCCCAGAAGACCGACTATCATATTTCTATGTATTTTGACATGTTAAGCTCAAACATGACCTTCATTATGCTCATTACCCTAGAATTTTGAGATACCTCTAAAACTAAATATTTTGATATTTGTCGGCTCTTACACGTTCAAACATGCGCTTCCCGCCACACTTTGTGAAATTGCAATTGTTTTAAACTTGCTGTAAAAATTATTAACTCTATAATGTATAAAGTTTATTTTTATCAACGTAATTCGTAAAAAATTATTTGTAAAAATAATACGGATGTATTAAATATTGTACAACGAAATGTATTTTTTACGAAACTAGCTACATTCAACGCGCTTTGCACGTTTTATTCATTTATTTTTTGTTTTTGAGGTTATAAACATGATCAAGTGAGGTTTAATTTAAAAGTTTGTTTTAATTAGTTTAAATTATAAGATCTTAATGTACGTTTGATAAATACATTGAAACATATTCGGTTTCGTTATGTCCTATGTAGACCAATCAAATGAGGCAGCAACAACCAATCAAAACAGTCTTATTGTGATAACAGATTTTATCCATCACTTTTTTAAGAGAAGAATAAGAATGATCTATTCATGACATATTATATTTTTATCAATAACGACAAAGTAAAAAGGTCTATAGAAAAATTCATTTGAAATTCAGATAATTTTATGCTGCACTCGAGGCATCGGTATTGTAAGCATAATATTTTGTCAAAGTTTGTGAAAATAATATAAAATTTAAATATATAATTTAACTTATTTGTCAGACATGACAAAAAAATTAATTTCGTTCATATGCAATTGAATAAGAATTAAAATACTTCGTCTTGCATTCAGTGACTTTGCATCATTGAAAATTAAGTGCAAATTTTGGCAGCTGGTGCAGTGAAAGATTTATGGATCATTGACGCAGTCATTTTATAGCAGGCAATATGAATTTTTTTTCAAGAATTAGCGGGAATTTTAATTTATCGAGGCAAATTATTGAATTAGGACTATTGCAATCATTTTATAAAACAAGAGGCCAAATAATAAATTAATCCAAGGGCGCGGCAGCACCTTACTTGGTGAGTATAAGGAGCGAAGTGACAGACGAGCGAGTGGATTGACAACAACATACCTTTTATTCTTTGATTTTTTTCGCTTATTACTCACTAGGATAGGATTTAACTTATTATTACTCACTCAATAGGATTTAACTTTATACAAAAATTAATTCAAAAGTTGTCGATAATAATATTTAAAATTTGCATTTACAACCAATTCCTGACGAGCAAGGCCTATAAAAATGATTTTTAACTCCTAAATATATCTGAAATAGTCGATTTTCGCTAATAATTCAGCAGGATTTTATTTCTTGACTAGCAAAACTCAAACGCGCTTCGCGCGTACTATTTTATTTTTGAGGTTATGAATATATTTTTTTTATTACGATTTTCCTTTAAATAGTTTTAAATGATAGGATAATCGAATAATTTTTCAAAGCATGAACAAATTAATCTTTTTATTCTATTTTTGTTTTAATTATTTAGTTTTAAAATGTTTAAGAATGAAAATTCATATAGTCATTTTTCTTAGTTTTTTAATAAATTTTTCATTGTACCCTGGTCGAAAGTACCACTTTCGCTCCCGGCTCCGAAACGCGAATGTGGTATTTTTGGCCTGGGTACGGAAAATTGGTATACACTCCACGGGAGTAAAATTGGCCAGCCCACATCTCGTGTTTGCCACCCTCGCCTTCGCCTCTGGTGTCAATTTACACGGGATATGAACTGTGCACGTTAATTCCTTCCTATAGGTGCGTAATATACTATTCGTACGACATTTTTCTCAGTGTAGTATACTATTACTTCCGTGCTGCGTATACTATCTTTTTGCGGCTAAAAATACAATTTTCGCGATTGGCAGCCGGGAGCAAAAGTGCTACTTTCGGCCCGCCAGGCAAAAAACAATGTTTTTCGAGTATAAAGTACTAAAGTAATATAAAAATCATGTCTCCGTATATATTGAATAATAAATTTTACGGAAACAAAGTTTCGGCATTTTTCCCCATCTCTGTTCTCGTTGTCGGCATTTTTTCCCAAGGGCGTTTGTCGTTGTCGGCATTTTTCCCCATCGGCGTTTGTCGTTGTCGGCATTTTTCCCCATAGGCGTTTGTCGTTGTCGGCATTTTTCCCCATCGGCGTTTGTCGTTGTCGGCATTTTTCCCCATCGCTGTTCTCGTTGTCGGTATTTTTTATTTCGATAATTTTTATTTCTGAAATTTCCCTTTCGATATTTTGGACATTCGTTAAAAAAATTTTCGAAACATTTCATTTCTATAATTATACGTTCGGCATTTTCCCCGCTCGGTGAAAATTCTTTCTGAAGTTTCAACGGTCGGTGCGGTTGCTTGTTGCGATTTTACCCGATCGGTGGAATTCACTGTCTCCATATTCACCTTTCGCTAAAATCGCCTATCGGGATTTTCCCTGTCGGTGGTTTCCCCTGCCGGGATTTATAACTACCCCCTCGTTTACAATTAATCGCCGGCAATTTTTTTGTAAGTCTGTCGGGAGCTCTTGAAGCAATTTCCGTGATAACATTTTTATTAAATTCAAAAACTCTCGAGATAGAATTTTTCAAACGTATGTTGCACGTATTTTTCACCGTTTCGCCCCATGCGCTGCCCTTGAACGAAAACTTCCGGATGGATTTTGATATTGGCAATTTTTTTATAAGTCTTTGGGGAGCTCTTGAAGTAATTACCGCGATAAAATTTATATTAAATTCATAAACTCTCAAGATAGAATTTTTCAAACGTATGATTCACGATTTTATCACCGTTTCGCCCCATGCTCCGCCCTGAACAAAAACTTCCGGATGGATTTTGATATTGGCAATTTTTTATAAGTCTTTGGGAAGCTCGTGAAGTAATTTTCGCAATAAAATTTATATTAAATTCATAAACTCTCGATATAGAATTTTTTAAACTTATGTTTCGCGTGTTGTTAACCATTTCGCCCCATTGCCCTACCCCCCCCATCCCTTCCTGAACGAAAACTTCCGGATTGTTTTTGATTTTGGCAATCTTTTTGTAAGTCTGTCGGGAGCTCTTGAAGTAATTTCCATGATAAGATATTTATTAAATTCGTAAACTCTCGAGATAGAATTTTTCAAACGTATGTGTCAGGTGTTTTTCACCGTTCCACCCCATTCGTCCCCTCCCTCCGCCGGCATCCCGCCGAACGAAAGCTTACGGATGGATTTTGATATTGGCAATCTTTTTATAAGTCTTTGGGGAGCTCTTGAAGTAAATTCAATGGTAAGATTTATTTTAAATTCATAAACTCTCGAGATAGAATTTTTCAAACGTATGTTTCATGTCTTTTTCACCGTTTGGCCCCATGCGCCGCCCCTCAACGAAAACTTCCGGATGGATTTTGATATTGGAAATTTTTTTATAAGTCCTTGGGGAGCTCTTGAAGTAATTTCCATGATGAGATTTTTATTAAATTCATAAACTCTCGTGATAGAATTCATTGGCACGTAGCTTCCTTAAATTTAATTTACTGATTCCTTTAATTTATTTTTAATTTCAATATTGAAAATTTAATACTTTATTTTGTACGATGAGACTATGTTAAATGGTTTGTGACTTTTTATTTCTACTCTTTCTATTTTTTAACATTAAAAAGCAATTATTATTATACAATTTTATATTTTACAAAAAAAAAATTCATCGCCCACAAGAAACACAATAAAATGATCATTACGACCAGATATTCGAGAATAAAAATTTTTTTTTAATGCTTTTTAATACTGATATCTCATAGAATATTTGTTCAATTTGAAATTTTTACCAATTTTTACAATTATTTATTACAATATTTAGTTAAATTTTCAAGAGATTATCTTTATTTCTTTTGAAAAGAAGTTATTTAAAAAGAAACTTGCGTTTTTATTAAAAAATGTTTGGCATCGATAACGGAAACCACCACAATATTTAATAATAAAATCAAATTAATCAAATATTTATTTATCTATAAATGATCAATTAAATTTGATACTGATATTGTCTTGACATCACACATATTTTACCGATCGCAATCTCTTAAAAATTTATTTTATTCTAAATTTAATAAAAATCTACTTTGTTTAAAAAATAATTTTTTTCTCAAAAGGAAATTAAGATTCATTTTTCTTTACTTTCCTTTCAACAATTTTACTTAATACAAAAAATATCTGTTTATCTGCTCATTTTTATATCCTATATAAAGAAAACTTCATATGCCCCATTAGTTTTTCCATTTTTATGCTTGCGACGTATCGCAGACGTGTACACGTAGTTTCACAACTGCCCGCTAGTTTTTTGACAGTTTTATTCATCCCATTATTTTATTGTGCGTGGCACACTAATGCGGATTACTGGACTGGTTTTCTACGTACAAATAAAAAATGATCAAAGTATTCTTTGAGAGAACGCGATTCGAAAATTTTTTAAAAAAATTTTTAACCTCAAATATCTTTTTCCGTAATGGACCGATTTTTTCGGGCAACTAACACGATCTGAAGTTATATAAAAGATACATTTGTGCCAAATTTTAGGACGTTTGGATAATTTTTGCTCTTGCTATCGTGCGACAACGAAAACGCAAATTTTCTCTAAAATAATTTTCTTCTAAAAAACAAATGAAGACAATCTTCTGAAATTTTAACCAAATATAGTCTTCAATAATTTTAATAAGTGGTTAAAATTATAAGTGGATAAATCAAATATTCTTTGCGAAAACGCTATTCGAAAATTAAAAAAAAAAATTTTTAACCTCAAATATCTTTTTTCTTAATGGACCGACTTATTTGGCCAACAAACTCGATCTGAAGATATATAAAAGCTGCATCTGTGCCAAATTTCAGGACGATTGGATAATTTTTGCTCATGTTATCGTGCGACAACGAAAACGAAAAATTTTTCTTAAATAATTTTTTTCTAAAATGCAAATGAAGATAATCTCTTGTAATTTCAGCAAAATATAATCTTCAATGAATGTAATAAGTGATAAAAATATCAAGCCGATAAATAAAATATTGTTTGAGAAATTAATTGATGAAATATAAGAAAGTTTTCCCTAATGACAAATGACAGAGCGAAGATATTTTAAATTTGAAAAAATGAAAATATAGGTAATTTAAATACCTTCCAAGAAAAGTTTATTATATTATGTAATAATGGCTGTAAGATATGAAAAAATCGAAAAAAACCAAAAGTTCGAAATCGTTTTTTGGTTATAAATCAAAAGAAAATCAATAAAAACTCAAATCCATCAGGGAACCTTCTTTTTCCCGCGAGACGAAGAGAATAAGCTTTACCCGACGAAAATCGTTTAATTCGTTTCCAAGATATCAAGAGTTTACACACACACACACACACACACACACACACACACACACACACACACACACGCGCGCGCGCGCGCGCATACACACACACATGCACACACGCACACACGCAGACACAGACGGACACGCACACGATGTGGAAAAATGATGTGTTATTGTTGTGAAAATTTCCAAACATAAAAGTGCGCAGTTAATCTAATTTTATAATTTTCTCAGAGTGGGAGACGTGAAAATGTTTCAGAGGAGTTTTCAGTAAAAATTTTTTTTGTAAAAGTATACAAGAATTTTAAGGAAGCTTATTAGGAAGGAATTCTCAGTAATTCTTAGTTCATAAATTGAATGTTTTTAATTTTACAAGATTTGTGGCATCTATGTATTATTAACTTAAGTAGTTTCAATTAATGATTATTACAAAGACCTTAACTTCCTGAGTTGCATGGGCCTCGCGTCGCCCGGTTATAAAAACGATCTTTACTAATCGGAAATAAAATTTTGCAAATAGTTATTAATAGCAATATATAATTTTTTATAATTTAAAACAAAAGTTTATAACTGTCAATAACTGTTTCTAAAGATAGGATTTGAGACTATAGTAACAGTTTATAAAAGTTATTAACAGTTTCTTTTCAGTATGAATATCTAAAACAAGTTTATAACAGTTATAAACTTTTATTTTCTTTTTTGAGCGGCAGCGGATTACCTTATAATCAATCTGTAACAAGTTCTTATCAGTTATAAACTTTTATTATTTGATAATAATAGTTATATATAGTTTTAAATAGTTTTGAATGAATTTAAATTTTAAAAACATTCTAAAATTCTTTTATAAAAGTCACAAATTCTGACTTTATAATCTGCTAATATCAGTTATAAATTTTCTTTTAACTTTTATTATTTGGCTTTAACGTTCCGAGAATCCTACTAGGACGAGCCTCATATCGAGACATAGTACATTAAGTGTAAATGTATTTACGAGGGCATTTAATTCGCATTTTGTAACCTTTGTTTATATTTACGTTCGCCTTGAAAAGGAGCATACATAAGTGCTCGAAACGTCGGCTGAAAAATAAATTAGCTCACTGCGGTCAATAAATAAGAGGTTTTTTATTTTTACCTCAAATACCTCAACTGTCAACAATAAAATCTTACTGAATTAACTTTTATTATAGAAGATCATTTCCGCCAGGGTTCCTTTGCTTTTCTCGGTATTAGAAAATAATCCTTTCCAATGTTATAAAAGTTTAAAATTGATCAAAGAATATTTGAAATGAACATTGAAATACAGAAAAACGCAAAAATGATGTGTTATTGATGTGAAAATTTCAACACATAAAAGTCCTGCATAATGTAGAACGTATGTTTACAATGTTGTAAAAGTATTGTTAAAATTTGCAACCAATATAAAAATACACATTGAAATATAGAAAAAAGAAAAAATGATGTGTGTTGGACAGGGCGCCTTTTGGGAAGTTGGATGGTGGCAGTAATTAACTGACGCATTGGTTTTCACTTATTGCATTTATTCTCTGAACTGAACTCTGAACTTACAAACTCTGATATTAATATAAAACACTTTTCTATATAAAAGAAACACGAAAACTTGGTGCGCACTCTGCACTAAAGAAAGTCTCAAGCGAGAGTGAAGGGGTGTGCGGCGAGCAGCGGCTCCGCGGCGCTCAAGAGCAAGAGATTGTTTCCGCGCCTAAGAGGTGGCGCCTCTCTCTCGAGTTAGAAGAGAAGGCGGCATGAAGCCGTATACCGCCAACACTCCCTCCCTTCATGTCGCCTTCATAGCACTAGTCTGGGAGTCTGAAACAGATAAAAGAAGATTTCTCCGACTCTGAATATTTCAAATATAACTTACAATATTTGTTCTCTGAGGTATGAGTAAGATTGTATCGGCAGAGGTTTGGTCAATATGTCAGACTGGTTCTCTTTTGACTCTATCCATTTTACAATGACTCTATTTTCCAATACACATCTTTTAACAAAGTCTCCATGCGTATCAGCTATGTGACTCTTGTTACCCCTGGTTTCTCTTTCTCTGAGTTTTCTCTGAATCTCTGGGACACTATCATCAAAACTCTTTAGCTTGTGTGCTCCGTCCATCTGGGTGCTTTTGCCTGCGGACATGTTGTCACACCACACAGTTACGGGGTACGAAGTTTTTCCTGTAACATATCTGATTGCTTTATCTAGCGAAATCATCTCTTGGCATGATTCGCTCATTGCTAGATATTCAGCCTGACAGGTTGAGAAGGTTACGTAGCTCTGTTTGTGGCTTCTCCAGGCTATTGTATCTCCGTACAACTTTATGATATAACCACTTGTGGAAGTTGAGTCTTCAGAGTCTCTGAAACTAGCATCTGTGAACGCTTCGAGTTTGTCTCCCTTTGCTCTGAAAGTTAGGCCTAAGTCTGACGTTCCTCTTAAATACCTCAGTATTCTTTTAACGTCTTTCCAATCATTCTCTGTAGGTGACCTCTGTTTTCTGGAAAGGAAGATGACTGCATATGATATGTCTGGTCTTGTGGCGCCAGCCAAATATAACAGACTGCCTATTGCTTCTCTGTATGGGGCTCTGCAGGGATACTCTTCCACAATTTCCTCTGTAATTTTGCTTTCTCTATTTTTCACCTGTCTCGTTACCATCGGCGTACTCTGTGATTTGCTTTCTTGCATATTGAATCTCTTTAGGATCTTCTCTGTATACTCTGATTGTTGAATCTTCATGATTTTGTTTTCTCTATCTCTGATTATTTGCATTCCTAGGAACATCTTTGGTTCTCCTAAATTTCTCATTTTGAACACTTCACACAGTCTTGCAGTGATCTCTTGTCTCTTAGATGCACAATTACTGGCAAGTATAATGTCGTCGACATACAACACTAGGAATGCCATAGATCCTTCTTTCCTCCAAGTAAATAAGCATGAGTCGTGTATATCTCTCTGTAATCCAAGTTTATTTACTTCCTCTGTAAATCTCTGATTCCATCTTTTCGGGCTGACCCTCAAACCGTATAATGTCTTCTTTAGTTTGCAAACTCTGGACTTCTCTGAAACTCTGGTACTTACGCCTTCTGGAACTTCCATGTATATGTCATCTTCTAAGATTCCATTCAGGAAAGCAGTTTTAACATCCAGTTGTACTGCATCCAGATCGTATTTATTTATGATGGCCAAGGAAGCTCTGATTACTGGCAGTCTTGATACTGGTGCATAGGTTTCTCTGAGTTCATAGACGTTCTTATCCTTAAATCCTCTGATGACCAATCTGGCCTTGAACTTTTCTAATCCATTCTCGTCCATTTTTCTCTTAAACACCCATTTTGAATCTATAATGTTTGGTTTTCTGTTCCTCTGAGTAGAAGTGGGTCTATCTACTATTTCCCAGACATAATTTTCTTTCATCGACTGCAGTTCTTCCTGTATGGCTCTTTTCCAATTCTCCTTCTCTGGAGACTCTATTGCTTCTCTGTAGTTCGACGGATCCTGGTTAATTTCGGCCAGTCCCGCAAAAATCGTTTTATCTTCCTCTGATTCAGTTACCTTATCTCCATTGACATTCTTAACTCTGTATACAAACTCTGGATCTCTTTTTGGGTTTGTTTTTGATTCTCTGTTAGGTAATTTTCTGATCTTGTAAGCAGGCTCTGCTTCCTTTTTATCTGCTCCTTTTCGCTTTAGCGGTTTTCCTCTTTTTGGCTTGGGAAGCTCTGGTATCTCTGAGATTTCTGATCTCTGATTAGCGTTAGTATTTTCCACTTGGGATGTCTCTGATTTTTCTGTGTTCTCTGAAATTTGAAACTCTGGTTTTTCTGACGATTCTTTTTGATTTTTGTATAACATTTTCTCGTTACATCTTATATGTCTTGAGTTTATAAGTCTGTTTGTTTGTGGGTGCCACAAAAGATATCCTGTGGGAGTGTACCCGACTAGAATAGTTCTTATGGCCCTCTCTGGAAATTTATTCTCTGAAATAGGAATTTTCACATACGTATACATCCAAATCTCCTTATATTCTCTAAGTGACTCTTTTTCTCTGGACATATTTTTGAAAGTGGAGTTTTGAACTCGTTGCTCTTATGCGGAGTACGATTGTATACGTGAATTGCTGCTTCTGTGGCTGTTATCCACATTGTCGATGGGATACCTGAATCCAACATCAAGGCTCTGATTTTCTTCTGAATGGTTTTGTTGAACCGTTCAGCTGTTCCATTCAACTCTGGTGTATAAGGTGGGGCGAAGTCTTTACTTATCCCTTCCTTTTTCATAACCTCTGAAAACTCTCCTCCAGTAAATTCTGTTCCGTTGTCAGCTCTGATGAAACATACTTTCTCTTGTTTTCCTAGTAGATTTCTCATATGAACTGATAAGAATTTTTCCATCGGTCTTACAGTCTTACAAATTAAATTAAAATAATTAATATTTATGGCAGTCAGATTGCCCTTGTTTATAATCACCCCCGCAGAATCTGAAATAAAAACTTAATTAAAATCTGGAAAAAACTTTGTTAGCAAAGGACGATCTGACTGCCCACCACCACCACATTGTCCGACGTTTCGAGCCTGCTCCGGCTCCTCCTCAGGGACTGAAATAAAACCCGCGATACACCTCCTTATATACCATGCACCCATACCCCCTTCTTTTCTCTTACCCCACCACCCTCCACATTCCCCTCTCCAACTTGCCATTCTCACTTAAATTAATAAAGAATGATAAATGTTATCTAATTTACTTGACTCTATCATTAAATTTACATTATTCCGATTTCTTAGAATGTGAATACTTTCAAGGCTTTCCCTCTTATATTTATTCTTAATCCCCTGTTCCAAAATATCCACACTCCCAAAATCGAAAGAATGCAAACTATTTAAACAATGTTCTTCCAAACCCGATGTACAACTTGAGCTGCGTAAACTATATTGATGTTCATATATTCTCTTTTTCAAATATCTACTCGTTTGACCAATATAACAACCATTACAATCCCTATAATTAATTTTATAAACAACTCCCGATTTCAAACATTTATCATCCTTGTCTTTACAATTACTAAATAACCTTTCTAAATTATTATCATTTCTAAAGAAAACTTGAATATTATGTTTACTAAAAACCCTTCTAATCCTTTCCGACAAACCTCTAACATATGGTAAACTAAAATATGCATTCTTTCCATTTCTATTCCTTGTTTGATTATCTACCCGCTGCTTCAATCCACCATTATAAATTTCCCACACTCTCTCATCAATCATTTTATCAATAAATTTTACGGGATAACTATTTTTAATAAATGTTTCTCTAACTAAATTTAAATTCTTTTTCCTAAAATCTTTATGTGACAATTTAATCGCTCTGTCAATGACACCTTTGATCGCACCTGTCTTGTTTCCGAATTGGTGGTGAGAATCAAAATTTAAAAATCTACCTGACCATGTAGATTTTCTATACCAATCTAATTTCACTCTATTATTATTACCTCTAATGACTCTAATATCTAAAAAACTCAATTGATAATCTTTCTCAACTTCTTTTGTGAATTTAATTCTATCATGGATAGAATTAAACACATCCACCATTTCATCCACAAAACATTCTGGTACAACTGCAAAAATGTCATCAACATATCTTTTAAAAATAATCGGCTGAAAAACCAACTTAGACAAAGCAATACTTTCCAATTTTTCCATTACTAAATTGGCTATAACAGGTGACAAAGGTGATCCCATTGGACAACCATATCTTTGTTCATATAGACTATTATCAAAAGAAAAAATTGTGTTTTTAAAAACCAAATTAAGTGCCTTTATAAATTCATCTTTTGTTAAACTAGTATGTACTTTAATTTCAGACCATTTATCTTGTATAATATCATTCAACAACTCTAAAGGTATATTTGTAAACAAAGATACTACATCCAATGAAACCATCCTATGATCATTCGGAATAATAATATCTTTCATTATACCATAAAAACTCCAACTATCTTTAATATATGAATTTGTTTTACCCACTATCTTGAACAATATATTAGACAAAAATCTAGCAAGTCTATACGTCGGAAAATTTATCGATGATATTATTATTCTATATGTCAACTGTTCTTTGTGAATCTTAGGAAGCCCATAACATTTAGCTACAGTGCCATTTTCACATTTTAAATATTTAAACATACTATCTTTAATATAAGCTTTTGTTTTCCAATGCATCAATAATTCTTTCAATTTATCATGTAGTCTATTGATATGTGGATTCCTAATTTTCACATAAGTGGTATCATCCTCCAACATAAGTTGAATTTTATTAATATAATCCCTTTTATCTGAAACTACAGTTACATTTCCTTTATCTGCTTTTTGGAAGATCATATTCGGATTCTCTCTCAAGAATTTCTTCGTTATTTTTAATTCATGGAATAAATTACTGTTCAAATAATTATCAAATCTATGTTCTCTTTTAAAATTATCAACAACTTTAACTAAAGAACTCCTACATTCTTTTTTAAACTCCAGATTAAAGCTACTCATACTACTTTCTACCTCAGCGATGATATTCTTGATCGGAAGAGATTTACTTGAATATGATACTCCAAATTTAGCACCCTTTGACATAATATTTACATTCTAAGAAATCGGAATAATGTAAATTTAATGATAGAGTCAAGTAAATTAGATAACATTTATCATTCTTTATTAATTTAAGTGAGAATGGCAAGTTGGAGAGGGGAATGTGGCGGGTGGTGGGGTAAGAGAAAAGAAGGGGGTATGGGTGCATGGTATATAAGGAGGTGTATCGCGGGTTTTATTTCAGTCCCTGAGGAGGAGCCGGAGCAGGCTCGAAACGTCGGACAATGTGGTGGTGGTGGGCAGTCAGATCGTCCTTTGCTAACAAAGTTTTTTCCAGATTTTAATTAAGTTTTTATTTCAGATTCTGCGGGGGTGATTATAAACAAGGGCAATCTGACTGCCATAAATATTAATTATTTTAATTTAATTTGTAAGACTGTAAGACCGATGGAAAAATTCTTATCAGTTGATATTAAATTGCAGTCGACATAAATAATATTTTTAATGATAAAACTAAGGTCTATTAAAGGTGGGGTAAAATGTTTTTTAGTGATATATATGGGATTTATGGGAAGGTGGTAAAAGATTATTGCTCAAAATGGGTAAAAATGGTTTTAAGGATTGTAATTTTAAAGTAGCAACTCACTTTTCTTCTAAGGTGTAAAAAATCAAATATTTTTCCTAAACATATTGGAAAAAAATTTGATGATAAGGGTTTTTATCGGGATTACAATAAAAGAGTTTCTTATGATCTACGGAAAAATATTTTCTTTTTCAAAAATAAATTACTTAACTTAGAAATTAGAGATTTGAATTTTGAAATTAATCGTTTGAATAAATATTTATTAGAGCTTGAAAGATATTTATATAATAAAATAGAACAGAATGATTTGCAAGAATTTTTTCGTGGTCAAAAGAGGCACTTTGAAAAAGTAAAATATAACCATAGGAGTAAATTAAAAAGAAAATTTGAATATTTAAAGCATAGAAAACACTCTCAGGTCAATCAAACTAACAATGTTAATAAGGATTGGTTTAGAAATTTAACTGACAAAGTAATACCAGAAGAAGTGGTAAATTTCATGTCAAAGGGTGCTAAATTTGGAATATCATATTCAAGTAAATCTCTTCCGATCAAGAATATCATCGCTGAGGTAGAAAGTAGTATGAGTAGTTTTAATCTGGAGTTTAAAAAGAATGTAGGAGTTCTTTAGTTAAAGTTGTTGATAATTTTAAAAGAGAACATAGATTTGATAATTATTTGAACAGTAATTTATTCCATGAATTAAAAATAACGAAGAAATTCTTGAGAGAGAATCCGAATATGATCTTCCAAAAAGCAGATAAAGGAAATGTAACTGTAGTTTCAGATAAAAGGGATTATATTAATAAAATTCAACTTATGTTGGAGGATGATACCACTTATGTGAAAATTAGGAATCCACATATCAATAGACTACAAGATAAATTGAAAGAATTATTGATGCATTGGAAAACAAAAGCTTATATTAAAGATAGTATGTTTAAATATTTAAAATGTGAAAATGGCACTGTAGCTAAATGTTATGGGCTTCCTAAGATTCACAAAGAACAGTTGACATATAGAATAATAATATCATCGATAAATTTTCCGACGTATAGACTTGCTAGATTTTTGTCTAATATATTGTTCAAGATAGTGGGTAAAACAAATTCATATATTAAAGATAGTTGGAGTTTTTATGGTATAATGAAAGATATTATTATTCCGAATGATCATAGGATGGTTTCATTGGATGTAGTATCTTTGTTTACAAATATACCTTTAGAGTTGTTGAATGATATTATACAAGATAAATGGTCTGAAATTAAAGTACATACTAGTTTAACAAAAGATGAATTTATAAAGGCACTTAATTTGGTTTTTAAAAACACAATTTTTTCTTTTGATAATAGTCTATATGAACAAAGATATGGTTGTCCAATGGGATCACCTTTGTCACCTGTTATAGCCAATTTAGTAATGGAAAAATTGGAAAGTATTGCTTTGTCTAAGTTGGTTTTTCAGCCAATTTTTTTTAAAAGATATGTTGATGACATTTTTGCAGTTGTACCAGAATGTTTTGTGGATGAAATGGTGGATGTGTTTAATTCTATGCATGATAGAATTAAATTCACAAAAGAGGTTGAGAAAGATTATCAATTGAGTTTTTTAGATATTAGAGTCATTAGAGGTAATAATAATAGAGTGAAATTAGATTGGTATAGAAAATCTACATGGTCAGGTAGATTTTTAAATTTTGATTCTCACCACCAATTCGGAAACAAGACAGGTGCGATCAAAGGTGTCATTGACAGAGCGATTAAATTGTCACATAAAGATTTTAGGAAAAAGAATTTAAATTTAGTTAGAGAAACATTTATTAAAAATAGTTATCCCGTAAAATTTATTGATAAAATGATTGATGAGAGAGTGTGGGAAATTTATAATGGTGGATTGAAGCAGCGGGTAGATAATCAAACAAGGAATAGAAATGGAAAGAATGCATATTTTAGTTTACCATATGTTAGAGGTTTGTCGGAAAGGATTAGAAGGGTTTTTAGTAAACATAATATTCAAGTTTTCTTTAGAAATGATAATAATTTAGAAAGGTTATTTAGTAATTGTAAAGACAAGGATGATAAATGTTAGAAATCGGGAGTTGTTTATAAAATTAATTGTAGGGATTGTAATGGTTGTTATATTGGTCAAACGGGTAGATATTTGAAAAAGAGAATATATGAACATCAATATAGTTTACGCAGCTCAAGTTGTACATCGGGTTTGAAAGAACATTGTTTAAATAGTTTGCATTCTTTCGATTTTGGGAGTGTGGATATTTTGGAACAGGGGATTAAGAATAAATATAAGAGGAAAGCCTTGAAAGTATTCACATTCTAAGAAATCGGAATAATGTAAATTTAATGATAGAGTCAAGTAAATTAGATAACATTTATCATTCTTTATTAATTTAAGTGAGAATGGCAAGTTGGAGAGGGGAATGTGGAGGGTGGTGGGGTAAGAGAAAAGAAGGGGTATGGGTGCATGGTATATAAGGAGGTGTATCGCGGGTTTTATTTCAGTCCCTGAGGAGGAGCCGGAGCAGGCTCGAAACGTCGGACAATGTGGTGGTGGTGGGCAGTCAGATCGTCCTTTGCTAACAAAGTTTTTTCCAGATTTTAATTAAGTTTTTATTTCAGATTCTGCGGGGGTGATTATAAACAAGGGCAATCTGACTGCCATAAATATTAATTATTTTAATTTAATTTGTAAGACTGTAAGACCGATGGAAAAATTCTTATCAGTTGATATTAAATTGCAGTCGACATAAGTAATATTTTTAATGATTTCTCATATGAATAAGGAATTCCACTAAACATTTTCCAGCTTCGTTTTTGTGCTTAACACAATATGCTCTGGCGTATCTGGGGTCTTGTGTGCCATAACATGCCTTCACTTATTCTTTTTACATTTTCCTTTGGATCACAATTTTCCTGGACTTTCTCTAGCTTCTCTCTTACTGATGGTGATACTGTTTGATTTAAATCTAGTATCTTTCTGTCCAGATAAATTTCACTTGTGCCAAATTCGGTATCTTTGCCAATAATTACTGGTTTTTCTCGTGTGATTTCCTGATCTTCCTCCCTCCCAAGCTCAAGTCCTCTGTGCATGCTATTAATCTCCTCTGATTCACCTTGAGCTTGTGACAGGAAATCTTCCAAGGTAATCAGGTGTGCTGTGGCTGTATATGTATCACTGACCTCCTCAGACTCTGAATTACTCTGAACGTTTATGTCAATTATCCAATTAGTTTTTTGATATACTCCTGTAATGCAATTTTCATTTGTTTCTTTATTGAATATTGCTAATTCTTTGTCATCCAGGTGTATTCCATACCCTGCATCTGCAAATTTTCTAAGAGAGAGCAAATTGTCTGTTAAATTGTGGGCTGCTATAACATTTGATAACTTAATGGTTTTATTCTCTGAATTTTTAAAATATAAGTTACCTTTCCCATCAATTTTAATATTTGCTTTCTTACTTTTATTAGCAGTTTTAATTTCTCCTTCTGTGCTCTTAACAAAATCTTTGAGTAAAAAACCTTTATTTGTTAAGTGCTCTGTAGCACCGGAGTCGGCTATAAAACTGATATTATTATTTTTATTATTTAACTCTGAACTCTTACCTGCTAAATTTGCATTAGCTTGATTTTCTGATTTCTCTGATCTCTTGGTTTTGTCATATGCAGTGTGTCGGTTATATTTACCCCTATGACCGTTATTGGCTCTGAACGAACCTCTACCTTTACCTCTACCTCTGCCTCTGTTATTATTAATATTACTCTGATAAGCATACCTTTGAACTTTGTTGGGGCACTGGTCTCCCTTGTGTCCCCTTACCTCGTTACAAACGTAGCAGAACCACGACTTGTACTTGGCCAAGGGACACTCGGTAGCCCAGTGTCCTGCAAATTTGTTGCATCTATGGCATTTCTTTGACAGATCTTTCCCTCTGGGTACTCTGATGACCCTGTAGACTTTGGTGACTCTGATGGCTTTGCTGACTCTGATGACTCTGGGTGCTCTGATTGGCTTTGACCTCTAAGTTTGTCGATTGCCTCTGTGCTTCCACCTGTAATAGACAATTGATCATATCATCTTTCGTCATCTCTGAACTCGATTGGCTTTTTATTAGGTAAGTGGATCTTAGCTCATGGCTAGTTTCACACACTGCATTGTAAAAAGCGGCTCTTATCTCTGTCTCTGATAGTGGTATTTTTGTATTACAGGTGTCATACTCTTTAATAATGTCATTGAAACGATCACAAAACTCTGATACTTTCTCTTTGTTGCTCTTTTTGATTTTATATAGTTTTTGTCTGACAGTTATGTCGGTCGTGTTTGTTTCAATACGTCTTATTTCTTTGATTTTACTTAAAATTTCATTAGGATCTTTAACGTTTAACAGCTTTTTATAGTAATTTGTATCAACATGACTTAATATGATACCTCTGATTTTATTTTTCATTTTAATTGTATTTTCTGAATTATTATCTATGAATTTCTCTGGATTGTTTATGTACTCTGTTAATTCGTACTCTGATAACTCTGAATTTAGCTGATCTAGCCAAACGTTTAGATCACTTTTGTTGTTTAATGTAAAATTTCTCTTAATGCTAATTTTTCCACTATTTGTCTCTAAAGTTCTATTAAGTTTTTCCATTGTTTTATTCAATAGATTTGAATTCTCTGAATTATTACTCTGGTTTGTCTCAAGTAAGGTAGAGTTTGATAGAGGATTTACCGTTCTCTGAGTGTTCATCTCTTTAATCTGCTCTGAAAGAGTTTTTATCTCGGCCAAGCAGGTCTTGCTGACCCGGAGCTGCTCTTCTCCCCTCTTTTGGAGATTGTCAGCTAAGCTTTTCAACAGCTCTGATGTCCTCTCCTGGTGTTGGCTCATTTTAGACACTGCCTCAGTGTTGTCTTTTATGGCACCGGTGAGACACCTCAGTGCCAGTTCCAGACCGTACTCTTTTCCATGCTCTGATTTTGATTCTGAAATTTTATTTTTCTTATAAAGTCAAGAATGAGAAAGAAATATTTGGTCTTAAAAAATATATGTCTGATCTTTGTAGACATATATGTGTCATGAATCCATATTCTGATCTCTGAATTATGTAAAATATTCTCTGAACTTTTCTCTGTTATTTATATTTTATTTGATTATTTGTGTGTGGAAAAAAATTTTTTTTTCTTATACTTTGTGAGCTTTCTGAACCACTCGTCTCTGAATCTTTTCTCTGTGGTGGTGTTTTCTCACTAGTCTCATCCACGTCTCTGGTTTTGTCGGTGACGTTGGTATTTTCTCCGTCCATCTCTCTGAATTAACTCTGCACCTGCCAAACATTTACTCTTTACTCTTTTGCACACACATGAATATTAATCGCACAGCAAATTAATATTCCGATCTTTGTGCCCTAATGCATTCTGCACTCATGTACTCCCTCCCAAACCGACTAGCCGCACGGCGGTTTCATCGTTACTTATGGGTGGGGGCGATCGCATACACGAGCTTAGTCTGCATGAGCTGATCGTACATAATCGATTTTAAAGAAAGCATTCTCTGAATTCATATTTTAAACTGTATGCATATACCTATATGTGTATATATATACATACGCTGATGTTTGAGATAGAGAAAAAATCGTGTCTATAGTGTCAGCGACTAACATCGTGCAATGGCCGGCGTATAACAATGTCATATACCACATCACGCACAGCGCTTTGTGGCTTCCAAACTCACGGCGTCCCGTTCGTCTAGAAGAGACTTGTTTATTTACGCCAAAACTCGTACAATAATCACCGCGGCATATTTGTAGCACGCGCGTGTTTGCTCTTTATATTTTCGAACGCGCGTGTACGATTTGTATTTGTTTTCCTCTATATCACTCTCTCTCTCTCTGGAACATGGCCGCCGCTACAGCCAGTGCTATTAGTGTGTGTTCCGACGCACTGTATATGCTTGACGCGCCACCGTCTCGCGACCTCTGTGTCACATTTCCGCGGGAGAAGCTTGTTTTCGAAGCGAGCCGGCCGATTCTCGGAAATCTCGGTTGCCGGCTTTTGTCTCCCGCGGCTCGCAGCTCTGAATTTTCGCACGTTACTACGATTTCTCCCGTGCCTAGGTCGTCGTTCAACGCACCGTCCGCATTACTCTTCTCATCGGAGAAAATTCATGCTTGAACCGGCCGTTTCTCGGAATTCTCGGAAATCTCGGTTTACGACTCTGAATTTTTCACGTGCTCTCTTGATTATTTTACCTCGCTCGTCACGCACTTCTCTTTCTCTGAAAAAAATTTTACTTTCGCGAGTTACCTCTGATTTCAAGAATTTTCGCACCGAAAACACTCCCGTTGACGGTATGCTATTTCACTCGCGAATTTGCTTTCGTGCGCAACGCAGTATTTTCTCTAGAACACTCTTATAGATTACTACTTACTCTGAATCTCGGAGTAGAAAGAAAACTGCTCTGAACTCTCGATGCCCCTGCTCTGAAAATCCTCTCTTCTTAGAAGAAACCTTGGGGATTGCCGTGCACAATCACCTCCAACAAAGCGCGAGCTGGGCCGATAACCTGTTGGACAGGGCGCCTTTTGGGAAGTTGGATGGTGGCAGTAATTAACTGACGCACTGGTTTTCACTTATTGCATTTATTCTCTGAACTGAACTCTGAACTTACAAACTCTGATATTAATATAAAACACTTTTCTATATAAAAGAAACACGAAAACTTGGTGCGCACTCTGCACTAAAGAAAGTCTCAAGCGAGAGTGAAGGGGTGTGCGGCGAGCAGCGGCTCCGCGGCGCTCAAGAGCAAGAGATTGTTTCCGCGCCTAAGAGGTGGTGCCTCTCTCTCGAGTTAGAAGAGAAGGCGGCATGAAGCCGTATACCGCCAAATTTTAACTTAAATAAAAGTGTTCAGTTAATCTTATTTTATAATTTTCTTACGGTGGGAGATGTCAAAATGTTTCAGAGGAGTTCTCAGTAAATATATTTTTTGTATGTATACAAGAATGTTAAGAAAGCTTTTATTCTTAGTAATTCTTAGTTCATTAATTGATTGTTTTTATTTTACGATGTGTGGCAATCATTTAAGTAATTTCAATCAATAATTATTTCAAGATGTTTTAAATTTTCTACTATAATATATATATATATATATATATATATATATATATATATATATATATAATATGCTATTATAAAAGCCGTAAAAATTACTTACAGTAATAATACCAAAAAATAAAATAAGCTATAACACAATATGAAAATCTTTATTCAATTTTTATCTTTCTTTGCTGACAATCCTTTCCTTTAATCTTTATTCAATCTTTATTCCAAATCAAGGAGCGCGGGAGCGCTCCGAAGGCAAGTATAGAAGAAGCCTGAAGGAGCGACCCGTGCTACATATACATTGAAATGCATGACCGAGAATTTCTAATATTTACTGCAATTTTCAATCGCTTTTATTTAACTTAAATTTAAAATAATAACATGCTATGTGGCTATACTATGTTGCACAAAAAGTTTCATGTAAAAAGATGTTCTCATATTAAAGATATTAAATGTGAAAAATTTTATGTCTGGTTTCGGATTTTCTAGTTCTCCATTTCTCATCGTCAGACCTAGGTTTCTTCCCACTTCCGGTTTCCTTTTTCAGTATATATATATATTCCCGTGTCTAGGGGACGACGACCTAACCTTACACACAGATGTTACATAAATGTTATCATATCGCCGTGAGTTAGTTTAAAATTAGTTATTAATAATATAAATATATTTCAAAGATCTCAAGTAGTCAACAGGTGATAAGAAGAATTCATTTGTTCATGTATCATCAATCAACGGGGGAATAACTTTTATTAGATAAGTACTTATTACTGGCCAAATTTTAAATGGCTAAAATCATTTTTTTTTATAAATTGATACTTTGTGTGATTTTTTACTTTTACAGAACAGATATTATACACAAGAAGAGTTTTTCAAGTAATTTTGGAGATATAGACAATAATGTTGAAGAGATCTAATTTTTACAGATATTAAGAAGATTTTTTTAGAGTCATTTTGGAGATATAGCCAATAATGTTGAGGAGTTAAGAAAGATGAAAGAAGCTAATTTACTCACATCTAAATTTCAAAAACGTACTCAAGAATTTCGAAATACAATTTGTGAAAAACACAATGAGAAATTAGCTAGAGAATTGCTTTTCTACCAACAATTTGTGGCCCGTTGTATTACACAACAATTTGTTCAAAATTATAATAAAGAAACTAACAGCAGGTGACAATTACTTAAAGTAAATGTACAAATCAGCTGATAGGATGGGATGTGTGCATATTACTTTATAGATAAGTATTTTATATATACTTGTGTGTGTGTGTGTGTGTATATATATATATATTCCCATGTCTTATATATATATATATATATATATATTCCCGTGTCTGGGCGATGACGACCTAACCTTACACATCTTATTTACACACACAGATGTTACAAATGTTGTCATATCGTTGTGAGTTAGTTTAAAATTAAAATTAGTTAATTAATATATATTCAAAGATCTGAAGTAATCAACTGGTGATAGAAGAATTCATCTATTCATATATCAATCAACGGGGATTTTATTAGATAAGTATTGAACAGCAAAATGTTAAATGGCTACAATCATTTTAAAAAAATTGATACTTTGTGTGAATTTTTTTTATATTTACAAATTATACAAGATTTGTTTACAGTCATTGAAATTCGATTTTGAATTAACTTGGATGGTTGTACAACGTAGACAAATGCTGAAAGCCTTATTCATTCTATTTTGAATATGTAATATAGCCAATAATGTTGAGGCGTTCTAATTCTGTACTGTCTGAAAAATCTAATTTTGAATTAGCAAAAATGAACGAGTGCCCTCATGACCCTGCTGGTTATTTTGTTATTAATGGAAAGAAAAAGTTCTTTTAATACAAAAACAGACGTTTAGGAATATAATTATATTAAAGAAGATAGTAAGAATATAGTACTAAGTCAAGAAAAAAAAAACAAAACCAATATTAGCCTATGGAAGAGCAGGCAAATACTATTTACAATACAATATTTTTCAAGGTGTATTCTCAACATGAAAATTTTTCATGAGATATAATTTTAGAAGAATATTAAAAGTTTGTCTTCGTATTTGACAGGACGAATAGAGGACTTGGATGTCCATGAAGAAAATGACAGTTTCATTGCTTTCAATGAATAACCCATAAAACAAACAACAACTAAGATGTTTATTCAGACAGTATTAGATTCAAAGTACGAAAAAAGTATTATGTTTTGAAGTAAGTTTTTAAAAAATAGGAAAAAAAACTTGTGATTTTCATAGTTCATCTATCTAGTAGAAAATTATATTCATAATCAAATTGTTGCGATTATTAAAAAATGACATCTAATCAGTGTTTTGCGTGATAAATAAAATAAAATACCCGTATTATGTGTTGCATGAAGTGCATATATAATCAAATGACAAGATAACAAATAACAGTGATTAAAAAATAAATCAGTGTTTTGTGTACCATAAAAAAAATAAAATACTGGTAAAATGTGTTGCACGAAGTGTTATATCAAATTTTAAAACTTGTACTTAAAATCAGTTTGAAATGTTTTGAGAATAGAACATGTGTGTATTAATAAATAATTATGTGTTATGAGGTTCATAAACTTCATAATAAGCTTTTGCGTAGAAGAAAATATTGCTGAGTAACACGCGAGGTTATAAATGTACAATATAATTTTCAGTGTTTTGTCTAATAATAAATAAAATATAGTACTGCTATGATGTGTTACGTGAAGTGTTTATAATCAATTTTTAAAACTTCTATTAAAAATCAGTTTCAAATGTTTTGAAAATAGCTCAAGTGTGTATTAATAAATAATTACGCGTTATGAGGTTCATACACTTCATAATAAGCTTTGGCATAGAAGAAAATATTGCTGAGTGACACGTGAGGATTATAAATATACAATATAATTTATGATGCCTATTTGAAATATTGTGGTCTGAGCCTTGATTTAAAAAGCATCTGTCATCTTTAAAAAACTTAGTCGATATCAGTGCTGTGCTGTTTTACATATTTATTCAAGTGCCAATGAAAAGATTATGTCTCATTAGACATAATAATATTCATTAACATGGAAGTACTGAAAAGAGCAAAAATGATGTGTTATTGCGAAAATTTCAAGGAATGAAAGTGCTCAGTAATATATTTTATGGTTTTCTCATGGCAGGAGATGTCAAAATGTTTCAGAGAAGTTTATAGTACATCAACTGGTTGTGTTTTTAATTTTACAAGATTATGTGTATGATGAAAAAAAGATATTATGAAAAAGAAATGTGTGGTTAGCAAAATAATGAAACGAATTCCAGCTTTAGAATGTGCAATAGAAGACTAGAGGTAAATTTTAACACAAATTTAATAATGTAATAATAATTTGTCAAAAGAACAAGAGCAAATGGATGTATAAGAGTGTTTTGTGAAAAAACTTAGTATCAGGTGCTGTTACATAATGGTAGTTAACTTGGCAAACTTTCCGCTTCGCATTTTTAGGCTAGAGGATTAGGTGACTTCAGAGAAATAGATGCAAAAGAGTAGCTTTTAAAAAACTTTGTACCGTCTGCTGCTATGGAAATGGCAGTTGACATGCGAACTCAACTTTTCAGCCAACTTTGAGCTTCGAGTTTTATAAAAGCAAGAGCATCAGCTGGTGATACAGAGATTTGAATTGTAATTCTGATAACTTGTACTTTTGTCTTTTATTCCTTGCAAAAGCTACAAAGAAAAAATATCTTATTGTTATCTTTTTTAACAACTTTAAATTCTCTGCTGAAATACTAATATAAGTTTAATGTTTTTA
Organism: Torymus aiolomorphi; assembly: GCA_036365515.1. Classification (NCBI taxonomy): domain Eukaryota; kingdom Metazoa; phylum Arthropoda; class Insecta; order Hymenoptera; family Torymidae; genus Torymus; species Torymus aiolomorphi. The sequence continues at coordinate 96,461,927 of CM070877.1, read as the reverse complement.
TCGAAACAATCTTGCCTTCAACAACTGTCCAACTCTCTACAAAGAACTTGACGGAAGCTTAAATGCTTTTTGAAACAATTATATAATAAACACTTTTAAAAAATATTTTTTAAACTATTTTCTATAATTCCTATAAAAACACTTTCTATTTCTCACAAAACTGATTTTTGCTATTTAAATTATCTCTTTGTCTCTTTACAATATTTGTTTGTATGTATCTTTGCTATGAAAATGTTTTCTTTTTCTTACAAAAATCATTTTTCTTGTCTGTAGTATTACTCATTAAATTAAAGTCGTACTTCCAATAACAGAATCATTTCTGTAAATTATTCATTATTATATTTTCTATACAAAATATCTCCAAAAATGGTCCATCACTACATCTTTTAAAAAATCCTTTAATAAATTATTTTACAAAACTTCTACAATCCTTTAATAGTATATTACGCACCAAGGGAGGAAAAAAGTTGGACAGTGAACAGCTCGTGTAAATTGCCATCTGAGCCGATCAGGCGAGCCGAAGGCAAACACGAGCTGTGGGGTGGCCAATTTTACTCCCGTATATTTTGCCTAGCGAGGTTGAAAATACAACTTCGCGATCGGGCGCCGGGATCCAAAGTGGTACTTTCGGCCCGCTAGGCAAAATAGTATATTACGCACCTAGGGAGGAAAAAACTTGGACAGTCCATATCTCGTGTAAATTGCCACCCGAGCTGAAGGCGAGGCAACCATAGGAATTATTGTCCGAAACTATACAATATCCTAAAAAATTAGTTACGTTTTATTTTATGAAAAGGAATTCTACAAATCAATAATAAATTTTTGCGTTCTAAAGTCGAACTAAATTTCTTTCACGCGGATACTGAAAGTCAAACCCAAAAAGTTGTGAAATCAATTAAAGTGTAGTTCTATACTTAACAAACATTATTTATAATGTACTTTTACTCTTAATTAAAAAGTTGTGAAATCTCGATCTCCAAAAAATTTTTTTACAAAAGTAAAAACTAATTTAAAACTTTTGTGAATAACAATACTACCATTTTAAAACTTTTGTGAATAACAATACTACCATTTTAAAACTTTTGTGAATAACAATACTACCATTTTAAAACTTTTGTGAATAACAATACTACCATTTTAAAATGATATTAAAAATATACCTTAATAAATTCTCATAACGTTATCACACAATCTAATTATTATTTTCTCTTAAAAAGTTATGAAATCAATCTCAAAAAACATTTTATAAAAGTTTAAACTAAGGCAAGTATTAGTCTCTCGCTCATCCTCCCTCTATCTCCCTTTCTTCCCTTGTCTCTCTCTTCCTCTCTTTCCCTCCCCTATCTCCCTCTCTCCCTGTGGGTATAGGTTCTATAAGGTTTTGTATAGGAGTATGTGAGCTATTGCGCCTCTTAGGCGTTAAGTAATACTTTATGCCCACTAGCTGAATATTTTTTAAGTTACAACGTAGGCATAAAATGTAATTTTACACGCAAGGTACGAAAAGTTCTATTATGTCAGTGAAGCTATCTTATGGGTACTTGACTACAATAAATTGATTTCAGTACTTTCTTGTGTTTAATTTATATAGAAGGATGAACAATTTTGAATACATTTCTCAAAACAGTCATACAGTTGTTTCCGAGAGATGTTAGCATTACTTGACTAACGATAATTGATTTCACAACTTACGTTTGTTTGATTTGCAGTAAACAATTTGAATGCTTACATATAATTTGTTCAGCATACACTGACTCAAAGAAGTGAAAGACTGTTTGACTGGTATTTATTTGATTTCTTTTAAAAAATCATAAATATTATTATTTTATAGATTTATACAGAAAAAACGTCTATACTTGCCTTATTTTATACTTTCGTAGAAAGTTTTATATCATTTCAGTACTTTCTTGTGTTTAATTTTTATAGAAAGATAAACAAATTTCAATACATTTCTGAGAACAGTCATACAGTAGTTTCCGAGAGTTATTTGCATTACTTGACTATAATATGTACTAGAGATAATAGGTGTGCGTTCTATAGAAATTGCATAGATGCACTGAAGAATAAAACCATGGAACAACGAGCTATAATGTTGTTAGGGGCTGCATCTATATAGGTTCCATGATTTGCCGTTGTGGCGGTCTAGTGTTCAAGTCGTCCAATTGTAACAACATGTATATTACGTAAGAGAACGTATACTTTACTTATACACCGTTCTTTGGGTTTTAGAGCGTAGGGAGAATAAAAAATAATTATATAATTATATATAACGATATATATACTATTATATAACTATTAATACCTTAATAGTAACTTTCTTTTTTATCAATCAAGCCAAAAATTATCGTTTACAATTAATCGCCGGCAATTTTTTTGTAAGTCTGTCGGGAGCTCTTGAAGCAATTTCCGTGATAACATTTTTATTAAATTCAAAAACTCTCGAGATAGAATTTTTCAAACGTATGTTGCACGTATTTTTCACTGTTTCGCTCCGTGCGCAGCCCTTGAACGAAAACTTCCGGATGGATTTTGATATTGGCAATTTTTTTATAAGTCTTTGGAGAGCTCTTGAAGTAATTATCGCGATAAGATTTATATTAAATTCATAAACTCTCCAGATAGAATTTTTCAAACGTATGATTCACGAGTTTATCACCGTTTCGCCCCATGCTCCGCCCTGAACAAAAACTTCCGGATTGATTTTGATATTGGCAATTTTTTTATAAGTCTTTGGGAAGCTCGTGAAGTAATTTTCGCAATAAAATTTATATTAAATTCATAAACTCTAGATATAGAATTTTTTAAACTTATGTTTCGCGTGTTGTTAACCATTTCGCCCCATTGCCGTACCCCCCCCAACCCCTCCTGAACGAAAACTTCCGAAATGTTTTTGATTTTGGCAATTTTTCTGTAAGTCTATCGGGAGCTCTTGACGTAATGTCTGTAATCGAATTTTTATTAAATTGATAAATTCTTGAAATAGAATTTTTCAAACGTATTTTTCACGTGTTTTTCAGCGTTTAACCCCAATCGCCCCTCCCCCGCCCTCGAACGCGACTTTCCGGATGGATTTTGATATTGGCAATGTTTTTATAAGTCTTTGGGGATCTCTTGAAGTAATTTCCGCGATAAGATTTATGTTAAATTCATAAACTCTCGAGATAGAATTTTTCAAACGTATGTTTCACGTGTTTTTCAACGTTTCGCCCTATGCCCCGCACTGAACGAAATCTTCCGGGTGGATTTTTATATTGTCAATTTTTTTGTAAGTCTATCGGGAGCTTTTGAACTAATATCCGGGATAAAATGTTTATTAAATTCATAACCTCCCGAGATAGAATTTTCTAACGTATGTTTCACCGGTAATTCCCTGTTCGCACCATGCGCAGCCCCTCAACGAAAACTTCCGGATGGATTTTGATATTGGCAATTTTTTTATACGACTTTCGGGACACCTTGAAGGTATTTCCAGGATAAAGGTTCTATTAAATTCATAAACTCTCGAGATAGAATATTTCAAACGTTTATTTCACGCGTTTTTCATCGTTTTGCCCCATGCGCTGCCTCTGAACGAAAACTTCCGGATGGATTTTGATATTGGCAATTTTTATGTAAGTCTATCGGGACCTCTTGAAGTAATTTCTGTAATAGAATTTTTATTAAATTCATAAATTCTTGAGGTAGAATTGTTCAAACGTATTTTTCACGTGTTTTTCACCGTTTCACCCCATTTGCACCCCCTCCCCCCCTCGAACGAAACCGTCCGGATGGATCATGATATTGGCAATTATTTTATAAGTCTTTGGGGAGCTCTTGAAGTAATTTCCGCGATAAGATTCATGTTAAATTCATAAACTCTCGAGATAGAGTTTTTCAAATGTATGTTTCAAGTGTTTTTCATCGTTTCGCCCCATGCGCCGCCCCTGAAAGAAAACTTTCCGATGGATTTTGATATTGGCAATTTTTTTGTAAGTCTGTCGGGTGATTTTGAAGTAATTTCCGGTATAAAATGTTTATTAAATTCATAAACTCTCGAGATAGAATTTTTCAAACGTATGTTTCAGGTGTTTTTCATCGTTCCACCCCATTCGTCCCCTCCCTCCGCCGTCATCCCACCGAACGAAAGGTTACGGATGGATTTTGATATTGGCAATTTTTTTATAAGTCTTTGGGGAGCTCTTGAAGTAAATTCAACGGTAATATTTAAATTAAATTCATACACTCTCTAGATAGAATTTTTCAAACGTATGGTTCACGTCTTTTTCACCGTTTAGCCCAATGCGCCGCCCCTGAACGAAAACTTCCGGATGAATTTTGGTATTGGCAATTTTTTTGTTAGTCTGTCGGGAGTTATTGAATTAATTTCAGGGATAAAAGGTTTATTAATTTCATAAACTCTCGAGATAGAATTTTTCAAACGTATGTATCACGTGTTTTCTCCTGTTTCGCCTCATGCCCCGCCATCGAAAGAAACCTTCCGGACGGATTTTGATATTGGCAATATTTGTGTCAGTCTGTCGGGAGCTCTTGAAGTAATTTCCACCATAAGGGTTTTATTAAATTCATAAACTCGCGTGTTAGGATTTTTCCAACGTATGTTTCACGTGTTTTTCACTGTTTCGTCCCATTTGCAGCCCCTCAACGAAAACTTCCGGATGGATTTTGATATTGGCAATTTTTTTATAAGTCTATCGGGAGCTATTGAAGTAATTTCCGCAATAGAATTTTTATTAAATTCATAAATTCTTGAGATAGAATTTTTCAAACGTATGTTTTACGTGTTATTCACAGTTTCGCCCCGTGCACCGTCCCTGAACGAAAACTTCACGATTGATTTTGATATTGGCAATTTTTTTTTAAGCCTTTGGGAAGTTCGTGAAGTAATTTTCTCAATAAAATTTATATTGAACTCATAAACTCTCGATGTAGAATTTTTCAAACGTATGTTTCACGTGTTTTTTGCCGTTTGGCCCCATTCGCCCCCCTCCCCGCCCCATCCAACGAAACCTTTCGGATGAATTTTGATATTGGCTATTTTTTTATAAGACTGCTGGGAGCTTTTGAAGTAATTTCCGGGATAAAATGTTTATTAAATTCATAAACTCTCGAGATAGAATTTTGCAAACGTATGTTTCACGCGTTCTTCACTGTTTCGCCCCATGCGCAGCCTCTCAACGAAAGCTTCCGGATGGATTTTTATATGGGCAATTTATTTATAAGTCTTTAGGGTGCTCTTGAAGTAATTTCCACGATAACATTTTTATTAAATTCATAAACTCTCGAGACATAATTTTTCAAACATATGTTTCACGCGTTTTTCACCGTTTCACCCCATTCGCCCCCCCCCCCCTCCGCGGCCTCGAATGAAACCTTGCCGATCGATTTTGATATTGGCAATTTTTTTGTAAGTCTGCTGGGAGGTTTTGAAGTCATTTCCGGGATAAAATGTTTATTAAATTAAGAAACTCTCCAGATAGAATTTTTCAAACGTATGTTTCACGTGTTTTTCACAGTTTCGCCCCATGCACCGCCCCTGAATGAAAACTTCTGGATGGATTTTGATATTGGCAATTTTTTATAAGCTTTTGGGAAGCTCGTGAAGTAATTTTTGCAATAACATTTATATTAAATTTATAAACTCTCGAGATAGAATTTTTCAAACGTATTTTTCACGTGTTTTTCACCGTTTAACCCCATTCGCCCCCCCCCCCACCCGCCACCCACTCGAACGAAAACTTCCGGATGGAGTTTGATATTGGCAATTTTTTTATAAGTCTTTGTTGAGTTCTTGAAGTAATTTCCGCGATAAGATTTATGTTAAATTCATAAAATCTCGAGATACAATTTTTCAAACGTATGTTTCACGTGCTTTTCACCGTTTCGCCCCATGCCCCGCACTGAACGAAATCTTCCGGATGGATTTTGATATTGGCAATTTTTATGTAAGTCTATCTCAAAAATGGTGGAATTAGATTTTTTTGCGATTTTTTCGAGCAAAAGCGGTTTTCCGCGGTGCTTTGGGGGTTGCCAATTTTTTTGTATCGATCTTGCATGCACAAAATTGTATTCCAATAATAACATTATCGGGGATCTCAAAAACGGCGGAATTAGAATTCGTTTCTTTTTTTCGACTACAAAATGGGGTGTTAAGGGGTGAGTTTCTGTGGGTTTTTATTTTTTTGCACTTTTACTTATTGGTCACATCACTTTTGTCGCTGTAAAATCGATTCCGTGCGTAAATTATAATTATTTGGAAGCTTCGATTTTCGTGAGTCGCAAGGTTGCAAACTTCAACCACATGAAAATGTCGAGGATATCCTCAGATTCTTGAACTTACATTTCGTACTTTAAAAGATGTAACATTTCGTGATAATTATTGTAATTGTTTCTATGAATGAAATGCGCCGTTCGCATGAAAACGGTATACTGTATGAAAAGTTCCTGCTGAAATTTGCGGGAAGAAAAATCTAAATAAGGCTCTCCTTTTACAGCACATGAAAAATAATATATTCAACAAATATTAAGATAAAATTCAAATTCTTGAACTTATCTGAAGCATAGTTAAAAATGTTATGTTTATAATAATTTATCAGATTCTTAGATAAGCAAAAAAGTGCATGCGCCTCAATATTGTATACTGTATGAGGACAATTCCGAAAAATTTGAAGAAAAAATCGAAATATGCCTTTTCTCACGTACTGGGAAAATAATCAGCTGATGCTTCATGGTTTTGTACAATTAGTTGCCAAAATTTATTTGCCATTGTATTAAACAGTCTTAAATCATTTCTCATTTCCTTTATGACTATAATTATTCAATATAAGAGTGTATATTAGAAATATTATTGGAAAATCGAGAAAAGACACATATTTTGCCAATGTCGAACATGTCCCAACATTCTTGAACTTGAACTTCGTACATTAGAAAATGTAACATTTCATGATAATAATTATAAATATTTCTATGAATAAAATGCGACATTGGCATCAAAACAGTATACTGTACAAAAATTTTCTGCTGAAATTTGAGAAAAGAAAAATCTAAATAAAGCTTATCATTTACCGCACATGAAAAATAACATATTTAAAAAATATTCAAAAAAAATCCAAATTCTTGGACGTAATTGACGCACAGTTAAAAAGTTATGTTTCATAGTAATTTATCAGATTCTTAGATAAAGAAAAAATTGCATGGGCATCAAAATGGAATACTGTATGAGGACACCTCCGAAAAATTTGACGTAAAATATTCGTAATAAAGCTGTTTTTCACGTACTGGAAAAGAAAGCAGTTGATTCCTCATGATTTTGTAAATTATTACGAATATTTTATTTGCCATTGTATTAAACAGTCTTAAATTATTTATCATTTTTTTATTACTATAATCATTAATTAGAAGAGTGTATATTAGAAATATTATGGGAAAATGCAGAAAACATAAATATTTCGCAAATGTCGAGGATGTCCTCAAATTCTTGAACTTAATTTCGCCCTTTAAAAATGTAACATTTCGTGATAGTTATTATAGTTGTTCCTATGAATAAAATGCAGTGTTGGCATCAAAATGGAATACTGTATGAGGACAACTCCGAAAAATTTGACGTAAAAAAATTCGTAATAAAGCTCTTTTTCACGTACTGGAAAAATAAGCAGTTGACGCCTCATGATTTTGTAAGTAATTATGAATATTTTATTTGTCATTGCATCAACCAATCTTAAATCATATATCATTAACCTTGTAAATACAATTATTCAAATCTAAAAAAAGCTTATGTTTTACCGCTTTGAGACGAACCTGCGATTGCGCAGAACCACAGTATACAACGTTTAACGAAAAAATACGTCGCATCTTTGGTTTTGAGGATACTACTCTCAGACGAGCGGGCACATTTATCACCTCTAAAACAGGGAAAGGTAAAAATGTGGGTAAGAGACCTGCATGTCTGGCGCGTGCTATCCCCGATCAACTGTACGTCTACACAGATATTTGTGAATCTTATGCCGTCGTCGTACTCAAACCGCACTGATTCGCATAGTTTCCTTGGAAAATTCATGATATAAATTTGGCACCAACCTTGTAAGGCATTTTGTATCTATACATTACATTTTGCTCTTACAACATACTTTTCACAACATTGTCATCGATATAAGAGACCAACACGGCCGACACATACCATTTGAGTATTGAACGTTGAACGTTTCGCTTCATTTTAAGCCTAATCGGTAAAATTACCCTCCTGCAAAATGAGCCACTATATCACGTACTACAATCAACAGACCGGCAGTGATATCGGCGTGAGAAATGTTTACGCTGGCTCAACCTATCAACGTGACTCTGGAATTGAAGTTTCATCGGCGCGATATTAAAAAAATTATCCCGTATCTGAGTAGTGGTGCTAAAGCTGTCGGTAAAGAAGCCGTTCGCGCAGCTCTGAACGTACTCGATGACATAGCCAATGACGGTGTGAGTTTCAAAGATTCGGTCAACACTCGTCTTCGAGAATCTGGAAAAAATTTAAAAAGGAAAGGCGAAAAGAAGGTCTCGGAAATGATGAAAGGGCACGGATATAAATCAACGACAGTTAGACGGAAGCTGCAGTCGACGAGCAGTCTTGTGAGTGCACACAACGCATCGCGAAGGAAAAGAGTCAAGCGATTAAAAAAATCCAAAACTGGTAAGAAGACTAAGGCCACAAGTAGAGAAAACAAGAAAACCGTTAGAAGTGTCACAGATATTTTTGGGCCTGCGTAAATACGGCATACTTATACGCGTGCAGTGGAGAAGGAATGAAGAGCGAGCTAGATCTCTTTAGCCTCCCTTTCACTCCGACATCTATAGAAAACAGTGCTTTTCTCCACTACAAGGCCGTGTTATCGCTCAGCAAAGACAGCTATTCACCGCTCGAATTTCTGGTGCCCAGTTCTACCGAACACTACATTGATCTCGTGCACACCATGCTACACATCACCGTGCAGATTTTACCGGCTGACACGGAGCAAGAAAATGTGAAAGTTGGACCTGTCAATAATTTTATTCACTCGTTGTTTGAATAAGTGGATATATTTTTCAATCAAAAAGTGGTTTCACCGCCAAACAACGCTTACCCATATAGAACCCATATAGAGCATACGTAGAAACTTTACTGAACTGCGCCCCACCAGCTTTGCAGTCTCATTTAACGGCTACTTCGTGGTACGCTGATTCAGCAGTTAACATGGATGCGAATTCGACCCTTGCACGCGGCGCACACACGGCTAACATTGGGTTCCTTAATCGTCAATATTTTACGCTTGGAGGTAAATCCGTCGATCCAATTGGGCATTTGCACTGTGACGTGTTCAATCAGCCCAAATTTCTCCTCAAGGGTGTAGAAATGAGAGTGAGACTAGTGCGCAGTAAGGACGCCTTCTGTCTCATGGATTCATCGGAAAATGGAAAATTTTCCGTAAACATAAAGGAAGCGACGTTTATCGTACGTCGAGCTAAAATTAGTCCAGCTGTATTGCTCGCTCATGCCAATGCTCTAGCTAAGAGCGCGGCAAAGTATCCCATTACCAGGGTAGAAGTAAAGGCTTTCACTATGTACAGTGGTGTCATGGGAGAAACGGTCGATAACGTTATTCTAGGACAATTACCGAAATGAATCATCGTGGGTTTTGTGAAAAACAAAGCATTTAACGGCAATCGCCAACTGAACCCCTTTAATTTTCAACACTTTAACGTAAATTTTTTATCACTCTATGTGGACGGTGTACAAATAGCGAGTAAACCACTTCAACCACGCTTCACCTGTGATAATAAATTGTACGTTGATTCTTTCCACACTCTCTTCAGCGGCACCGGTATACACTATCTCAATGAGGGAATCAACGATTGTCGCGTTTCTTACCCATCAGGCTATTGCCTGTTTACATTCGATTTAACGCCTGACTTATCCGCACATTTTTCCTCACACCGGAACCTCGTGCGCTAGGGATCTCTACGAATCGAAGTTCGTTTCGAGGAGGAAATAACCGAAACGGTCAACTGCATTATTTACGTTGAATTCGATAACGTACTGTAAGTAGATTCCAACCGTTAAATCATCACAGACTTTAACGCATAAGAGGGGGAAGTGTTCAGTAGTGGGGGGAGAAGCGTATATAACTCGATGAATCCCATCGCTGGCAGTCCAGTCGGCTTTTCGCTTCGTGACGGACACATCGACATTTCTCATCATGGATTACGTAATAGAAATCAAGGGATTGAGAGACAAGGATAATAAATTTTTACCCAAGGAGGTTGTCATTGTCTCTTTGTAAGGGCACATCTCGGGACATTGGATACATACGATGAGTTGCCTAAGGAGGCTAGAACGACCAATGATTATCTTTCATCGAAAATACTTGGAATACACTGGTTCGAGGGCGATATCGGCTTACGCAAACTACAGCACCATTTTTACAACATTGCCAGAAACGCTTCTAAAATCTACGTAAGAGGTAGCGATACGAGTTGATTCGTTGAATCCATGATGACGTGCAGTATGCAGAGAAGATTGAAAAGTGAACAAGTATGTATCGCTCATGGTTGTATGGATAATCCGTATAAAAAGTCATACTGTGCTCTCAAACGCGCACATGTACTCAGAGGGTGGCTTTACTCATTACTATGCGAAGAGATGCGTACAAAATTACCGGAAAGAAGCAGCGAACTATTTTTTGACGCAATAGAAAATCTCATCTGAAGTAGAAGAAGCCGCATAAGATTCAGAATCAGTGCTGTGCCTAGTTTCATTTTTGGATGGCACTCCCCTAGATTTCCAGAGGGCGCATGTGGCACTCAACTAGATTCTAGTTTTTCTAGTAGAGTGCCAGAATAAGATTAGGGAATTCCATATCGCATGCGCGCAACAGCTGAGCGAGCCCGAGACAATTTGAAAATTTTGCATTTTTGATAAAAATAGTTTTGAATAATTTTATATGGCATTACGAAATATTATTTCACTTTTAAAGAAACGAATCGAAATCACTTTTACCATAATTGTTTTTATTTATAAACTTGCAAATAATTTTCAACTTTGTACGTAACTTACAAAAACATATACTTTAGAGGACGAGACTTTTATCAGGAAACTTTAAGAATGCATTAATAACAATTATTTAGATAAAACCGCTACTAATTTTGATGTAAAAAGAAAAATAATTGATTTATAAGAATTATTTTTCGCAAAGCTCGAATAACGTGAATCGTCGATATGTAGCTAGCCTGTTTTACCATGGCGCAGCGCCATTAAGGTAACATGGTCAGCGTTAGATGGCGCGGTCGCCGGAGATACTAATGCTTCCAGAGCTTTTCTGATTTGACCAAGCTCTAAACTTTGAGAAATGAAGCCTACAAGCATGTTCTAATATATTATTACATAATTAGTTTATTTTAAGTCTTTACAGTAAGCTATAATCATTATTTGTCTCTATATTTGTAGACCATCTCCTTCGCTAACAATATATAGTATATAACATTTAGATTATTATCTACTTTACTCTGGTTTTCCATATTTTAAAGTTACAATAGAAAAATATAACTTCTTCCAGTTAAGATTAGTTCTCCTTTTATAGGAACGTATAATCAAATTTATTAGTTTTCAAATGAATCATTTAAGTTCATCCATAAAAAAGGTTTGCGAATCATATACATTGCATAAAATTATTTCATGGGATCGTATGATCCAATTTATTAATTTGGAGATTTAACATTTATAAGATCATTTATAAAAAAAAATATGTAAATCATATGCATTGCATAACATTATTTAAAAATTATCTATTATTATTAGCTACAATATACTAATAATTCATTTGGACCCTGCAGTGTTAGCTAATGACACTTTTTTTCTGAACGCTGATGAACAAGATTGTATTAATTCTTGTATGTGTAATATTCCTTTTGCTTGCAATACTATACAATATTATCTGTGTTTCCTATGTAATAAATCAGACTTTTGAAATGCAAACCAAAATATAATAAAACAAAGTAATGTGAGCGACAAATGTTTCCTCCTGCAGTTTATAATATATTTCAAGAGGCCAAAATAATTATAACATAAAATAAGGTAAGTCATTTTTACAGAGAAAAAGAGTTCTTAGACCAGTACTCTATACGCAATGATAAAAATCCTATTTGGTATTATGACTCATATTATAATGAAATATCAGATTTTAAACAAAGTAGGTTCATTTTCAAGGCAAAATATTATCACGAGATCCGAGTGTACTCTTTGAGTCCTGAAATCGCTTGCAGTTAAGGAGAGCACCTCCTCTTACCTTAGAAGCATAAGATCCAAAGACCTAGAATCTAACGCTCAAGACTTTTCTTGTAGTAGAATCAGATAGTCACAGATAACATTGTATAGTATTGCATGCGAAAGGAATATTACACATACAAGAATTAATACAATCTTGTTCGACAGTGTTCAGAAAAAAAGTATTATTAGTTAACACTGCAGGTTTCAAATGAACTATTAGTATATAAGGCTAATAATAATAGATAATTTTTAAATAATTTTATGCGATCCACATGATTCGCATATTTTTTTTTATAAATGATCTTCTAAATGTTAAATCTCCAAATTGATAAATTGGAAACATTTTTTATGAATGAACTTAAATGATTCATTTAAAAACTGATAAATTTGATTACACGTTCCTATAAAAGGAGAACTAATCTTAACTGGAAGAAGTTATATTTTTCTATTGTAACTTTCAAATATGAAAAACAATGTCTCTGAGTAAAGTAGATAATAATCTAAATGTTATATACTATATATTGTTAGCGAAGGAGATGATCCATATATATAGAAACAAATAATGATTATAGCTTACTGTAAAGACTTAAAATACACTTAAAAATTTTGCCATTAAACAAATAAATTTTTTAGGCTATCCGATTCTACCACAAAAAACTCTTGAGCGTTAGATCCTAGGTCTTTAGATATCATCCTTCTATGGTAAGAAGAGGGGCTCCCCTTGACTGCAAACAATTTCAGGACTCAAAGGGTACGCTTGAATCTCCTGATAATGTTTTGAATGTATTTTAAACAATAAATAAGTTTTATCCGCTTCATGTCTGATTTTCTGTATTAAATAATTTGAATCCTCAGAAAAACACTTATATTATTAGGAAACTATTGATTCAACTTTAGAATGAATTGTTGATCTGCGTGTCTGAAATGCTGATGTCAGTCGAGTATAATAATATCTATTCAGTTAATTCATAGTCGATAAGATTTAAACGCATTATTAAGTATATCGTATAAATAATTTCACAAGTGAAATTAGTTTTTTAATGCACATTTACTATAAAAAGAAAATTTTGTTGCAATATAAATGATATGAAGTCTTTAAATGATACTCAATTAGAGAATGTAATCATGATTTATCAATTGTATGGTTTTTATCAATTTTCAAAGTGCTATACAATTTTTTCCTTTGCTCGGTCGAAAATCTTTTTTTTTTGTAAATTAAAGTCCTTGATCGAAAGAATTGCTAAAAAAACTTGCTCGAGTAATTCAGTACTGGCGTAGCCCTTCCCTTTGAATGATGAAGGTACATCAAAAACCAACGAATAAGAGACTTTCAAAGAGGGTAAGTAGTCATAAAATAAATACTCGCACATTTTACAGATAAAAAACAAACTTTATTCTTTTTGAGTTTGATTTTGAGTAAAAAAATGATAAAAGTTGGATTTTATCAAAAAATTTCAAAAAATAGCAATTTTGAATATTGCATACTAATAACATAATATTTGCGATATTGGGATTTTTATGACATCATCGGTAGCTGAATTATCTTAATCGCATTAAATTTTAAACAATGAAAGTTTAAATCATTGTAAATTTTAAAATCATTTTAAAACATGTACAATGAGTAAACATATTAAATTTAAACTATGTACTATACATATGGGAACGATAAATTAATTTGGAGGAAGCTACGTGCCAATGAATTGGCAGCGGATTTTATTTATGCGAATATCGATTTAAAATTTTAGAAATATGTTTTCTTTTTCATAAAAAACTAAAAGTAAACAAAATTTGAGCGATTTTAAAATTGAGAGTTGTTTACTTCACTTTAAATCTGTCATATTTATTCATCTACACCTGTTTGGGCACTCGCAAAGTAAGTTAACACTTTGCACCGCGCTCAGTGCGTAAATTAAGTGAGTGCTTTACTCAGAGCGAGTTAAGACTGAATGCCTAAGCACGTATAAAAAAAAGTGAGTTTAAACACTTAGTTTAGAAATAGTTATTTCGATACAAGTGTGAAAAAGGGATTTTATCTTCGTGTGGACGTTTGCGCCTGAACAACGTGAGGATCAAAAGGTCAGCCGAGGATAAAATCACTTTTTCATTCGTATATCGAACATTATTTTTTGATACGACGTGTGGGAAACTTAATTTAGATTCTTTATCCAAGTATGCGCGAAATCAAGCTTTGCGCACGGTGTGTGAAAAAATCTATATATACTTAACGAATATTTAAATGATTTAAACATATGTGCATGATGTATTATACATCATAATATATATTTGATGTCGTTACAAAACTACTTTTTATAATTTTACTCCCGTACAACTATAGTATAGAGTTCGATACTCTTTAATAACTCATGCGAGAAAGTGATTTTATCCTTGTGCGGACGTTTGCCCCTCAGCGAAGCGAGGGTGAAAAGGCCATACGAGGTTAAAATCACCTTCGACTCGAACGCATATTGAACAACATTTTTCGACACGACGTGCACAAAGGTTAATTTTTTAATAAATCATGTACAATATCGAGTTTTGCGCACGAAGTATCAAAAGATAACATATACTGGAATTTTCAAACCTCTCGATAGTTTTCATTTATACGCGCACTAAAAACGCGAATATTGCGCGTGCGCAGATATTTTTGTTGTATAGGCTATATTAGTGAAACTACACATTTATCCTTATCATACAATATAAGTAATGTTATTAATTTGTTACAATTAATTTATAAAGTATCTGGCCTACATGAATGTTGCTAAAATATTACTATTACGATTTACAGAAATGTGCCTATAAAAGGAATGACATTTTGATATTGTATTGGTTTGAATAAAAAATCCAAAATATAGAAACCTCATGTCTCTAGGTTTTCTTTTGTCCAAGATTGTAGTGCCACCCTTTTTTTACCCCCACGCGCATTGTCTTTATCCCCACTACTGGCGCTCGTTACAGTTATCAATAACAGTTGCATCTTATTCGTATACTCGCACGCACGCTATAAAGAAATAAACAACTATAGAAAAAGACACTTTGTGAAAACTTTATGAATTTTCGTTGTAGTTACGTGTACATAGTAGTGGTTATAGTTATAGTGTAAAAAGTTGTTTATAGTGTATATATATATAGTTATAGGAAAAAACACTTGTGTGCTGATTGACTTAACCCGCACGTTTTCCGCGCGGTTGCGCGTTTTTGGAAAACACTTTCTTAGTGGTTATATTAGTCATAGTGTAAATAATTTTTTATAGTGTATATATATATATATATAGTTATACGATAAAAACAATTATTGTGCGCTGATTGATATAACCCGCACGTTTTCCGCGCGGTGGCGCATTTTTGGAAAACCCTTTCTTTGTGATACGAAAAGCGCACGTAAGTATATTCATAGTTTACTAAAATGTTTTTTGACTATGTTCTATAAGCTAGTGATACTATAAAATTTTATGTGGCGAGTATTCGCAGGTAGAGATTATAACTGTTTTACGAGCGTAAAAAACGGCCATTTGCATGTAATACTAATGCCTGTTTAGTAGATGTAAAGTACTTGATTTTTGTTGTTCACCCCCGCTTAAGAAGCATCAACAGTTGATTTTTACGCCATAAGTTAAGGTGATGCGATACCCACGCTATTACTCAAAATTGGGTTCCCGTTTTTCTCATTTAATGTTTAATTTTAAGAGAAAAACTCTTTGATACGTTGTAGTTCTTTATTAAACTTAAAACGTGTCAGAGAGTTTTTTCAAAAAGTTTAAAATTGAAGAAGGAAAACCCAGAATTGAGTAATAGTGTGGGTAATTCGCGCGTGTACGCGCGTGTACAAACGCGTGTTCAACTCGTCTATGTATAGACCCGGCCATTTCGATGCTAGTGCGAGAATAGTACATTACGCAAAAAGGGCGCAGAGTAAGTGATTCTCGTTCGAGCCGAGTTTGTCATGAAAATATTGCCGGGTGGGAAGAAATAGTGCATTTCGGCACTGGTGCGGAATGTAATGATTTACTTCGTGTGACGTTCTTCGCACGAGCGAAGCGAGTTCGAAAAGTCACACGAAGTAAATAATCACCTTCCGCACTCGTTTCGAACGGTATTTTATACCACGAGAGCCGAAAAATCATACCAAAGTTGTGATTTTGAGGTGAGAATGGTATAAAAGGTCTTATCAGCTCGACGCGGTTGAAGGTTCTATCTCGGCGAATCGCGCGAACTGTTCACGCGCTTCGCCGAGATGGAACTTCTTTACGCGCTCAGCTAAGATAGGATCTATTATCGCGAGACAATATCTACAACTGAGCGGTAGAAGGACGTATCTCGGTGCGCGGATGAAGAACGACGTATCTCGGCGCGAATATGAAGAACGACGTATCTCGGCGCGCGGATGAAGAACGACATATTTCGCTGTATACTGGTCGTCTACTGGCCGTAAGAGGGCTGAGATACGTCGTTCTTCATCCACGCGCCGAGATACGTCGTTCTTCATCCTCGCGCCGAGATACCGTTCTTCATGCTCGCGCTGAGATACGTTCTCTTTCGCTTAGCCTTCGATATCTTCTTCTTACCACCCGACTATAAAGCGATGGAGTGGCAATATGCACCTTGTTATGTAAACTATATTGCGTGAAAATTGACTGTTGATACATATGAAGGGGGCACAAATTAGTCGATTTCTCGTCCGCTATAGATACACAACACACACACACACACACACACACACACACACAAAAGCACACACACACACACACACACACACACACACACACACACACACACACACACACACACACACACACACACATATATATAAAAGTCGATTTCTGCGCCCTAGGTTCGCAGTATACACTTGACGTTCTCGAGCGAGAATCAAGCACTTTGTGTCCGTTAAACAGGCATCATAAGTCGATTTTTGTGCCCTGGATTCAAAATAGTTTTTTGCCAAGCGGGCCTAAAGTACCACTTTTGCTCCCGGCGCCCGATCGCAAAGGCTGTATTTTCAGTCCCGCCAGGTAAAAAAATCGCATATGCGCCACGGGAGCAAGTAAAGAATTATATGCGATCTGGGCCATTCTTTACTTTTTTCCCTAGGTGCGTAATATACTATTTCTGAATATGGGCGAAAAAAGTCGACTGATTGAGCTTATTAAGCATTCATAATATTTTGATTTCTTGTACTAGTATGCATTTTGCATCTATCACCAGTACCATTTTGGTAGTATTCACAATTTTGTATAAAGTGTTTATTGTCTTTCTTATAAAAAATTTGATTTCGTATGAAAAAATCGGAAAAGTACGATTTTACTTCTCGCGTTTTGATGATCGCACGCTCGATATGTCGATTATGCATAACCGGACCGTGTGTCAAGCTATCATGCAAGGATATATAAAGTATATCAATCAGGTTGCAAATACCATTTTTACATTTAATTTGGATAATAATATATATTATGTATTATGCGAGAATGGCGTAAAATATTACTTAAAAAATAAACGTTAATTGACCGAAGTGAGGAGAGAGTCGTGTTCCAATCATTTGAATACAAACATAATTTTCGCATGAGTTTCGTAATGAGTTATTTCACACTTTTTCGCTATGTAAAAACTAAATTTAAAAAATGGCGTCATGTTTTTGCACTGTAAAACTTAAAAAAAACTTATATTTCGTGTGAGAATATTCGTAGGCGTGTCTTTTTTTAATTCCCCGCGATACTTCTCTCTTTTTTTTATCACATGAAATTTTGCAGTAAAGAGTTTTCATTAGGAAAATATGCCGTAACAGAAACAATGGGAGTCATTTTTAAGTATTTAAAAAAAAAATTTTTCAGAGATAGAGTTTATTAAATTAACAGTGTTTTAGACCTATAATAAAAACTTAAAAGAAGCTTAGAATATTCGGCATTTATTAATATTGATTGAATGTAAGAGAGTAATAGTCAGAAAGAATGTTGGGTAGTCTATTTTGGTTTACCATGAATTTTCGTCGTCATCATGTTTTTTATCTAGGTTAACGACATGAATTCCGCAGCACGGAATATTTTCCTACTTATGACGTACTAAAATTTTTACAAATAATGAAATTACATTATTAATGTTTTTTACAGAATAGGATGAGAAATGAGCAGAAAATATAGGAAAGAATGGGAAGAAGACCCTTTGTTTTCTCAGTGGTTGTCCATTTGCCCTACGAGTAACGCGAAAGCGTATTGCAAAATATGTAGGGTAGATTTGTGCCCAAGAAACATTTATTAAAAAGACATGGAGAATGTCAATCACATATCAAAAATATGGATGGTTTAGCCAATCAAAAAGAGAATATTGAAAATAAAGTTCTCTTGAAGAGACGTCATCAAGATAACATAGAAAATGGAATAATAAGTAATGTCAATTACAAAATGAGTATTCTGATACTTTACGTCCTTCCAAACAGTTTCGTATAGATGATAATGACATAAGTATAAATGCCGAACTTTATAACCACGAAGTACACGAAACGAAACATGACGAAAATTCACGAAAAGTTTTATACAAATATAATCCAGAATGGGAGACGTTATTTAATTGGCTCACACCAGTACCAAACAGTAGTCAAATGATTAAATGCATACCTTGTGACACATACTTAACTGCAAGTATTAGTACTTTGAAAGCTCACATGGGTACGAAAAAGCATTCTATTAATTCAGGATTAGATGATGTTTTAGATCATTTTGATTTCCAGAAAGCTATAACTGAAATTAAAATAAGTGCCTTGATTGTTGATCGAAATTTATCATTTCTACTTGTAGATCACTTAATACCAGCTCTAAAGACAATAGCGTTTGACTCTGTGATTTTAGGAAACATTATTTTAAATCGAAGAAAGGCTACGTCGATTATTACAAATGTTATAGCACCATCGCACACGGAACGATTAGGTAATATTTTAAGAAGACAAAAATTTTCAATTTTGATAGATGAAAGCACAGACATTTCAACACATCAATTCATCTGTATTGTTGTAAGATATATAAATGAAGAAATGAACAACGTTCGTGATAGCTTATGGGATATCGTAAGTGTATTCGATGGCGATGAAAATCGTAAAGCAGATGCTGAAATGATTTTTAATAAAGTAATCGGAAGCTTTAAAAAAGCCAACGTACCGCTTATTAATGCAATTGCTTTCTGCTCCGATACATGCAATTTGATGATGGGAGTACGTAATTCCGTATCTGAAAAATTGATCAAATATATTCCAGGGATAAAAATCATCAAATGCAGCTGCCATATACAACATTTATGTGCAAGAGATGCATTAAAACCATTACCAAATATTTACGAGCAGATACCACATCTATTTTACAATTATTTAGCCTACAGTTCAAGCCGGTGCAATAGATGGGAAACGTGTCAACTCAAATGTTGTAAAAATGAAATACCTTTAAAAATTTTAAGACCCGTCGTAACTAGATGGCTGTCTTATTTTACATGTATGCAAAGAATTTATGGCAAGTGGAGCATAGCAGAATTATTTTTCACGGCTGAGTGCATGGAATCGGTCTCCAAAAATGACGTTTTATCTCCAGAAAGAGTTTTATTGAATTATTTCCAAACACCTATAAATAAGGTGTATCACGGATTTCTGGTTTTTATGTATTTTAATTTATACAAAGTCAACATGCTTTTGCAATCAGAACGACCACTGGTGCCTGATACAAACGATAATGTCAGAGAATTATATATTCAATTTTTAAAAATGTACATGTATGATAGTCACGTTGATAACACTGAATTACATTTAATCAATCCAAATGATGAGCAATATTGGAAGTTAGATTATGAAATTACCCTGAATCCATCAGTTGAAAAAGATCTCAATAAGATTGAGAATATTGATGACAAACGTCGATTTCTTTCCGACAGCAAACAATTTTTGATTGAAATTTGTAATACGTTAAAAGGTAGATGTAATTTTAATGATGAGTTGTCAGTACACATAAAGTGTCTACATCCAAAAAACGCTTTGTCTGCTGACTTTCATGATGAATACGAAACCTTAACTGAACTGATGTTGGAATTGCCAAAACTAATAAACTTTCACGAAAGCTCTATCAAACGTAAAATTAATGAAGAGTGGAAAGAATTATTGGCGTATAATTTACCCGATGAAATTATAAATGAACCATTTCCTGATATTTTCTGGAGCAAAATAAAACAGTGTGTGCGTGAAGACGGACATCCGTTATTTCAAAATGTGGGTACATTCGCTCTAAACGTTCTTATCTTACCCAATTCTAATGCGGCCTCGGAACGGGTTATGAGCAGTTACAATATGGAAATGGATTGCTATAGAGCATCACTAAAAGTACAAACAACTCGAGCAATACTTAAAAGCTTGCAATATATTAAGGATAGCGGAGGACTTTTATTCTTTGAACCTGATTATAATATGTTTTTAAGAATGATTCGCAATTTAAACGATAAAGTTAATCATAAAAAAGAGATTGAAGACTGCGATAGTTACAAAGGACTTCCAATTACGAAAGACTTAATCATGAAGTGCAAAGAGGAAAAGGAGCTTAATGTAAAAATAACAAAAAATTAAAATCAAATGAGCCGTTTCCTCATTTGTTTGAAATATTAGATGATTCCTTTAACTATGATATGCAGTTAACTAGTAATGAAGAAGTGGATAAAGGAAAACAAGATGTGATTGGCTATGCCACACCAGGAAACTCACCATACGAAAGTAATTTGATCAATACTGATAAATATTATATAAATCAATATCACATGCAGTTAAGTGAAAGTGAAGACCTTGATGAAGGAGAACATGTGATTGGCTATGCCACACTGGAAAATGGATTATTGTACGATAGTCATTATTATTTTACATCCTTATATGATAAAAACGAGCTAGGAAAGAATACGACGGAAAAGATTTACGTCGTTTCTAAGTACAGCAGAATGAAGAGAGAGATTTATGTATTTCAAAATTTTGAATTATTTTCGTCACAATTCCACAGCCTAAAGCCAGGAAAGTATATAGATGGAGAAGTCATTAATGCATGCGCGACAATTTATGAAAAAGAATGGAAAAATGCAGTGTTCATTTCTACCAGAGAGTCTTATACATTATTTGGCGATGACTGGAGGTGGATTCCAAGCGATAATTGGCTTTTATTTCAAATGAATTTTCCTTCTCCAGGCAAAATGTTTTTTCCATATTTACAAGCGAGTCATTGGCGTTTAGTTATAATAGACATTGACAAAAAAATAATGTCGATTATTGATCCGTTGGTAAGTAATTCCATTATTTTAAGTAGGGAATGGCAAAGAATAAAAAGCCATATGTCAAGATTTGTTGAACTGTGCAGAAAAAAAATGATCAGAAATGTATTAACCGAGCAAAAAGGGTGGCGTTTTGCGTCGATTCAAAATAATAATCGACCTACACAAAACGATGGTTTTAACTGTGGAATTTTTGTTATTTATTACATGGAAGTTTTAGGGAAAGAAGGATCATTTGATCAAAATTTTAACCCTAATATGCACAGACAGCATTTATCCGAGCTGCTTATTAGGCAATCAGATTGCATGAGAAATATTTGTCAATTTTGTTTTAGAAAAAGAGATATTGATATAGTTAGTTGCGTAATTTGTAAACGATTTACACACTGTGAATGCCTATTACAAACTGGTTTTACCGCTGATGTATGTTATTTATGTCAAGAATATATGAAAAAGGAAAAATTCTTAAATATGCTTTAGAACACTTCAATAATTTTTAGTTAGAATAGGACAAAAAATCATTGTTCAGTATTAGTAGATTTTAATTAAAAGTATATAGGATATATTATAATGTATACATTTGCATTTTCATTTGTTTTATTCACAATCGTATGAAAAATCAATCATCACTTTTAATGTACTAAGTGAGTTGAAAAGTACCAAAAACCAAATATATTTATAACCAAATGCAAATCGCCAAGTTCATCCAAAAACTGTGATACTATGTATTAGTAATTTAATAATTACATTAATCGATATGTTTACAATGTATTGTATAAACCCTATTGGAAAAAATCATGTGATTAATCATATGATTAATAAAGTGATTAATCACATGATTAATCATATGATCGATCATATGATAAATCATGTGATCAATCATGTGATTAATCATGTGGTTAATCGTATGATCAATCATATGATTAATCACATGATATTATCGCAGGAGAAATCATGTGAATAATCACATGATTAATCATATGATTAAGGGGGTGCCATAGTCGTACCATTACGACTGAGCAATTGCCACAGTTTCAAGCTTGTTAAAAATAAAATACGTAGAATCGCAAAAAATCAAGAGAACACCCTTCTGCGGTTTTGAACGTTCTATCATCCAGTAAAAGTTTGGAGTCGAAATATCAAGTGGTTCTTGCAAAAACTTTGAACAAAACAAAATTCGGTTTCGTTCAAAGTTTTTGCAAAAACCACTTGATATTTCGACTTCAAACTTTTATAGGGTGATAGAACGTTCAAAACCACAGAAGGGTGATCTCTTGATTTTTTGTGATTCTACGTATTTTATTTTTAATAAGCTTGAAACTGTGGCAATTGCTCAGTCGGTAATGGTACGACTATGGCACCCTGTTAAATGAAACATTTGCAATATAATATAATTATTTGAAAGTATATTATTATAAATGATAGATTATTATAAATGATATTGTTATTAATGTAGAGAAAGGAGAAATGGTGTTTAACGAGCCTCGTGCTCGCGCTACTCGACACCGACCCGTGATAGCAAATTCACACGAGGCCGGAGCCGAGCGCGCCCACGTGTACTCGATTTTGGCAGCTACCATGAACAGTTGCGACGACGTCGGCGACAGCGCGAGGAGACCACAACTTGGCGATGATGTTTCTATCCAAAAAACAGAGAAGATATTTTACATAAAGTCAACAGCTCAAAATTTTAGAATCGCTTATGCTTTGTGAGTTAACTAATATTGTTTTATTCAACAAAATTTGTTCTGATTCTTTATTAAAAACCATTTAAAATGAGCACTGGAACGATATTGGCAAGCACTCTTGAAAAGAATTGTGTATTTTTTAAATATTAATAGAAACCAATAATTTGTATTTTCGACAACCTGCTGGATTTGAGATCTTAATATTATTCATATATCTCATTATGTCATGGATCTTGTCGCTGAATTTTCTCAAAGCATGAAAAATATATTAAACATCTACTTTCAACAATATTTTCAACAGGTTTATACTTTCCTAAATTTTCAATCGCAGACGCTAACTAACACTGTTAATACACTCTATTTGTAAACTTCATATCTATTCGAAACTGAATTTTATAAGTAATCTATTATTAATTATGTGTACCAAAGCTAAAAGTAAATTACTATAAAAAAGTTGCATTCACAATAATTGAAAGACAATTAACAATTGTATATTCCAATGCGCATACAAATACTTCTTACTCAATAATTTTCAAATAAAATATGATGTTCTTATTAAACCTTCGCTTCATGAATTTCATAAACTATGTAATCTACAAACTTCTAACTCATTAACATCTATAATACAATTATTTAATTTTCAACTTACACTGAATAGTTTATGAAATTTCATGAAGCAAAGGCTTAATAAGAAAACCATATTTTATTTAAAAATTATTGGTTATGAAGTATACGTCTGTGCATTTGAATTTGCAATTGCTAAATTGTCTTTCAACTACTTTATTGCAACTTTTTTATAGTCATTTACTTTTAGCTTTGGCACACAATAATATAGATTACTTATAAAATTCAGTTTCGAATAGATATGAAGATTACAAATAGAGTGTATTAACAGTGTAAGCGTCTCCCATTGAAAACTTAAGAAAGTAAATATAAATATTATTACTTATGAGCCAGTCAAAAATATTGTTGAAAATAAATATTTAATATATTTTTCATGCTTTGAAAAAATTCAGCGACAAGATCCATGACATGAGATATATGAATAATATTAAGATCTCAAATCCATCGGGATATCGAAAATATAAATTATTGCTTTCTACTGACATGTAAAAAATATACAATTCTTTTCAAATGGGTTTGCGAACATCGATCAGAGCTTATTTGAAAGGGTCTTTAAGGGGATGTAGGAGAGAACTTTACCGATGGTGACCCCACCTCGAGTCGTATTTCCCATTGTTTACGCGAAATTTACTTCGTGATATTGAAAATTAAGTTGCTAACTATTTGTTATCGTGTAAAGAATGCGGGATCACAGCATTTTCAATAATCAAAATGTTCAATAATTTATATAATGCAATATTCTTAAAATTGACACGTGTAATTACGTAAAAGTGACAGTCATCTTACAATTTTCTGTTTGGAACGACATCCTCACCTCGCGTCGTATTTCCCATTATTTGTCTTAACTAAAAATTATTAAACGCTGCGTAACGTTCATAAACATTCTTTATTATAACAAGAACACGCGATCACCGCATTTTTGTGTTTTACGATTGTATACTTTTTTTTATTTATGATATTATGTTTTTGAGGTTAGGAAAATTTCAACCAATCAGCGTGGCTCTGACATCCCCTTAATAAAGATTCAGTAAAAATTTTGTCGAATGAAAAATATTCTGCTGTACTTATTATTTTCTTTTTCAGATGAAGGTATACTAATAAGTAGCGAATTTGAGACATTCCAATTGGATCATAAAGAAAATAGAACCACATTCTACAAATAAAAAGAAAATTTTTTTCCAATCAATATTTTAAATATACAAAAAATTTCAGGATTGAGTAAAAAAAATGAGAATAGTTGAATTTTCAGAAAAAATTGCAAAGAATAACAACTTTCCATGTCCAATAAGTTTTGTAGTTATTTAAATACTGGTGTAAAAATCTAAGAACATTTTTTTTCACCAAAAACATTTAACACTGTTAACATTATATTATATATGTACTATTACATGTATATACTGAAATGTAATGGATCCCTGATCCATATAATTTAAAATAAATAAATAAATAAATAAATTCGCAAAGTAGAGAGGTTAGAAGCGAGAAAGGGCTTACCGAATCTATGCTTTGTAGGTGAATTCGTTGTCTTGTTGTCTAAAATGAGTCACCACCACCAACCGATGGACGCGACAACCACCAGGACACCGTACTACAACCGCAGCTGTCATCGCTGGGGACGCCGCGGACGAGACGATTGTACTTATCGCAAATTCGCAAGCACGCAGGAGGTACGGCAGCGCCCACAGCTGATTGAATTGTTTGTAGAAAGGCCTACCGAAGCTGCCGTGCGCGTATCTTGTTCGGCGTTCCCAGCGATGACAGCGACGGTTGTAGTACGGTGTCCTGGTGGTTGTTATTCTTGTCGCGTCCATCGGTTGGTGGTGGTAACTCATTTTAGACAATAAGACAACGAAGTCACCTGCAAAACATAGATTCGGTAAGCCCTTCCTCGCTTCTAACCTCTCTACTTTGCGAATTTATTTATTTATTTATTTATTTATTTTAAATTATATGGTTCTGAGATCAATTACATTTCAGTATATACATGTAATAGTACATATATAATATAATGTTAACAGTGTTAAATGTTTTTGGTGAAAAAAAAAGTTCTTAGATTTTTACACCAGTATTTAAATAATTACAAAACTTATTGGACATGAAAAGTTGTTATTCTTTGCAATTTTTTCTGAAAATTCAACTATTCTCATTTTTTTACTCAATCCTGAAATTTTTTGTATATTTAAAATATTGATTGGGAAAAAATTTTCTTTTTATTTGTAGAATGTGGTTCTATTTTCTCTATGATCCAATTGGAAAGTCTCAGATTCGCTACTTATTAGTATACCTTCATCTGAAAAAAAGAAAATAATAAGTACAGCAGAATATTTTTCATTCGACAAAATTTTTACTGAATCTTTATTAAAGACCCTTTCAAATAAGCCCTGATCGATATTCGCAAACCCACTTGAAAAGAATTGTATATTTTTTACATGTCAGTAGAAAGCAATAATTTATATTTTCGACAACCCAATGGATTTGAGATCTTAATATTATTCATATATCTCATATCATGGATCTTGTCGCTGAATTTTTTCAAAGCATGAAATAGTATATTACACGAGCTGAGGGCTGGCCAATTTTACTCCCGTGGTGCGTATACTATTTTTCTTCACATCGAGACCGAAAATGCCATATTTCCGTTTCCGAGTCGGGCGGAAATGAGGCACTTTCGGCCCGGTGTGAGGAAAAATATATTAAATATTTATTTTCAACAATATTTTTAACTGGCTTATAAGTCATAATATTTATATTTACTTTCCTAAGTTTTCAATGGGAGACGCTTACACTGTTAATACACTCTATTTGTAATCTTCATATCTATTCGAAACTGAATTTTATAAGTAATTTATATTATTGTGTGCCAAAGCTAAAAGTAAATGACTATAAAAAAGTTGTAATAAAGTAGTTGAAAGACAATTTAGCAATTGCAAATTCAAATGCACAGACGTATACTTCATAACCAATAATTTTCAAATAAAATATGGTTTTCTTATTAAGCCTTTGCTTCATGAAATTTCATAAACTATTCAGTGTAAGTTGAAAATTAAATAATTGTATTATAGATGTTAATGAGTTAGAAGTTTGTAGATTACATAGTTTATGAAATTCATGAAGCGAAGGTTTAATAAGAACATCATATTTTATTTGAAAATTATTGAGTAAGAAGTATTTGTATGCGCATTGGAATATACAATTGTTAATTGTCTTTCAATTATTGTGAATGCAACTTTTTTATAGTAATTTACTTTTAGCTTTGGTACACATAATTAATAATAGATTACTTATAAAATTCAGTTTCGAATAGATATGAAGTTTACAAATAGAGTGTATTAACAGTGTTAGTTAGCGTCTGCGATTGAAAATTTAGGAAAGTATAAGCCTGTTGAAAATATTGTTGAAAGTAGATGTTTAATATATTTTTCATGCTTTGAGAAAATTCACCGACAAGATCCATGACATAATGAGATATATGAATAATATTAAGATCTCAAATCCAGCAGGTTGTCAAAAATACAAATTATTGGTTTCTATTAATATTTAAAAATACACAATTCTTTTCAAGAGTGCTTGCCAATATCGTTCCAGGGCTCATTTTAAATGGTTTTTAATAAAGAATCTGAACAAATTTTGTTGAATAAAACAATATTAGTTAACTCACAAAGCATATGCGATTCTAAAATTTTGAGCTGCTGACTTTATGTAAAATATCTTCTCTTTTTTGGATAGAAACATCATCGCCAAGTTGTGGCTTCTCGCGCTGTCGCCGACGTCGTCGCAACTGTTCATGGTAGCTGCGAAAATCGAGTACACGTGAGCGCGCTCGGCTCCGGCCTCGTGTGAATTTGCTATCACGGGTCGGTGTCGAGTAGCGCGAGCACGAGGCTCGTTAAACATCATTTCTCCTTTCTCTACATTAATAACAATATCATTTATAATAATCTTATTCCTATATACAGGTATGTTATGGGTCTTTATTGTTCATTTACAGTTGTAGCCTTAATTTATAATAACAATATACTTTTATCAAAGTAGTTTAAGAAGTAATATTGATTATTATTCGAATATAATGTTTTTAATAAAAAAAAAAATTGTAAACTAGTTTTATATCAGTCATATGGGACCCGCAAGGAAAACCCATAGGACCCATTTATCGTATATAAATTGCCCATCTATACCTAATAATCCAAATTCTCATCTTTTCATTAGGGCAGAATATATTTATATGTAATAACAATAAAGTGTTCTATATCTTCAATTAAATTAATTATCTAAATAAATGTAATGTACTTTCAAATAATTATATTATATTGCAAATGTTTCATTTAACTATTATTTGTCATTTATAAGCAGTGGTAAACTGCTAAATAATAAATTAAGTTATAAATTCAGCTGAGCATATTCCCAAATTTTGGAAAAATTCATGTGGTTAATCATATGATTAATTATGTGATTAATCACATGATTTTCCCTGCGATAATATCATGTGATTAATCATATGATTGATCACAGGATTAACCACATGATTAATCACATGATCGATCACATGATCGATCACATGATTTATCATATGATCGATCATATGATTAATCATGTGATTAATCACTTAATTAATCATATGATTAATCACATGATTTTTTCCAATAGGGAATACAGAATGCGTGTACCTGATACAGAAATTGCAAAATTGTTCAATCTGATATTTAACTGTACCGATTCTTTATGTATCTTTGTACCATAAGCGTTTAAATTGGATACGTACACATAAAAAAAAAAATATAATTTATTTTTACAAACTTTGTAATTATCGAGGTAGGAAACCCCATAAGTCCGGCAATGGATAATTGCCCAATTTCTATGGTTATCAAAGCACTATTAAAAAGTTACCTATCTACTCTTCCTAGATTAATATTTGACTGACAATTAGTCTTTTTAAACTAGTCACAGTCTACCTTAACTTGACGAACTTTTATTTAGTTGTAGCTTTAGATATATCTTTAATCGACTGTGATATTATATTACTAATTTAAGCATGAAATGCTTATGTAATACTGAGATTACTGTAATTTCTGAGACTGAGCCTTACATTATGAGATTGTACATGCGAAATTAAATCTATTGTGACTATAGATGACATCTATTACTATATATATGCTATTGTTTTTTGAATTTTTAAAAAATAAATTGATATAATATTTTAATTTGTCTTTTTGATGTTAAAAAATATTATCATTTGTTTTATTTAGCATTATCTTTCCTATGTAATATTTTTCTAATGA
The DNA here is from genome assembly GCA_036365515.1 of Torymus aiolomorphi. NCBI lineage: Eukaryota > Metazoa > Arthropoda > Insecta > Hymenoptera > Torymidae > Torymus > Torymus aiolomorphi. The sequence continues at coordinate 96,432,789 of CM070877.1, read as the reverse complement.
TCGTTTTCAGCTAGTCTATTGACCAAGCCACAATCTACCTCACCTTTATTATGTTATATAACTTTACAAATTTTCTACCAATATTTTTCGTTTATTCTCTTCTCTACCTGTATAGACACTCATCTAATCCATAACGCATCCGACCATGGTTGTGGCCTCTGGAGCTATCCATACTAATAATTATGTTCGATAATTGTATTTGCTTTTTCATGTGTTACGTATGAGAGGACAGACTGAATAAGTCGCGTAAAAAATATGCGACGAGCGGGATTCGAACGCACGATCTTGAGGTTTGTAGTCCCGCGCTCTACCACTGAGCTAACGTCGCGATGCTTGCTCGAGAGCATCGCGAGTGTCTAGTCCTTATCGTGAAGCGGATGCGTCAGGGCTCGGATGACGGTCGAGCTGAGCCCGTGACACATGAAATAACTTTTATTATAAAATAGCTCTAAATAATTGGGCCAAATACTAAATTTAGCCACACACACACACACACACACACACACACACACACACACACACACACACACACACACACACACACACACACACACACACACACACACACACACACACACACACACACGCACGCACACACACACGCACACACACGCACACACACGCACGCACACACACACACACACACACACACACACACACACACACACACACACACACACAGTACGCGGATTAAGGGGATGTGCAACCCTAATTTCAATATTTTTTTAATTCAACATTCAAACATTTATTTGGAAAAAGACGGCTGTCAAGCGCTCCGTACACGCAAACACTATATGCAGAATTTTTCTACATAATTCTATTGATATTTGAGTGAGTTATGCTCGTTTGAAAAATAAACGTTTATTTGGAAAAAGATGAACGTCATGCGCTCCGTACACGTAAACACTATATTCAGTTTTTTTTTGGGTGATTCTATTAGTATTTTCATGAGATATCCATGTTTGAAAAGTAGCTTAATGCAGATTCCTACTTACCGACAGTACGGTTTTTATTTAATTTAATAAATTCTCATCATTTTTTTGGAAAAACACGAACGTCAAGCGCTCCGTATATGTTAATACTATACTCAGATTTTTTTTTGGACGATTCTATTGGTATTTTCATGAGATATCCATGTTTGAAAATTATGTTGGTATTTCACATCACCTTAAGGTATACGCCAAGTACGGCATGGCGTATAGACGGCACTCCAAGGAGTGATCAAGGGGCGACAAGATTCCAAAAAAATGAGGTATTTTATTGTTTTTGGTAATGTTAAAAAGAAATTGAAAGCGATGAATAAAACACTATAGTGAAACTTTAAGCTATTTACCGACACGGATATGCATGACCAAGGGCGGAGTTTAACATTTTTCCTGGCAATAATGATCAGCCAGCCCTGCCACTATGGGGAGGAAGGGGCAACTGGAACAAACTGCCCTGGGCCCCACGGTAGGTAAGGGCCCCCAAGGAGCCCGAAGCATATTATTTTAAAAATAATTTTTTAAACCCAAGTAGGCGGGGGATATGAGGTCTACGCATATTAGGGAATTACGTAGACGTGCAACAATAAGCAACACAATTATTTTAACAATTTTTAAACCCAAGTAGACGGGGGATATGAGGTCCACGCATATAACGGAGTCATGTAAACATGAAAAAATAAGCAAAATGATTATTTAAATAATTTTTAAACCCCAGTAGCCGGGGGATCTGAGGTCCACGTATATTAGGGAATTACGTAGACGTGCAACAATAAGCAAGACAATTATTTAAATAATTTTATTACCATCTCTACTATAATGGCCATTTTATAGCCTGAAAAGCGGGGCAAAAGTGACATCTGATTCCCTCTATAAAGTACTTTATTCCTGTATATGCGAGAATAAAGTAACAGTCTGATTTTTTACATTTATGGTGAATTGGGTTAAAACTAACAAAATTATATAACATAAATATACGAAATATCTTTTCAAATCTTTGAAATGGCCACAGTGGAGATGGGAATAAAGTACTATATGTAATACGGGACTAAAGTCGATCATTCCCTTAGGTGATCACTGCCCTCGCTTCGCTACGCTCGCTCGGGCAGTGATCTCACCCGCGAGAACAATCTGCGACTTTAGCCCTTTATTACATAATGTACTATTTAAACCCAAGTAGCCGGGGGACGCGAGTTCCACGCATATAACGAAGTTATGTAGACGTGCGACATAAGCAAGACTTTTATTTCAAAAATTCTTAACCTCTATAACTTGACTCCCTTATATGCGTGGACCTCGCATCCCCCGGCTACTTGGGTTTAAAAATTATTCAAATAATTGTTTTGCTTATTTTTTCATGTCTACATGACTCCCTTATATGCGTAGACCTCGCGTTCTCCGGCTACTTGAGTTTAAAAATTATTTAAATAATACTCTTGCTTATTAATGCATGTCTACGTGACTCTCTTATATGCGTGGTCCCCGCGTCCCCAGGCTACTTGGCTTAAAAATTATTTAAATAATCATTTTGCTTATTATTTCATGTCTTCATGACTTCCTTATATGCGTGGACCTCGCATCCCTTGGCTAGTAGGGTTTACAAATTATTTAAATAATCGTTTTACTTATTGTTTCATGTCTTCATGACTTCTTCATATTCGTGAACCTCGCGTCCTCTGGCTACTTGGATTTAAAAATTATTCAAATAATCGTCTTGCTTACGTCGCACGTCTACGTAACTCCGTTATATGATTGGAACTCGCGTCCCCCGGCTACTTGGGTTTAAAAATTATTTCAATAATAGTATTGCTTATTGTTTCACGTCTACATAATTTCCTAATATGCGTGGACCTCCTATCCCCCGGCTACAGTTGATTATTACGGCTGTCTAGTGCGGGTTTCTCACAAACTTTTAGTGGTTAATTTTTTAGTTTATAAGATTCGACGAGAGAAAACTCGACCACAGACTAACAAGGAGAGTGTTGTAAGTACTCTCCTTATAAGTATACCTATAACTTTTAAGTTAATTTGTAAGTAAATACACATATATTATTTTATCAATGATTTCATAACTTTCGATACAGACCTATTCATTTGCCGAACAAAAAGCAAGAAAATTATTTAAAATTTATTATTTGTAAATGTAAAAATAACAATTTAATTATAATTTAGTAATTAAATGTATGTTCAATTTATTTCAATGAAATTTTTAGTTTTGTGTAAAATCACTGCCCTTAAAGGGGCGATAATCCGCCTCTGCACATACACACACATACATACACACACATGAATGGAAACTGGTTCAAAATAGTATATTACACAAGAGAGGTAAAGAGCACGTATAAATGGCAACATGATGCCAACATAATATCGCAAGATAATAATGGCAAACATGCGCTCTGGGGTGTCCCTCTTCATCCCCGTATTGCGTATACTATTCCTCATTCGCATTTCGGAGCAGGGAGCGTAAGTGGTACTTTCGGGTAGGGTTTAGTGAAAAGACATTATCTCACGCGATGATGTTTTTCGTTTCGATTTTTCGCTTCGATTTTTAGAGAAAGGTTGGTTTAATTTTTCCCTCAAAATCATTATTCACTGTAGTTAATAATGAATATAAATTCACTTATCTATTTTGATTAATCAAGAAAAATTGTTATTATTTATATTACTTCAAATAATTGTAACTTTTATCATTTACTTTTAGTAATATTCTAGCCTATGTCACTTGCTAAAGATAGATTATTTCTGTTTCACAATTGTTATATTAAAAATAGTACATTACGATACACGGAGAAAAATGTTCTATTAAAAATTACTATGTTTTATTGTAACCGGGGGACAGACTTGAATTCTTAAAAAAATGACTATGTTTTCTAACAAAAATTGCTATGTTTCTAGTAATTTTTACTACATTTATAGCAATTTTTGCTATAAAACATAGTAATTTTTTTAAGAATTCAAGTCTGTCCCTTGGTTACAATAAAACATAGTAATTTTTAATAGAACATTTTTCTCCGTGTACGTGTGACCTAAGTAGCACTTTTATGCACGGTGTAAAATTGGGGCCCGAGCATAGCGAGGGTCCTAACCACGACTAGCAGAGTGCTACTTAGGTCACAAGTATCGTATAGAATTTTATATCACTGCCTGCCCTAAGCCCGCTGTCACGCCTATCCGTGTCCTAAGTGCGGGCTTAGGTCACACAGTGCTATAAAATCATTACTATATTCAAGCAAGATTCACGTTGATCAAGGATATACTCATGCATGCTAAGTTTTTATTTTATACAGATAGTTTCCCCATGCTACTTTAATGCTTTTAAATTTCTATTTTATTAATATACTATCTTATCTACTAGCGTACAGACACTCTTCAGTCCTGATCCCGCATCCTCCGGTAATTTAGATTTTGGGCGTTTTTTTATTAAAATATTCTCAGCCTTCTCGTCTGTGCGGCATTTCTCCTGCCTCAATCGTGCAACTCCCGGATACTTTAGTTTCAGAGCAGTTACTCATCTGCGTGAATCTCCTACACCCCGGCTACTTTAGTTTTGAGGCCTCATTTTTATTGAGATATATGGGAAAATCCCCCAAACTTTTAATATTCGATATTGAAGAAATAAAATAAATTTTGTTTAAAGCACACTCATAAGACACAGCCTACCCTATTCAGAATGTTTCGAAATGGTAAAAAAAATAGCGTTACTTGTTTTTCCGAAAAAGCACTTTAAATAATTAAAAAAAATAAAAATTGACAATAAATTGAATTTACGAATAGTATGAATAGGGAATTTGGAAGGAATGTGATGATATTGGACATTTTACAAAACAGAAAACTTAATACAGCATTCCTTTGCAATAAGACCGCTATGTGTCCTTAATTGTCTCTTATAAATCGTTAGAGTAAGAGAGACAGATAGCGACTTTATTGCGAATGAATACTGTATAAGATTTTACACCCTTCTTACGGTATTTATGTACTCGCTCATTATTACATATCATTTATTCGTTATAGATGTAATAGTAATAGTTGTATAATATTTTAAATTGAATTAGATAAAAATTAGTTGCAATTGATTCAATATTATATTGCACTATGATTCAAAAGTTTATGTATCGTGCATTTTTTGAGAGTACATCAAGGAGCGCAGGAGCACTCCGAAGGCAAGTATAGAATAAGCCTGAGGGTCGACCGCGCTATTCTTACATTGAAACGAGTGCTCGAGATTTTGAAATATTCACTGCGTTTTTAAATCGCATTTATATTATTCCAATTAAATATAAACAAGATCTATTTTTGGTAACTATGTATAAAAGAAAGTTTCATGCAAATAGATGCTCTCATATTAGAGTTATCAAGCAATGAAAAATTTTATGTCCCATTTACGATTTCACATTTTCTCCATGTTTCATCAGACTTCCGGTTTCTTCCAACTTCCGCCTTTGGATATATATATATATATCAATGGATAGCTGCTTTGATATACATGTAGAAAAAATTTCGTGATATACGTGTGAGAGAGAGAGGGAGAGAGAGAGGGAGAGAGAGAGAGAGAGAGAGAGAGAGAGAGAGAGAGAGAGAGCAATCATAACAGCCACAGCTGGTGGTTATACTTGTACCTTAGTATATATAACCTCTACATCTATATGTATTATTATACTTACATACATATATAATTAATAACGTGACGTTAGAACTAATGTTATTATATGTTAAGTTTAGGTAAAAATCAAGATGCGGAGGTTGTATTAACGTATGTGAAGTTATTGATACGGAGTTACTGAAGATTTCAGTTATGGAATAATATGCATTAGATAAGTATTATAATATTTTTTTAAAAATAAAGCTGTAAAAAAACTAGATACTTTGTGTGAACTTCTTTTTCCAGGTTAAGTTTGACGTTTATACTTTGGCTTCAGGAGTAGTTCATAGGAAATTGAAAAAAGAAACATGTTTATGGAACTAGAAGATAAAAAAATATGTTTATGGAAGTGTGATAGAAAGAATTATAAGGGCTTACAGAATACCATGCCTTTCCAATTAAAAAAAACAAGTCGCAATGGTTACTTGTAAAGAATTTGCAGCTAGGACGTACTCTAACCACAAGCTTTTGCTAATGGCTTTTGCAACTTGGTATAGTAGTGATTTTAACGTAAAAAACTTTAGGATGAAATAATTTGATATTTATGAAATTTTTGTAAATGTAGGTAGAAGTCTTGATTTATGAAGTCATTTCAAGAACTTGATCATGAACGAAGTAAAAGTTTATGCAAAATCAGCATTAAATTGCTGAGAAATGCCAAGACAATGAGTTATTGTGAAATTTCAATAAATAATAAACAGATAATTTATTATTAGATTATGCAAGCATATATATGACTTGCTTCAGATAATTATGTGAGTGAAAATGAAACAACAAATAAATACAAATTGAAACTGTATAAGGATTTATATACTGTAGTACAACAAAACTATTACAAGAATATTTTTTACAAAAGATAATGTTTCTGCTTAGAATCGCATTTTCTCAAGGTCAGAAGGAATATAAGTAAAAACTTGCATGAACAAAGAGCGGATATGATTCAGATAATATGAAAGAATGTCGAGAAAACTTTGAATGGCATAGTTTGAAGGATTAAAATTTCTGAGGTGACTCGTTTTTGACTATGATACCTCCAAATGAAATAATGTCTGTGAACTTTTCTGTGAGTAGAGTATTATGTGTACATTATCTTATTGGCCAAAAGTGTGATTTTTCAGATGGGACTTAATCCATAACAACATACATATAAGTATTAAGAACTTTTCAAATTTGACAAGATACAAGAGTAAGTGAGTGGGAATGAGTATTTTGTGAAGAATATATAAGCTGCTCTTATGGAAATTGTAGTCAACTTTGAGCTTCAAGTTTTGTAATAGTTAGAGGATCATCAGATAATACATAGATTTAAATTTAAATTCTGAAGATTGAACTACTATGTCGTAAAAGCTGCATTTGCAGCTGATCTTATTTACACAGATAACTTTAATTATTCTGGTTGAAAGTTAGGTTGTTGTGATACTAAAACCCAGCAATAGCAAGATGTAAGATTTTTGCAGATTATTAGAAGTGCATCAAGTTCTAGTATTTTATACTCTCAGACTCAGATTTCACTCCTTGAAGAAGATATTAACATAAATAAAAACAAATACAAAAATATATTGATAAAGTTCATTGCATATCAATGCGTTAAAGAATGTATTGCCAAGTATTTTTTAATAGTGACATTAATTCATGGTTCAGTAATTTGAGAAAACAACGCGCAAACATATTAGTAAACTGTTTAGACTATCTTATTTTTATAGACAACTTTAATTGATGTGGTCAAAAGTTAGGTTGTTGCGATAAGTGTTGAATGTATTATTATTATTATTTTTTATTTTACAATAGAAGAAGTGGGTAAATAAGTGAATTTGAAAAGTGCATTTAAAAATATGTTTACTATGTTGGTGATCTATGGATCCAAGGTCTTATGTGATGATCCTTGGAACACGAGTTTCTTATGTGGGTGTGAAAAAACTTTTTGAAATAAACAATAAAAATTAGTACAGAGAAATGAACATTTAGCATTTGTGAAGTAACTTATTTTTTGTAATATAAAAATATGGTCTTTCCCAGTGAAATACATTTGTGGGTTCTTATGTCAGTGAAATGTACGTTATTTTGTGTATTTTGATAAAAGTTTTGTAAAGTGGGAAGCATAAATAAAATAACAAATAACGTAGTGATCTGCCCGATACAAATATATTATTGTATTGTTGAAACTTTTGTTTTTAATTTAAGATGCAAGTGAAAATTTCAACAAATCCAAGTATACAGAATAATATAATTAATGATTGGCTTATGGTGAGGGGCGTCACATGTTTCAGAGGAGCCATTTGTTCTGTAAATATTACAGTACATAAAGCCTTAATATAAATTACTGTAATGGCTAGTTTTTGAATCTGCAACCAATATTTTAATTTGCTAGCGGATTGTGATGCAGTAGTGTGATTAGATCTAGTACTCTTGCAAGAGTTTTGTTGGAGTTTTTTGTTGGAGTTTTGATTGCTATCTCTTAAACTGTTGTAGATATTTGGACCAATCAAAAGTTTTTAAAATATCGAAATTGTAGTTGGCATGAAAACTAAACTTTTTAGTCAATTTTGAGTTTCAAGTTTTGTAAAAGCTAGAGGATCAAGTGATATATCAGAAATTTAAATTTAAATTTTGAAAACTGCTCTGTCGTAAAAGCAGCATTGACAGCTGGCGTATACCCAAATAAAATTGTGTGTAGACAGGAAACGCGCCCAGCTCAGAACCCAGTACGTATTGAGGAGGTACGGAGTATTATTTGACATGCCTTTTCAATTATCAAAAAAACAAGCAGCATTGGTTACTCGTAATGCAAACTTGATAAAATTAAAGAACAAAATTTGTATTTGATACTGTTATGAAAATGGTAGGTGACATAAGAACTCAACTTCTTGGCCAACTTTGAGCTTCAAGTTTTCTAAATGCTTGAGGGCCGGGGCATATTTTCCTTATATCTCTAAATAAATAAATCTATAATATAATGTAAATATAATTGAGTCTTTTCTCACTTTTACATAAAACACATAGTGCTGATTCAAATAATCTTTTAAAGAAAGCAAAATATGTGCTGGCATGTAGAAGGATGTACATACATTAGAACCTTTGTTTTTGTCAGAAAGTTATGCAGTAAATTTATGAGTCATGTGAAGTGTTGGTGCTATAAGCTTTTTATGAAGCATGCCCTACTAAAAAAACTCACGTGAGATCTCAGATGAGACTCACATGAGATCTCACGTGAGATCTCACGCCAAAATCTCATCTGAAATTCTGGTCCGCGAGGTGCTAAAATCCCTTTAGTAATAAAAAATCAGTATCTGGGAATTAGGAGTCGCCTTTTAGGTTACGCCACCCCCCTCCCCCCCCAGATAAGTTCAAAAATCTATGTTTTGAAGCGATTTAGCCATTTTTGACATTTTTAGAAATTTTACGCATGAGATCTCACGTGAGAAATTTGAAACATGAGATTCCACGTGAGATCTCACGTGAGATCTCATGTGTAAAATTTCTAAAAATGTAAAAAATGGCTAAAACACTTCAAAATGTAGATTTTTGAACTTATCTGGGAGGTGGCGTAACCTAATAGGCGACTCCCAATTCCCAGAAACTGATTTTCTATCATTGAAGGAATTTTAGCAGCTCGCGGTCCAGAATTTCAGATGAGATCTCACGTGAGTTTTTTCAGTAGGGTGGGGCCATAGCGATACTGGTTTGGTAACATGCATTCTGGAGTTTGGATTGCGTACATAACATTTATCTCTGTATAAGTGTATATACATGGAGAAAAATTTCGTAGGAAAAATTACTATTTTCTATAGTACCCATCATGGGACAGACTCAAATTTTCATGAAAATTATTATAATTTATAGTAAAAATTGCTATAATTTTGTAACTTTTACTACACAAATATCAATTTTTACCATAAATTATAGTAATTTTCATGAAATTTTGAATCTGTCCCACGGTTTACTATATAAAAAATAGTAATTTTTCCAACACAATTTTTTTTCGTGTAATAATCTAATATATGATGAGAGATAATTCATAAAGGCTCTTTTTAAACATTTTGTCAACATATTGTAGTTCATAATTCCAATCTATCTTTTTCTCTATTTTTTATTGTAAGTACAATCTTATACAATATATAAATGTTAACGTATCATCTATTTTGTATTTAAAGTAAAATAACTGTTTGTTTATGTAAAAAAATCTGCTAATGTTATAAAAATAATTGCGAAGCTACAAAAATAATTAATGATATTATCATATAGCAGTCTTATAGTAGAACTAATTTAAGGCTTTAATAATCAATTTCTAGTACCAAAAATGAAAATACTTATAATATGCTCTGAAAAAAATTATAAAAATATGAACTAAAAGCTTCGTTTTAAGATCTAATTTGTTCAAAAAAATATCAATCCCTTTAGTATTTATGTAATTTGTCTTCTTAATAATAATCTTTGAAAGTATAAAATAAGGTATGTATATAAGTTTTACCTGCAAACTGAAAACATAAAAAGAATTATATTTTCATATGACTTTACAATAATTAATAGTATTGTTAAATTATCATCATACCTAAAATGTTACTAATGTAATCATTTTATCGACCTCCTTGAAGAACCATTCAAATTTAAAACTTTTGTGAATAACAATACTATCATTTACTAATGATATTAAAAATATACTATACTATAATAAACCCTCATAATGTTATCACACTATGTAATTATTATTTTCTCTTAAGAAGTTGTGAAATATATCTAAAAAGCATTTTACAAAAGTTTAAACTAAGACAAGTATTAATCTCTCTCTCTCTCTCTCTTTTTTTGGCGGTAAGTGTAGACGGGTTCTGCTTGAGCTCTCGCATTATTCAGCATCACTAATAAAGTTTTTACTCCTCGGAGTCAAATCATTGCAGGAAAAGGAGCCCCAGGTGGCACTCAAGCTCCCAGCCCAAAAACTGGAGGCATCGCGCTCCAGTTTTATGTGCCGGGGACCTTTTCCTCTACACGCAGACGCCCTAACCTCAACACGTCAAGCACTCGGCACACGCAACACACTCAATCACTCAATTTACACAACTGCAGCTCACAGCATCGTCAGCTTCGCACCTTTTTGGCACCGCTTCATCACACTGCGACGGCACCCACCTCTGTACCGCTGCACTGCCGCAACCTATAGGCTGCATTACGCGCAGTGCACCGGTCGCTGTCCGATCAGCTTATTGGCTTGCTGCCTCACTATCTGCTGTGTTGTCCCGCTACCTGCATTTAATCAGCTGAGAGGACGTGACCAGCTGTGTGCGCCATCATATGCTGCCTTGCTCACCACTTTCATCAGCTGTTTTATGCCCATAGGCATTCTTCTTTTTTGCGTGAGTCAGCGTTTTGCCTGTCATCCTGCGCAACACACCTCGCGCAGTGCGAGTGCGAGCGCGAGTGTGAGCTTGATCATTTACCCGCGATCTACCTTGCCGGCCACTGCTACTTAACTTGTTTTAATTTTAATTGCTTTTAATTTGTTTGACCTGCGTTTTCTTTTTAATTTAATTTTATTATACTAAAGTAGCTGAAACTGCCATTTTTACTAATTGTACAATTTTTAATTTTCTTTTATTTATTTTTCTTTCTATTTTTATATATATTACATAGCGTTTCTGATCTTTCTAATTAACTAATTTTTAATAATTATCTGGCCGCTCACTCTTTCATTTACAAAAATTTCATTTTTTTTTCTATTTAATAACCACCATCTCTGCCGATCTATAGTTTTTAACTGAATAGATTATACGTTTGATATTTTATTAAGTCTGACTGCTTGCGTTTTATACTACTGTGTAAACGGATGTAAAAGGCCCCTGCTTTGCCGGCTTGTCTGACCTAGTTAAGGTCTTGATCACTACTTTCATAGATCATAAGCAGCAGGCTATTTTTAACACTTTTTAATGCTGTTTTCTTGTTTTTCTTGTTTTTTTTCTTGTTTTTATTCATAACTGTGTGTCTGTTAAACTGCAGCGGCCTTTTATACCAGTGATTATTAAAAAATTTATTTTTTTTTTATTTTTAATTTATTTATTTATTTATTTATTTATTTATTTTATTTATTTATTTATTTATTTATTTTTTTGTAATTTTTGCACTTATATTCATCATTGTATCTTGCATCTCGCCTTCATAAACTGACACTACGTCGTGCATTTCATTTTTTATTTTCCATTTTTCACGTTTCAGCTCATTTGTCATTTTTAACTTTCGTGTTGTAGATTCTAGTTTTTATCTCTCATTACTCATAACATACATCTTTCGTGCGCTCGATACACAAAACAAAATGGACATTATTTGTCGTGGCTGCAGCAAAAGTATAAAAACGAAATGTATTACATGTGAACACTGCAATAGCAACTTCCATCCTAATTGCACGACTTTCAAGCAGGTTCACAACAAAGCAAACAAGCTTACTAGTGCCTGTCGAGCTTGCATTTCTGCGGCAAATACTAATACTAATAAGCAGAGAGATGAGACACTCAATGGGAGCAATAGTGCACCGTCAATTGACCCTTTACAACAGATCCTTCAAAAACTTACCAGGCTAGAAAACCTTGAAGGCAGTATGAACACGTTGAGCTCAACCATTGATGCCAGACTAGGGGAATTTTCAACGGCGATCACAAACATCGAGGAGAGGCTATCATCTCTGGATGTGTTACCAAGTCTTGTAACGCGTTTATCGGCTGCGGAAGAGGCCATTTCACATGTGCAGACTGAGCAGCTGAGCCTTCGTCAGCAGGTTGCTGCTCTTAGCACAGCTAAACAAGCTCCACCTGCTCTTGATGTTTCTGCTGCTAACCGTTTGAAGAAACTGGAGAATGATGTACAAAATCTTTGTACCCTACAACGCAGTGTTGCCAACGAGCTCGTAATTACAGGACTTCCAACAACAACAGAAACGTCGACCATGAAAGGCCTTGTATTTGCAGCGCTTAAAGTTCTCGATCCTGGTTTCCTGGAACGTGATATTATGCATGTACGCCGAATGCATAGCAAAACAATAACTGAGCATGTACCATCCACTTCCTCCCCGGATGCTACTACTGACACTCAGCTGTCTGACAGTCACACTCCTGCTAAAACTATCTCTGTACCGCTCATTGTACGCCTGTCATCGCCTGATCTGATGCTGAATCTCATTAATGCAAAAATAAAAATGGGAAAACTGCACTCGTCGCAGCTCAATGTCGAACTGCTTGAATTAGCCAAAATAACGACTCCCTTACCGTCCTCACTCATCAACATAAACGAGTTGCTTCCTGCAGACCTACATAGACTGCGTTTGCAGGCACGAACTGAGGCGAAAAAGAAAGGTTTCATTACTTATGTACGTAGTGGTCGTCTCTACATCAAGAAGAAAAAAGAAGATCACGCAACTATCATTTCATCTACTGAAGAGCTCAATCATTTTTTAGCTTAGACTCATCTCATCATCACTATTCTTTCAATCATGTTAATCTCATCCCTACTCACCCTCCATCTTCATCCACATCAAGTTTTTCCGGGTCTCGGAACCACGGCCTCAGAGTATGCCACTTTAATGCAAACTCTATTCGAGCGCACATGGGAATGATCAATCACTATCTGTCTACTCACAACTTCTTCCATGTAATAGCTGTTACTGAGACCTGGCTTGATCCTGTAGCAGATTATAGCAATATTGTCTTCTTAAATGACTACATTCTTTTTCGGCGCGATCGTAATAGGAACGGTGGTGGTGTTGCGCTCTTCATCCACAACTCTATTTCGGCCACTGTTCTCTGCTCATCAGATGGTGTCTGGACTGGTAAACCAGGCAAGCCAGAATATCTCTTCTGTGAAGTAACAGGCAATGGTCATCCGCCATTTTTCGTCGCTGTAGTCTATCGACCACCACACGCGCCTTTTCTTAGAGATACTGATTTTATAGACAAAATCACTACCTACATGCATGACTACAGCACTAAGATTATTCTTGGCGATTTTAATGCCGACCAGCTCTCCTTATCTGATGATGCGGTTTTCATTCGCAAGTTTATTGCAGAAAATGGACTCCACAATGTTCCGTACGGTGCGACTCACCACAAACTTACCTCCGACACCTGGCTTGATCTCTGCTTAATAGATGAACAAGACCGCATATTAGACTTCTCGAAGACTGAGTCACCATTCATCAACGGTCATGATCTTATCGCTGCTACACTTGCGCTTCAAACCCCAAACCCTCATTAACATCATTCACCTATCGTGACTATAATGCCATTAGCGCTGAGTCTCTTATTGACTTTCTGAGAGGTTTGGATTGGTCTGTCGCTGAGTCGGCTCCCCTTCATGAATGTGTCTCTGTCCTGCAATCCCACGTGGCTACAGCTATCAATAATCTCGCCCCGGTCAAAACTGTTACTCCTGGAAAAAACAGGCATCCATCGTTTATGCCAGAACATCGTGTCTTAATCAAAGAGAGAGATCGCTTGTATAAGCGTTTTCGTAGGCCTCGTACAGAACATGATCTGTATTTATACCGAGAAGCTCGAGATTCAGCACATTCTTCAATTGAGGAAGCCAGAAATAACTATTACCATCATCGATTATCAACGCTGACTAATCCGAAGGATATCTGGCGTGAGCTTCAGCATTTAGGCATCACAGGACCGAAAAAATCAACTTCATCGTTGTTCTCCATCGACCAGCTCAATGCACATTTTAGAAGCGTTTCTTATGATCCGGCTACTCCTTCTGTTTCTGACTTTCTCAGTACCCTGACCCCATCAAACAACGCTGAGTGTTTCTCATTTAGGGAGTTCCAAATCTCTGATATATGTGATGCAGTAAATCACTTTAGTACACAAGCTAGAGTACCTGATGGTATTCCGCAGCGTATAATATTACTTGCACTACCTTTTCTTGCGCCTATCATCTGTAAAGTTTTTAACCAAACTCTACGCGAAGCATGCTTTCCGCAACTATGGAAGAAATCTTCCGTAATTGCCCTGAACAAGGTGAATACCCCGAATAGCTTGAGTGATTTTCGCCCAATATCTCTCCTTTGTTTTCTCTCTAAAGCACTTGAGTGGTTGGTATACCAGCAAATATCTTGTTACTTAGAATCTAGGCTTCTTCTCAATCCTCTTCAAACTGGTTTTCGATCTGGACACAGCACTCAAACAACCCTACTGAAGCTCACTGACGATATTAGGCTTGGAATAAATAGGAAACGAGTCACTCTGCTTCTTCTATTTGACTTTAGTAAGGCTTTTGACTCTGTCTATCACGTCAAGCTCCTACAGAAATTGCTCGAGCATGGTTTCTCTAAATCAGTAATCAATTGGATAGCGTCGTATTTGGTTGGTCGTCAGCAAGCGGTCGTTGACAACAAAGGCAACTTTTCATCGTTTCTGGAGCTGAATTCCGGAGTACCTCAGGGCTCTGTGTTGGGGCCATTGCTCTTTGCCATTTATGTTAACGATCTGACCCTATGTCTTGATCATGATGTTTCCCACATCATGTATGCTGATGACCTTCAGCTCTATATCAGCTGTCCTCTTGAGGAGCTCGACAATTTTTCTGCTAAGATGAGCTCAAATGCAGACCGCATCATGAGCTGGGCCACTCGCAATGCACTTCGGCTCAATGTCGGTAAGACGAAAGCCATGGTAATAGGTTCTCCTCGCTATATCAATTCTCTCCCCTTTGTAACCAGAAACTTCATCGATATTGGTTGCACCCCTGTCCTCTATGAATCTTCATTGCGCAATTTGGGTGTGGTGCTTGACTCTAAGCTCAACTGGAATGAGCATATTGCGCATATTTGCCGCCGAGTTCGTGCTCTTATGTACCGTCTCTATTATTTTAGAAAAAGCACCAACCTACGTCTGCGTAAGCACCTAATCCAAATGCTTCTTTTTCCGGTGATTGACTACTGCTGCGTTGTATACAACAATCTCTCGAAGGATGTCAACGACAGACTTCAGACACTTGTCAACTCAGGTATCCGTTACATCTATGGCTTGAAACGGAGGGAGCATATAACTCGCTACAGGCGTGAGCTTGGCTGGTTGACTACGACTGCACGTGCGAAGTATTTTGCTGCGAATTTACTACGCAAAATCTTCAATACAGTTACGCGGTTCTATCTACTGGCCTTTTTGATTTTGCAGTTGCTACTCGACCAGTCAGGGGTGAAATGAAGCCCTTAGATATTCGTAGCTTTAGTACCGTGACACTGAAAAACTCATTTCATATCAGTTCTGCATATCTCTGAATTCATTACCATCAAACATCCGCAATATCATTTCTGTTCCCCATTTCAAATCATGTCTTCATCAACATCTCTTCAATTCCGATGCGTAAAACGCACAAAAACTATGCCCCATCTATGTCATGATCATTCCATCCATCGTCATGCTTTTGCTTTTTATTTTGCGCTCTATTTTTATTTTTTGCGCTTTATTTTTTTAGTTTTATTTTTTTATTTTTAATTTTTTGCAGTTTCAGTATACTTTGCGTAACCACTCACTATTCGTAATATTCGTAATATTTCGCTATTTGTAATAACTCTTTGTAACAACACTCTTTGTAATAACGCTAATTGTAAATCTTGTCTCTATTGTTCAACACAATGAACAGCAATAAACATTATCTAATCTCTCTCTCTCTCTCTCTCTCTCTCTCTCTCTCTCTCTCTCTCTCTCTCTCTCTCTCTCTCTCTCTCTCTCTCTCTCTCTCTCTCTCTCTCCCTCTCTTCCTCCCTCCCTCCCCTCTCTCCCCCTCTCTCTCAACATCCGTCAACCTGAGTACCAAAAACTTTAATGAGAGCTTAAATATTTGTTTTAAAACAATCAACACATTTTTTAAAAGCTAATTTTTTAAGTACGTTCTATAACAACATAATTTGTCTAGTCCTTTTAATTCTTCTACTCCCTTCTTTTCAATAAGCATTATTTACAAATGGTAATAATTTTTTTCATGACTGTACAAATAATAATATTGCTAATATAAAACTTTCTACGAAAGTATAAAATTAGGCAAGTATAGACGTTTTTTCTGGATAATCTATAAAAAACAACACAATTTGTCTAGTCCTTTTATTTCTTCGAATCTCATCTATTCAATAAGCACTCTTTACAAATGTTACTAATTTTTTTCATGACTGTACAAATCATCTATAAAATAATAATATTTATGATTTTGTAAAAGAAATCAAATAAATACGAACGAAGAAGTCTTTTAATTCTTTGAGTCATTGTATGCTGAACAAATTATATGTAAGTAAGTATATTCAAATTGTTCACTGCAAATCAAACAAACGAAAGTTGTGAAATCAATTATCGATAGTCAAGTAATGCAAACAACTCTCGGAAACAACTGTGTGACTGTTCTCAGGAATGTATTAAAATTTGTTCATACTTCTATACAAATTAAACACAAGAAAGTACTGAAATCAATTTATTGTAGTCAAGTACCCATACGTTAACTTGACTGAATAATACAATTTTTCGTATCTACTATTAAAAATAATCAGTCAGCGGGCATAAAATACTACTTAACGCCCAAGAGGCCTAATAGCTCACATACTCACAAAACTTTATAGAACCTACGCACTTTATACCCGTGTGGACGAAAATTATTTTAATTATATAACTATAATGCCTTCTCTTTATTTCTAAAATTCATAAGAATTTTTTCAGATATTTACGAAAAGTCAAAGCCTATATAAAAAATTACATAGTTACCAACACATCACTATTTTTCATTATTCTTTCTCAATTTTGAACTTTCTATAATATTACGCACCATGGGAGGAAAAGAGAAGTCTAGAGCTGCTCTAGTAGGAGTGGTCCTGCGCACGCCCAATATCCGCGTTTTCGGATCGTTTGAAGAATCGGGAGGTTTGAAAATTCCAGTATATGTTATCTTTTGATACTTCGTACGCAAAACTCGATATTGTACATGATTTATTAAAAAATTAACCTTTGTGCACGTCGTGTCGAAAAATGTTATTCAATATGCGTTCGAGTCGAAGGTGATTTTAACCTCGTATGGCCCTTTCACCCCCGCTTCGCTGGGGGGCAAACGTCCGCACAAGGATAAAATCACTTTCTCGCATGAGTTAAAGAGTATTGAACTCTATACTATAGTTGTACGAGAGCAAAATTATAAAAAGTAGTTTTGTAACGATATCAAATATATATTATGATGTATAATACATCATGCACATATGTTTAAATCATTTAAATATTCGTTAAGTATATATAGATTTTTTCACACTCCGTGCGCGAAGCTTGATTTCGCGCATACTTGGATAAAGAATCTAAATTAAGTTTCCCACACGTCGTATCAAAAAATCATGTTCGATATACGAATGAAAAAGTGATTTTATCCTCGGCTGACCTTTTGATCCTCACGTTGTTCAGGCGCAAACGTCCACACGAAGATAAAATCCCTTTTTCACACTTGTATCGAAATAACTATTTCTAAACTAAGTGTTTAAACTCACTTTTTTTCTATACGTGCTTAGGCATTCAGTCTTAACTCGCTCTGAGTAAAGCACTCACTTAATTTACGCACTGAGCGCGGTGCAAAGTGTTAACTTACTTTGCGAGTGCCCAAACAGGTGTAGATGAATAAATATGACAGATTTAAAGTGAAGTAAACAACTCTAAATTTTAAAATCGCTCAAATTTTGTTTACCTTTAGTTTTTTATGAAAAAGAAAACATATTTCTAAAATTTTAAATCGATATTCGCATAAATAAAATCCGCTGCCAATTCATTGGCACGTAGCTTCCTCCAAATTAATTTATCGTTCCCATATGTATAGTACATAGTTTAAATTTAATATGTTTACTCATTGTACATGTTTTAAAATGATTTTAAAATTTACAATGATTTAAAATTTCATTATTTAAAATTCAATGCGATTAAGATAATTCAGCTACCGATGATGTCATAAAAATCCCAATATCGCAAATATTATGTTATTAGTATGCAATATTCAAAATTGCTATTTTTTGAAATTTTTTGATAAAATCCAACTTTTATCATTTTTTTACTCAAAATCAAACTCAAAAAGAATAAAGTTTGTTTTTTATCTGTAAAATGTGCGAGTATTTATTTTATGACTACTTACCCTCTTTGAAAGTCTCTTATTCGTTGGTTTTTGATGTACCTTCATCATTCAAAGGGAAGGACTACGCCAGTACTGAATTACTCGAGCAAGTTTTTTTAGCAATTCTTTCGATCAAGAACTTTAATTTACAAAAAAAAAAGATTTTCGACCGAGCAAAGGAAAAAATTATATAGCACTTTGAAAATTGATAAAAACCATACAATTGATAAAACATCATTACATTCTCTAATTGAGTATCATTTAAAGACTTCATATCATTTATATTGCAACAAAATTTTCTTTTTATAGTAAATGTGCATTAAAAAACTAATTTCACTTGTGAAATTATTTATACGATATACTTAATAATGTGTTTAAATCTTATTGACTATGAATTAACTGAATAGATATTATTATACTCGACTGACATCAGCATTTCAGACACGCAGATCAACAATTCATTCTAAAGTTGAATCAATAGTTTCCTAATAATATAAGTGTTTTTCTGAGGATTCAAATTATTTAATACAGAAAATCAGACATGAAGCGGATAAAACTTATTTATTGTTTAAAATACATTCAAAACATTATCAGGAGATTCAAGCGTACCCTTCGAGTCCTGAAATTGTTTGCAGTCAAGGGGAGTCCCTCTTCTTACCATAGAAGGATGATATCTAAAGACCTAGGACCTAACGCTCAAGAGTTTTTTGTGGTAGAATCGGATAGCCTAAAAAATTTATTTGTTTAATGGCAAAATTTTTAAGTGTATTTTAAGTCTTTACAATAAGCTATAATCATTATTTGTTTCTATATATATGGATCATCTCCTTCGCTAACAATATATAGTATATAACATTTAGATTATTATCTACTTTACTCAGAGACATTGTTTTTCATATTTGAAAGTTACAATAGAAAAATATAACTTCTTCCAGTTAAGATTAGTTCTCCTTTTATAGGAACGTGTAATCAAATTTATCAGTTTTTAAATGAATCATTTAAGTGTTAGATTCTAGGTCTTTGGATGTTATGCTTCTAAGGTAAGAGGAGGTGCTTTCCTTAACTGCAAGCGATTTCAGGACTCAAAGAGTACACTCGGATCTCCTGATAATATTTTGCCTTGAAAATGAACCTACTTTGTTTAAAATCTGATATTTCATTATAATATGAGTCATAATACCAAATAGGATTTTTATCATTGCGTATAGAGTACTGGTCTAAGAACTCTTTTTCTCTGTAAAAATGACTTACCTTATTTTATGTTATAATTATTTTGGCCTCTTGAAATATATTATAAACTGCAGGAGGAAACATTTGTCGCTCACATTACTTTGGTTTATTATATTTTGGTTTGCATTTCAAAAGTCTGATTTATTACATAGGAAACACAGATAATATTGTATAGTATTGCAAGCAAAAGGAATATTACACATACAAGAATTAATACAATCTTGTTCATCAGCGTTCAGAAAAAAAGTGTCATTAGCTAACACTGCAGGGTTCAAATGAATTATTAGTATATTGTAGCTAATAATAATAGATAATTTTTAAATAATGTTATGCAATGCATATGATTTGCATATTTTTTTTTATAAATGATCTTATAAATGTTAAATCTCCAAATTAATAAATTGGATCATACGATCCCATGAAATAATTTTATGCAATGTATATGATTCGCAAACCTTTTTTATGGATGAACTTAAATGATTCATTTGAAACTGATAAATTTGATTATACGTTCCTATAAAAGGAGAACTAATCTTAACTGGAAGAAGTTATATTTTTCTATTGTAACTTTAAAATATGGAAAACCAGAGTAAAGTAGATAATAATCTAAATGTTATATACTATATATTGTTAGCGAAGGAGATGGTCCACAAATATAGAGACAAATAATGATTATAGCTTACTGTAAAGACTTAAAATAAACTAATTATGTAATAATATATTAGAACATGCGTGTAGGCTTCAGTTCTCAAAGTTTAGAGCTTGGTCAAATCAGAAAAGCTCTGGAAGCATTAGTATCTCCGGCAACCGCGCCATCTAACGCTGACCATGTTACCTTAATGGCGCTGCGCCATGGTAAAACAGGCTAGCTACATATCGACGATTCACGTTATTCGAGCTTTGCGAAAAATAATTCTTATAAATCAATTATTATTCTTTTTACATCAAAATTAGTAGCGGTTTTATCTAAATAATTGTTATTAAAGCATTCTTAAAGTTTCCTGATAAAAGTCTCGTCCTCTAAAGTATATGTTTTTGTAAGTTACGTACAAACAAAGTTGAAAATTATTTGCAAGTTTATAAATAAAAACAATTATGGTAAAAGTGATTTCGATTCGTTTCTTTAAAAGTGAAATAATATTTCGTAATGCCATATAAAATTATTCAAAACTATTTTTATCAAAAATGCAAACTTTTCAAATTGTCTCGGGCTCGCTCAGCTGTTGCGCGCATGCGCTATGGAATTCCCTAATCTTATTCTGGCGCTCTACTAGAAAAACTAGAATCTAGTTGAGTGCCACATGCGCCCTCTGGAAATCTAGGAGAGTGCCATCCAAAAATGAAACTAGGCACAGCACTGTTCGGAATCAAAGGCAGGGACGAAGTCGACGGCGCAAGCGTGACAGAATACGAAACAACTTAGGAAGTACGCGAAGAACATGAACACGAATCAGATAGCGAGAGCATTGAAGGGTCTGAAAGCGAAAACGATCGGACTGTTCGCGATTAATCGGATTCCAAACGTGACGACGATTCCAACTGTCATTGTATGCAATTCGGATGATCACGCGAGACCATGTTCAGACTGGGTAGCCATCTACATAGACAAAAATCGATTTGGAACGTACTTTGACAGTGATGGATTCCCACCTGTTCCAAGACATCATCTCCAATGACTCAGAAGAAACTGCAAAAATTTCCGTTGGAACGTCAAGACGCTTCAAAGTACCGATTCAATGTGCTGCGGTCATTTATACTGTTATGTTTTTGTATCACATGTGTCGGGGTGATGGCCTCGATACCTTTTGTCGGCTCTTTATGCATGACACAATAAAGAACGATGCATTAGTTATTAATTATTATAACAAAATATTCCATAGAAATAAGTATAAAAAATGTAAAAAAGTTTTCGCTTTTTCAAACGAACATTCTCGTGGTTCTGGCATATGTAACCAATCATGTACTTCTAGATTAAGGTGTGTCTAATAAAAATCAATATTTAACCGTCAAAAGAGTTTCGGCTTTTTTTTTTCTAGCTCTTTCCTTTTCCTTTTCAACGGCTTTTTCCACCGAGTCTTGATACGTTACTTTAATCTAAAATAATGTTTTTTTTCTCTTCCCTTCCATTATCCTCAAAAAGCGATTGAGGGGATTGACTAAAAGAACAGCCAAGCACTCAGTTTGCCAGTCACAGTCAAGACCTACTCTTGAATATTTGGCGAAAGAATTGTACGCGATTAAAATCAGTATTGAAAAATGAATAACTGCCACGGACAGCCCGGAACTCTCGCAGAAGTGCCCAATGTTCTGCTAGCCACTACGTACGCTGTCAACAAATCCAACACGAAAGAGTCTGCGTAGGACTAGAACATAGTAGCGGATACTATCGGTCACTTATCAAGTTTATCACATCTGGACCCTATTAGAAAAATGTCACGCTCAACGAAAATAGCTGTAATGATGTGCAAGACCAATTCGATGCAATCACAGCTTATTTTGGTGACGCTTACACGTTTTATGAAGACTTTGGAAGGCCATCTAAAATTTTTTTGGACAACCACGATTTAAACTTTACATCGACATACGGCAACAAATCCATCACATTCAACACAAGACGTAGACGAAGCGCCATCGTGCAAGGAAAAAGAGAAAATATTTCAATAACCCACTAGGTATCGTGATGCAAGAAACTACTTTCGAAGGTCTTCGAAAACAGGGTAATTTAATCAACCTTCGCTTAGCCATGCTAAAGCAACGAG
The DNA here is from genome assembly GCA_036365515.1 of Torymus aiolomorphi. Classification (NCBI taxonomy): domain Eukaryota; kingdom Metazoa; phylum Arthropoda; class Insecta; order Hymenoptera; family Torymidae; genus Torymus; species Torymus aiolomorphi. The sequence goes on along the minus strand of CM070877.1, from coordinate 96,410,068 downwards.
TTGTTAAATTCAGTCGCACCCTTGACTACATACTCTCATACATGAAAAATAAACTCCAAGAAGAAACCGCAGACAACATGCAGATCATTCTGAAAGACTTTAAAGCATTCAAACAATACTACACTAGTCACAAACTCGACATACAAACGTTCATTTATGAAAACAAGGTCGACGACGACAACGTTAAGTATAAAAGTGAAGATTTAAATATTGTTCTTGTTGAAATTGACGCTTTCGATCTACCTATGGCTGCTAAAAACACGCGATTATTTATTATCTAAATGAATATTGCATAAATTTTTCGCATACATTACACTATATTTAAGATATTTTTTTTTCAAAACACGTTATAAACATCACACCCATCCAAAATCCTCCTCTTCTGTAAGATATACACACTATTTTCTTATCTTTCCCGCTCTTTCTCTCTCTCTCGCTCTCTCTCTCTCTCTCTCTCTCTCTCTCTCTCTCTCTCTCTCTCTGTCTCCTCTCTCCTCTCTCCTCTCCCTCTCTCTCTCCCTCTCTCTCTCTCTCTTTCTCTCTCTCTCTCACTCTCTCTCTCTCTGTTTCAAAGGACAGGCAAATGATTACGGCAATGATAAATATCATTGCAACCCTACTCATCTCATCATTGGAGACGTCAAAATGTTTCAGAGGAGTTTTCTCAGTAAATATTTTTTTTCAAAAGTATTCAAGAATGTTAAGAAAGCTTTTATTCTCAGTAATTCTTAGTTCATAAACTGATTGTTTTTAATTTTACAAGATTTGTGGTATCCACGGGTTATAATTTTAAGTAGTATCAATCAATAATTATTTTAAACACCTTAATTTTCTCAGTTGCATAGATCTCGCGTCTCCCGGTTAAAACCCGCTGCCAATTCATTGGCACGTAGCTTCCTTAAATTTAATTTACTGATTCCTTTAATTTATTGTTAATTTCAATATTGAAAACTTAATACTTTATTTTGTACGATGAGACTGTACGATCAGACTGATGTTAAATGGTTTGTGGCTTTTTATTTCTACTCTTTCTATTTTTTAACATTAAAAAGCAATTATGATTGTACAATTTTATATTTTACAAAAAAAAAAATTCATCGCCCACAAAAAACACAATAAAATGATCATTACGACCAGATATTCGAGAATAAAAATTTTTTTTTAATGATTTTTAATACTGATATCTCAGAGAATATTTGATCAATTTGAAATTTTTACCAATTATTACAATTATTTATTACAATATTTAGTTAAAGTTTCAAGAGATTATCTTTATTTCTTTTGAAAAGAAGTTTTAAAAAAAAAAACTTGCGTTTTTATTAAAAAATGTTTGGCATCGATAACGGAAAGCACCACAATATTTAATAATAAAATCAAATTAATAAAATATTTATTTATCTATAAATGATCAATTAAATTTGATACTGATATTTAATTGACATCACACATATTTCACCGATCGCAATCTCTTAAAAATTTATTTTATTCTAAATTTAATCAAAATCTACTTTGTTTATAAAATAATTTTTTTCTCAAAAGGAAATTAAGATTCATTTTTCTTTACTTTCCTTTCACAATTTTACTTAATACAAAAAATATCTGTTTATCTGCTCATTTTTATATCATATACAAAGAAAACTTCATATGCCCCATTAGTTTTTCCATTTTTATGCTTGCGACGTATTGCAGACGTGTACACGTAGTTTCACAACTGCTCGCTAGTTTTTTGACAGTTTTATTCATCCCATTATTTTATTGTGCTTGGCACACTAATGCGGATTACTGGACTGGTTTTCTACGTACAAATAAAAAATGATCAAATATTCTTTGAGAAAACGCGATTCGAAAATTTTAAAAAAAAATTTTTAACCTCAAATATCTTTTTCCGCAATGGAGCGATTTTTTCGGGCAACTAACACGATCTGAAGTTATATAAAAGATACATTCGTGCCAAATTTTACGACGTTTGGATAATTTTTGCTCTTGCTATCGTGCGACAACGAAAACGCAATTTTTTTCTAAAATAATGTTCTTCTAAAAAGCAAATGAAGATAATCTCTTGTAATTTCAGCAAAATATAATCTTCAATGAATGTAATAAGTGATAAAAATATCAAGCCGATAAATAAAATATTGTTTGAGAAATTAATTTATGAAATATAAGAAAGTTTTCCTTAATGACAAATGACAGAGCGAAGATATTTTAAATTTGAAAAAATGAAAATATAGGTAATTTAAATACCTTCCAAGAAAAGTTTATTATATTATGTAATAATGGCTGTAAGATATGAAAAAATCCAAAAAAACCAAAAGTTCGAAATCGTTATTTGGTTATAAAACAAAAGAAAATCAATAAAAACTCAAATCCATCAGGGAACCTTCCTTTTCCCGCAAGAGGAAGAGAATAAGCTTTACCCGACGAAAATCGGTTGATTCGTTTCCAAGATATCAAGAGTTTACACACACACACACACACACACACACACACACACACACACACACACACACACACACACACACACACACACACACACACACACACACACACACACACACACGATGTGGAAAAATGATGTGTTATTGTTGTGAAAATTTCCAAACATAAAAGTGCGCAGTTAATCTAATTTTATAATTTTCTCAGAGTGGGAGACGTGAAAATGTTTCAGAGGAGTTTTCAGTAAAATTTTTTTTTCTAAAAGTATACAAGAATTTTAAGGATCTTTTAATCTCAGTAATTCTTAGTTCATAAATTGATTGTTTTTAATTTTACAAGATTTGTGGCATCTATGGGTTATTAATTTAAGTAGTTTCAATAAATGATTATTACAAACACCTTAACTTCCTGAGTTGCATGGGCCTCGCGTCGCCCGGTTATAAAAATGATTTTTCCCAATCGGAAATAGAATTTTGCAAATAGTTATTAATAGCAATATATCATTTTTTATATTTTAAAACAAAAGTTTATAACTGTCAATTACTGTTTCTAAAGATAGGATTTGAGAGTATAGTAACAGTTTATAAAAGTTATTAACAGTTTCTAATCGTTATGAATATCTAAAATAAGTTTATAACAGTTATAAACTTTTATTTTCTTTTTTGAGCGGCAGCGGATAACCGTATGATCAATTTGTAGCAAGTTCTTATCAGTTATAAACTTTTATTATTTGATAATAATAGTTATATACAGTTTTAAATAGTTTTGAATGAATTTAAATTTTAAAATCATTCTAAAATTCTTATTATATGAAATCATTATTAATTATAAGTTTAAAATAATTATCTTCAATTATTAAAAATTGATACTAGTTATTAATAGTTATTTACTTTTTCTTAGTGATGAAATATTCAAATTTTTCGGCAATCTAAAAGACTTAAAAAAGTAAATAACTATTTATAACTATTTATAATAGTTATAGACTTTTATAAAGGTCTCATATCCTGACCTTATAATCTGCTAATATCAGTTATAAATTTTATTTTACTTTTAATATTTGGCTTTAACGTTTCGAGAATCCTACTAGGACGAGCTTCATATCGAGACATAGTACAATAAGTGTAAATGTATTTACGAGGGCATTTAATTCGCATTTTGTAACCTTTGTTTATATTTACGTTCGCCTTGAAAAGGAGCATACATAAGTGCTCGAAACGTCGGCTGAAAAATAAATTAGCTCACTGCAGTCAAGAGATAAGAGGTTTTTTATTTTTACCTCAAATACCTCCACTGCCAACATTAAAATCTTACTGAATTAACTTTTATTATAGAAGATCATTTCCGCCAGGTTCCTTTGCTTTTCTCGGAATTAGAAAATAATCCTTTCCAATGTTATAAAAGTTTAAAATTGATCAAAGAATATTTCAAATGAACATTGAAATACAGAAAAACGCAAAAATGATGTGTTATTGATGTGAAAATTTCAACACATAAAAGTCCTGCATAATGTAGAACGTATGTTTACAATGTTGTAAAAGTATTGTTAAAATTTGCAACCAATATAAAAATACACATTGAAATATAGAAAAAAGAAAAAATGATGTGTTATTATTGCGAAACATTTAACTTAAATAAAAGTGTTCAGTTAATCTTATTTTATAATTTTCTTACGGTGGGAGATGTCAAAATGTTTCAGAGGAGTTCTCAGCAAATATATTTTTTTTAAGTATACAAGAATGTTAAGAAAGCTTTTATTCTTAGTAATTCTTAGATCATTAATTGATTGTTTTTATTTTACGATGTGTGGCAATCATTTAAGTAATTTCAATCAATAATTATTTCAAGATGTTTTAAATTTTCTACTATAAAATATTTATATATATATATATATATATATATATATATATATATATATATATATATATATATATATATATATATATATATATATATATATATATATATATATATATATATATATATATATATATATATATATATATATATATATATATATATATATATATATATATATATATATATATATATATATATATATATATATATATATATATATATATATATATATATATATATATATATATATATATATATATATATATATATATATATATATATATATATATATATATATATATATATATATATATATATATATATATATATATATATATATATATATATATATATATATATATATATATATATATATATATATATATATATATATATATATATATATATATATATATATATATATATATATATATATATATATATATATATATATATATATATATATATATATATATACTATTATAAAAGCCGTAAAAATTACTTACAGTAATAATACCAAAAAATAAAATAAGCTATAACACAATATGAAAATCTTTATTCAATTTTTATCTTTCTTTGCTGACAATCCTTTGCTTTAATCTTTATTCAATCTTTATTCCAAATAATATGTACTAAAGATAATACGTGTGCGTTCTATAGAAATTGCATAGATGCACTGAATAATAAAACCATGGAACAACGAGCTATAATGTTGTTAGGGGCTGCATCTACATAAGTTCCATGATTTGCCGTTGTGGCGGTCTAGTGTACAAGTCGTCCAATTGTAACAACATGTATATTACGTAAGAGAACGTATACATTACTTATACACCGTTCTTTGGCTTTTAGAGCGTAGGTAGAATAAAAAATAATTATATAACTATATATGACGATATATATACTATTATATAACTATTAATACCTTAATAGTAACTGTCTTTTTTATCAATCAAGCCAAAAATTATCGTTTACAATTAATCGCCGGCAATTTTTTTGTAAGTCTGTCGGGAGCTCTTGAAGCAATTTCCGTGATAACATTTTTATTAAATTCAAAAACTCTCGAGATAGAATTTTTCAAACGTATGTTGCACGTATTTTTCACCGTTTCGCCCCATGCGCAGCCCTTGAACGAAAACTTCCGGATGGATTTTGAAATTGGCAATTTTTTTATAAGTCTTTGGGAAGCTCGTGAAGTAATTTTCGCAATAAAATTTATATTAAATTCATAAACTCTAGATATAGAATTTTTCAAACGTATGATTCACGAGTTTATCACCGATTCGCCCCATGCTCCTCCCTCAACAAAAACTTCCCGATGGATTTTGATATTGGCAATTTTTTCATAAGTCTTTGGGAAGCTCGTGAAGTAATTTTCGCAATAATATTTATATTAAATTCATAAACTCTAGATATAGAATTTTTTAAACTTATGTTTCGCGTGTTGTTAACCATTTCGCCCCATTGCCGTACCCCCCCAACCCCTCCTGAACGAAAACTTCCGGATTGTTTTTGATTTTGGCAATTTTTTTGTAAGTCTGACGGGAGCTCTTGAAGTAATTTCCATGTTAAGATATTTATTAAATTCGTAAACTCTCGAGATAGAAGATAGATTTTTCAAACGTATGTATCAGGTGTTTTTCACCGTTCCACCCCATTCGTCCCCTCCCTCCGCCGTCATCCCTCCGAACGAAAGCTTACGGATGGATTTTGATATTGGCAATTTTTTTATAAGTCTTTGGGGAGCTCTTGAAGTGAATTCAATGGTAAGATTTATTTTAAATTCATAAACTGTCGAGATAGAATGTTTCAAACGTATGTTTCACGACTTTTTCACCGTTTAGACCCATGCGCCGCCCCTCAACGAAAACTCCCGGATGGATTTTGATATTGGCAATTTTTTTATAAGCCCTTGGGGAGCTCTTGAACTAATTCCCATGATGAGATTTTTATTAAATTCAAAAACTCTCGTGATAGAATCTTTCAAACTTATGGTTCACGTGTTTTTCACCGTTTCGCCCCATGCACCGCCCTTGAACAAAAACTTCCGTATGGATTTTAATGTTGGCAATTTTTTTATAAGTCTTTGGAGAGAACTTGAAGGAATTTCCACGATAAAGTTTCTGTTGAATTCATAAACTCTGTAGATGGAATTGTTCAAACGGATGTTTCCCGTGTATTTCACCGTTTCGCCCCATGCTCCGCCCTGAACGAAAACTTCCGGATGGATTTTAATGTTGGCAATTTTTTTATAAGTCTTTGGAGAGAACTTGAAGGAATTTCCACGATAAAGTTTCTGTTGAATTCATAAACTCTGTAGATGGAATTTTTCAAACGTATTTTTCACGTGTTTTTCAGCGTTTCACCCCAATCGCCCCCCCCCCCCCTCGCCGCCCGCCAGCGAACGAGACCTACCGGTTGGATTTTGATATTGGCAATTTTTTTATAAGTCTTTGGGGAGCTCTTGAAGTAATTATCGCGATAAGATTTATATTAAATTCATAAACTCTCAGGATAGAATTTTTCAAACGTATGATTCACGAGTTTATCACCGATTCGCCCCATGCTCCGCCCTCAACAAAAACTTCCCGATGGATTTTGATATTGGCAATTTTTTTATAAGTCTTTGGGAGGATCGTGAAGTAATTTTCGCAATAAATTTTATAAAATTCACAAACTCTAGATATAGAATTTTTTAAACTTATGTTTCGCATGTTGTTTACCATTTCGCCCCATTGCCGTACCCCCCAACCCCTCCTGAACGAAAACTTCCGGATTGTTTTTGATTTTGGCAATTTTTTTGTAAGTCTGACGGGAGCTCTTGAAGTAATTTCCATGATAAGATATTTATTAAATTCGTAATCTCTCGAGATAGAATCTTTCAAACGTATGGTTCACGTGTTTTTCACCGTTTCGCCCCATGCACCGCCCCTGAACACAAACTTCCGTATGGATTTTGATATTGGCAATTTTTTTATAAGTCTTTGGGGAGCTCTTGAAGTGAATTCAATGGTATGATTTATTTTAAATTCATAAACTGTCGAGATAGAATTTTTCAAACGTATGTTTCACGTCTTTTTCACCGTTTAGCCCCATGCGCCGCCCCTCAACGAAAACTTCCGGATGGATTTTGATATTGGAAATTTTTTTATAAGCCCTTGGGGAGCTCTTGAAGTAATTCCCATGATGAGATTTTTATTAAATTCAAAAACTCTCGTGATAGAATCTTTCAAACTTATGGTTCACGTGTTTTTCACAGTTTCGCCCCATGCACCGCCCTTGAACAAAAACTTCCGTATGGATTTTAATGTTGGCAATTTTTTTATTAGTCTTTGGAGAGAACTTGAAGGAATTTCCACGATAAAGTTTCTGTTGAATTCATAAACTCTGTAGATGGAATTGTTCAAACCGATGTTTCCCGTGTTTTTCACCGTTTCGCCCCATGCTCCGCCCTGTACGAAAACTTCCGGATGGATTTTGATATTGGCAATTTTTATGTAAGTCTATCGGGAGCTCTTGAAGTAATTTCTGTAATAGAATTTTTATTAAGTTCATAAATTCTTGAAATAGAATTTTTCAAACGTATTTTTCACGTGTTTTTCAGCGTTTCACCCCAATCGCCCCCCCCCCGCCCGCCCGCGAACGTGACCTTCCGGATGGATTTTGATATTGGCAATTTTTTTATAAGTCTTTGGGGAGCTCGTGAAGTAATTATCGCGATAAGATTTATATTAAATTCATAAACTCTCAGGATAGAATTTTTCAAACGTATGATTCACGAGTTGATCACCGATTCGCCCCATGCTCCGCCCTCAACAAAAACTTCCCGATGGATTTTGATATTGGCAATTTTTTTATAAGTCTTTGGGAAGATCGTGAAGTAATTTTCGCAATAAAATTTATATTAAATTCACAAACTCTAGATATAGAATTTTTTAAACTTATGTTTCGCATGTTGTTTACCATTTCGCCCCATTGCCGTACCCCCCCAACCCCTCCTGAACGAAAACTTCCGGTTTGTTTTTGATTTTGGCAATTTTTTTGTAAGTCTGACGGGAGCTCTTGAAGTAATTTCCATGATAAGATATTTATTAAATTCGTAATCTCTCGAGATAGAATTTTTCAAACGTATGTTTCACGTCTTTTTCACCGTTTAGCCCCATGCGCCGCCCCTCAACGAAAACTTCCGTATGGATTTTGATATTGGAAATTTTTTTATAAGTCCTTGGGGAGCTCTTGAAGTAATTCCCATGATGAGATTTTTATTAAATTCAAAAACTCTCGTGATAGAATCTTTCAAACGTATGGTTCACGTGTTTTTCACCGTTTCGCCCCATGCACCGCCCCTGAACACAAACTTCCGTATGGATTTTAATGTTGGCAATTTTTTTATAAGTCTTTGGAGAGCTCTTGAAGTAATTTCAGTGATAAGATTTATGTTAAATTCATAAACTCTCGAGATAGAATTTTTCAAACGTATGTTTCACGTGTTTTTCAACGTTTCGCCCCGTGACCCGCACTGAACGAAATCTTCCGGGTGGATTTTGATATTGCCATTTTTTTTATAAGTCCATCGGGAGCTTTTGAAGTAATATCCGGGATAAAATGTATATTAAATTCATAACCTCTGAGATAGAATTTTTCAAACGTTTGTTTCACCTGTATTTCACTGTTTCGCACCATGCGCAGCCCCTCAACGAAAACTTCCGAATGGATTTTGATATTGGCAATTTTTTTATAAGTCTTTGGAGAGAACTTGAAGGAATTTCCACGATAAAGTTTCTGTTGAATTCATAAACTCTGTAGATGGAATTGTTCAAACGGATGTTTCCCGTGTTTTTCACCGTTTCGCCCCATGCTCCGCCCTGAACGAAAACTTCCGGATGGATTTTGATATTGGCAATTTTTATGTAAGTCTATCGGGAGCTCTTGAAGTAATTTCTGTAATAGAATTTTTATTAAGTTCATAAATTCTTGAAATAGAATTTTTCAAACGTATTTTTCACGTGTTTTTCAGCGTTTCACCCCAATCGCCCCCCCCCCCCGCCCACCCGCGAACGAGACCTTCCGGATGGATTTTGATATTGGCAATTTTTTTATAAGTCTTTGGAGAGCTCTTGAAGTAATTATCGCGATAAGATTTATATTAAATTCATAAACTCTCAGGATAGAATTTTTCAAACGTATGATTCACGAGTTTATCACCGATTCGCCCCATGCTCCGCCCTCAACAAAAACTTCCCGATGGATTTTGATATTGGCAATTTTTTTATAAGTCTTTGGGAAGATCTAGAAGTAATTTTCGCAATAAAATTTATATTAAATTCACAAACTCTAGATATAGAATTTTTTAAACTTATGTTTCGCATGTTGTTTACCATTTCGCCCCATTGCCGTACCCCCCCAACCCCTCCTGAACGAAAACTTCCTGATTGTTTTTGATTTTGGCAATTTTTTTGTAAGTCTGACGGGAGCTCTTGAAGTAATTTCCATGATAAGATATTTATTAAATTCGTAATCTCTCGAGATAGAATTTTTCAAACGTATGTTTCACGTCTTTTTCACCGATTAGCCCCATGCGCCGCCCCTCAACGAAAACTTCCGTATGGATTTTGATATTGGAAATTTTTTTATAAGTCCTTGGGGAGCTCTTGAAGTAATTCCCATGATGAGATTTTTATTAAATTCAAAAACTCTCGTGATAGAATCTTTCAAACGTATGGTTCACGTGTTTTTCACCGTTTCGCCCCATGCACCGCCCCTGAACACAAACTTCCGTATGGATTTTAATGTTGGCAATTTTTTTATAAGTCTTTGGGGAGCTCTTGAAGTAATTTCAGTGATAAGATTTATGTTAAATTCATAAACTCTCGAGATAGAATTTTTCAAACGTATGTTTCACGTGTTTTTCAACGTTTCGCCCCGTGACCCGCACTGAACGAAATCTTCCGGGTGGATTTTGATATTGTCATTTTTTTTATAAGTCCATCGGGAGCTTTTGAAGTAATATCCGGGATAAAATGTATATTAAATTCATAACCTCTGAGATAGAATTTTTCAAACGTTTGTTTCACCTGTATTTCACTGTTTCGCACCATGCGCAGCCCCTCAACGAAAACTTCCGAATGGATTTTGATATTGGCAATTTTTTTATAAGTCTTTCGGGACACCTTGAAGGTATTTCCGGGATAAAGGTTCTATTAAATTCATAAACTCTCGAGATAGAATATTTCAAACGTTTATTTCACGCGTTTTTCATCGTTTTGCCCCATGCGCCGCCCCTGAACGAAAACTTCCCGATGGATTTTGATATTGGCAATTTTTTTGTATGTCTGTCGGGTGCTTTTGAAGTAATTTCCGGGATAAAATGTTTATTAAATTCATAAACTCTCGATATAAAATTTTTCAAAAGTATGGATCACGTGTTTTTAACCGTTTCGCCCCATGCACCGCCCCTCAACGAAAACTTCCGTATGGATTTTGATATTGTCAAATTTTATGTAAGTCTATCTCAAAAATGGCGGAATTAGATTTTGTTGCGATTTTTTCGAGCAAAAGCGGTTTTCCGCGGTGCTTTGGGGGTGCCAATTTTTTTGTATCGATCTTGCATGCACAAAATTGTGTTCCGATAATAACATTATCGGGGTTCTCAAAAACGGCGGAATTAGAATTCGTTTCTTTTTTTCGACTACAAAATGGGGTGTTAAGGGGTGAGTTTCTGTGGTTTTTTATTTTTTTGCACTTTTGCTTATTGGTCAGATCACTTTTGTCGCTGTAAAATCGATTCCGTGCGTAAATTATAATTATTTGGAAGCTTCGATTTTCGTGAGTCGCAAGGTTGCAAACTTCAACCACATGAAAATGTCGAGGATATCCTCAGATTCTTGAACTTAAATTTCGTAATTTAAAACATGTAACATTTCGTGATAATTATAATAATTGTTTCTATGAATGAAATGCGTCGTTCGCATCAAAAAGGTATACTGTATGAAAAGTTCCTGCTGAAATTTGCGAAAAGAAAAATCTAAATAAAGCTTATCTTTTACAGCACATGAAAAATAATACATTCAACAAATATTAAGATAAAATTCAAATTCTTGAACTTATCTGAAGCATAGTTAAAAATATTATGTTTATAATAATTTATCAGATTCTTAGATAAACAAAAAAGTGCATGGGTCTCAAAATTGTATACTGTATTAGTACAATTCCGAAAAATTTGAAGAAAATATCGAAATATTCCTTTTTTCACGTACTGGGAAAATAATCAGCTGATGCTTCATGGTTTTGTACAATATGTTGCCAAAATTTATTTGCCATTGTATTAAACAGTCTTAAATCATTTATCATTTCCTTTATGACTATAATTATTCATTATAAGAGTGTATATTAGAAATATTATTGGAAAATCGAGAAAAGACACATATTTTGCAAATGCCGAGCATCTCCCAACATTCTTGAACTTAAACTACGTACATTAGAAAATGTAACATTTCATGATAATAATTATAAATATTTCTATGAATAAAATGCGACGTAGGCATCAAAACGGTATACTGTATAAAAATTTTCTGCTGAAATTTGAGAAAAGAAAAATCTAAATAAAGCTTATCATTTACCGCACATGAAAAATAACATATTTAAAAAATATTCAGAAAAAATCCAAATTCTTGGACGTAATTGACGCACAGTTAAAAAGTTATGTTTCATAGTAATTTATCAGATTCTTAGATAAAGAAAAAATTGCATGGGCATCAAAATGGAATACTGTATCAGGACAACTCCGAAAAATTTGACGTAAAATATTCGTAATAAAGCTGTTTTTCACGTACTGGAAAAGAAAGCAGTTGATTCCTCATGATTTTGTAAATTATTACGAATATTTTATTTGCCATTGTATTAAACAGTCTTAAATTATTTATCATTTTTTTTATTACTATAATCATTAATTAGAAGAGTGTATTTTAGAAATTTTATGGGAAAATGCAGAAAACATAAATATTTCGCAAATGTCGAGGATGTCCTCAAATTCTTGAACTTAATTTCGCCCTTTAAAAATGTAACATTTCGTGATAGTTATTATAGTTGTTTCTGTTTATGAATAAAATGCGGTGTTGGCATCAAAATGGAATACTGTATGAGGACAACTCCGAAAAATTTGACGTAAAAAAATTCATAATAAAGCTGTTTTTCTCGTACTGGAAAAATAAGCAGCTGACGCCTCATGATTTTGTAAGTTATTATGAATATTTTATTTGTCATTGCATCAACCAATCTTAAATCATATATCATTAACCTTGTAAATACAATTATTCAAATCTAAAAAAAGCTTATGTTGTACCGCTTTGAGACGAACCTGCGATTGCGCAGAACCACAATATACAACGTTTAATGAAAAAATACGTCGCATCTTTGGTATTGAGGATACTACTCTCAGACGAGCAGGCACATTTATCGCCTCTAAAACAGGGAAAGGTAAAAACGTGGGTACCAGATCTGCATGTCTGGCACGTCCTATCCCCGATCAACTGTACGTCTACACAGATATTTGGGAATCTTATGCCGTCGTCGATACTCAAACCGCACTGCTTCGCATAGTTTCCTTGGAAAATTCGTGATATAAATTTGGCACCAACCTTGTAAGGCATTTTGTATACATTGTATCTATACATTACCTTTTGCTCTTACAACATACTTTTCACAACATTGTCATTGATATAAGAGACCAACACGGCCGAAACATACCATTCGAGTATGGAACGTTGACCGTTTCGCTTCATTTTAAGCGTAATCGGTAAAATTACCCTCCTGCAAAATGAGCCATTATATCACGTACTACAATCAACAGACCAGCAGTGGTATCGGCGTGAGAAACGTTTACGCTGGCTCAACCTATCAGCGTGACTCTGGAGTTGAAGTTTCATCGGCGCGATATTTAGAAAAATTATCCCATATCTGAGTAGTGGTGCTAAAGCTGTGGGTAAAGAAGCCGTTCGCGCAGGTCTGAACGTACTCGATGACATAGCCAATGACGGTGTGAGTTTCAAAGATTCGGTCAACACTCGTCTTCGAGAATCTGGAAAAAATTTAAAAAGGAAAGGCGAAAAGAAGGTCTCGGAAATGATGAAAGTGCACGGATATAAATCAACGACAGTTAGACGGAAGCGGCAGTCGACGAGCAGTCTTGTGAGAGCACACAACGCATCGCGAAGGAAAAGAGTCAAGCGATTAAAAAAATCCAAAACTGGTAAGAAGACTAAGGCCAAAAGTAGAAAGAACAAGAAAACCGTTAGAAGTGTCACAGATATTTTTGGGCCTGCGTAAATACGGCATACTTATACGCATGCAGTGGAGAAGGAATGAAGTCCGAGCGAGATCTCTTTAGCCTCCCTCTCACTCAGACATCTATAGAAAACAGTGCTTTTCTCCACTACAAGGCCGTGTTATCGCTCAGCAAAGACAGCGATTCACCGCTCGAATTTCTGGTGCCCAGTTCTACCGAACACTACATTGATCTCGTGCACACCATGCTACACATCACCGTGCAGATTTTACCGGCTGGCACGGAGCTAGAAAATGTGAAAGTTGGACCTGTCAATAATTTTATTCAGTCGTTGTTTGAATAAGTGGATATATTTTTCAATGAAAAAGTGGTTTCACCGCCAAACTACGCTTACCCATATAGAGCCCATATAGAAACTTTACTGAACTAGGCCCCACCAGCTTTGCAGTCTCATTTAACGGCCGCTTTGTTGTACGCTGATTCGGCAGGTAACATGGATGCGAATTCGACCGTTGCACGCGGCGCACACACGGCTAATATTGGGCTCCTTAATCGTCAATATTTTACGCTTGGAGGTAAATCCTTCGATCTACGTGGCATTTGCACTGTGACGTTTTCAATCAGCCGAAATTTCTTCTCAACGGTGTAGAAATGAGAGTGAGACTAGTGCGCAGTAAGGACTTCTGTCTCATGGATTCATCGGAAAATGGAAAATTTTCCGTAAACATAAAGGAAGCGACGTATATCGTACGTCGAGCTAAAATTAGTCCAGCAGTACTGCTCGCTCATGCCAATGCTCTAGCTAAGAGCACGGCAAAATATCCCATTACCAGGGTAGAAGTAAAGGCTTTCACTATGCACAGTCGTGTCATGGGAGAAACGCTCGATAACGTTATTCTAGGACAATTACCGAAAAGAATCATCGTGGGTTTTGTGAAAAACAAAGCATTTAACTGCAATCGCCAACTGAACCCCTTTAATTTTCAGCACTTTAACGTAAATTTTTTATCACTCCATGTGGACGGTGTACAAATACCGAGTAAGCCACTTCAACCACGTTTCACCTGTGATAATAACTTGTACGTTGATTCTTTCCGCACTCTCTTCAGCGACACCGGTATACACTATCTCAATGAGGGAATCGACGATTGTCGCGTTTCTGACCAGTCAGGCTATTGCCCGTTTACATTCGGTTTAACGCCTGACTTATCCGCACATTTTTCCTCTCACCGGAACCTCGTGGGCTAGGGATCTCTACGAATCGAAGTTCGTTTCGAGGAGGCAATAACCGAAACGGTCAACTGCATTATTTACGTTGAATTCGACAACGTACTGTAAGTAGATTCCAACCATCAAATCATCACAGACTTTAACGCATAAGAGGGGTAAGTGTTCAGTAGTGGGGGGAGAAGCGAATATAACTCGATGAATCCCATCGCTGGCAGTCCAGTCGGCTTTTCGCTTCGTGACGGACACATCGACATTTCTAATCATGGATTACGTAATAGAAATTAAGGGATTGAGAGACAAGGATAATAAATTTTTACCCAAGGAGGTTGTCATTGTCTCTTTGTAAGGGCACATCTCGGGACATTGGATAATAAGTCCACTCCATACGTATGTATGATGAGTTGCCTAAGGAGGCCAGAACGACCGATGATTATCTTTCATCGAAAATACTTGGAAGACACTGGTTTGAGGGCGATATCGGCTTACGCAAACTACAGCACCATTTTTATAACATTACCAGAAACGCTTCTAAAATCTACGTAAGAGGCAGCGATACGAGTTGATTCGTTGAATACATGATGACGTGCAGTATAGTTGACATCGAAGACTACACCAGCGAAGGTTTCACCGATATGCAGAGAAGATTGAAAAGTGAACAATTATGTATCGCTCATGGTTGTATGGATAATCCGTATAAAATGTCATACTGCGCTCTCAAACGCGCACATGTACACAGAAGGTGGCTTTACTCATTACTATGCGAAGAGAAGCGTACAAAATTACCGGAAAGAAGCAGCGAACTATTTTTTGACGCAATAGAAAATCTCATCTGGAGTAGAAGAAGCCGCATCAGATTCGGAATCGAACGCAGGAACGAAGTCGACGCCGCAAGCGGGCAGAATACGAAACAACTGAGGAAGTACGCGAAGAACATGAACACGAATCAGATAGCGAGAGCATTGAAGGGTCTGAAAGCGAAAACGATCGGAGTGTACGCGGTTGATCGGATTCCAAACGTGATGACGATTCCAACTGTCATTGTATGCAATACGGATGATCACACGAGACCAGGTTCAGACTGGGTAGCCATCTACATAGACAAAAATCGATTTGGAACGTACTTTGACAGTGATGAATTTCCACCTGTTCCAAGACACCATCTCCCTTGACTCAGAAGAAACTGCAAAAATTTCCGTTGGAACGTCAAGACGCTTCAAAGTACCGATTCAATGTGCTGCAGTCAATTATACTATTATGTTTTTGTATCACATGTGTCGGGGTGATGGCCTCGATACCTTTTGTCGACTCTTTATGCATGACACAATAAAGAACGATGCATTAGTTATTAATTATTATAATAAAATATTCCATAGAAATAAGTATAAAAAATGTAAAAAAGTATTCGCTTTTTCAAACGAACATTCTCGTGGTTCTGACATATGTAACCAATCATGTACTTCTAGATTAAGGTGTGTCTAATAAAGATCAATATTTAACCGTCAAAAGAGTTTCGGCTTTTTTTTCTAGCTCTTTCCTTTTCCTTTTCAACGGCTTTTTCCACCGAGTCTTGATACGTTTCTCTAATCTAAAATAACGGTTTTTTCCTCTCCCCTCCCCCATTATCCTCAAAAAAGCGATGGTGGGGATTGACCAAAAGAATAGTCAAGCACTCAACGCTTGCCAGTCGCAGGCAAGACCTACTCTTGAATATTTGGCGAAAGAATTGTACGCGATTAAAATCAGTATTGAAGAATGAATAACTGGCACGGAAAGCCCGGAACTCTCGCAGAAGTGCCTAATGTTCTGCTAGCCACTACGTACGCTGTCAACAAATCCAACACGAAAAGAGTCTGCGTAGGACTAGAACACAGTAGCGGATACTATCTGTCAGTTATCAAGTTTATCACATCTGGACCCTATTACATAAATGTCACGCTCAACGAAAATAGCTGTTATGATTTGCAAGACCAATTCGATGCAATCACAGTTTATTTTGGTGACGCTTACACGTTTTATGAAGACTTTGGAATGCCATCTGAAATTTTTTTGGACAACCACGATTTAAACTTTACATCGACATACGGTAACAAATCCATCACATTCAACACAAGACGTAGACGAAGAGCCATCGTGCAAGAAAAAAGAGAAAATATTTCAATAACCCACTAGGTATCGTGATGCAAGAAAATACTTTCGAAGGTCTTCGAAAACAGGATAATTTAATCATCCTTCGCTTAGCCATGTTCAAGCAACGCGTTGTTAAAGTCAGTCGCACCCTTGACTACATACTCTCATACCTGAAAAATAAACTCCAAGAAGAAACCGCAGACAACATGCAGATCATTCTCAAAGACTTTAAAGCATTCAAACAATACTACACTAGTCACAAACTCGACATACAAACGTTCATTTATGAAAACAAGGTCGACGACGACAACGTTAAGTATAAAAGTGAAGATTTAAACATTGTTCTTGTTGAAATTGACGCTTTCGATCTACCTATGGCTGCTAAAGACATACGCGATTATTTATTATCTAAATGAATATTGCATAAATTTTTCGCATACATTACACTATATTTAAGATATTTTTTTTTCAAAACACGTTATAAACATCACACCCATCCAAACTCCTCCTCTTCTGTAAGATATACACACTATTTTCTTATCTTTCCCGCTCTCTCTCTTTCTCTCTCTCTCTCTCTCTCTCTCTCTCTCTCTCTCTCTCTCTCTCTCTCTCTCTCTCCCTTTCTCTCTCTCTCACTTTCAAAGGACAGGCAAATGATTACGATAAATATCATTGCAACCCTACTCATCTCATCATTCTTTCAAATCCTTCACGATGGAGAAGACCAACAGCAAAGACTCAGATCGTACACCTCTCCTCAAGGAGGAAAAAAAATCCGTCGTCCAACACCGGAAAGAAATAAAAGAAAAATTCTCCACGAATACAGACTCTGCACCAGAACGCCATGGATACAAGAAATTCTAATTCATACTTACATCAGTTTATAATAATTTATTTACTGTGTATAAATATTCTGTAAGTTTTTGCTAAATAAATTGTGATATGCAAAAATTAAATTTTTTTATTCAAAAACATCCTATAAACACCATCCCCATCCCTACTCCTCTCTTCCATAAAAAACCATAGGGCAAGTGGCGATAAGGAACGAAAATGACCCGCACCTGTCTTACTCGGAGCATGAGGGGAAGGGGGGGCAAATCAATATCGACGGCCCCTTCAGCATAGACGAGCGGCGGGGGCGCGCTATACGGACCCCAACTTACGATAAGCTAGCATACAGCTACGGCGTGGGTGGGACTAACGGTGGGCGGCGAGAGGAGGGGGAATGTCTCTCCATATGGGGCTTCTTACTACTTACAGTATTTATTTTAAAAACTGTAAAATAACCGTAAATCACTGTAAGAACTGCAAATAACTGTTAATAATTGGTAATAACTGCTAAAAACTGATTATGCTGTCTCAAATCTAACTGTTTATTTTAGTTATTTGCAGTTATTTGCAGTTATTAACAGTTATTTGCAAATTCCATTTCCGCTAGGGGAACATTGTAATACAGAAAAAAAAATGATGTGTTATTGTTGCGAAAATTTTAAACTAAATAACAGTGCTCAGTTAATCTAATTTTATAATTTTCTCATGGCGGAGACGTCAAAATGTTTCAGAGGAGTTTTCTCAGTAAATATTTTTTTTCAAAAGTATACAAGAATGTTAAGAAAGCTTTTATTATATATTTTTATATTCTCAGTAATTCTTAGTTCATAAACTGATTGCTTTTAATATTACAAGATTTGTGGTATGAACTGGTTATAATTTTAAGTAGTATCAATCAATAATTATTTTAAACACTTTAAATTTCTCAGTTGCATAGATCTCGCGTCTCCCGGTTAAAAACTGCTGCCAATTCATTGGCACGTAGCTTCCTTATATTTAATTTACTGATTCCTTTAATTTATTTTTAATTTCAATATTGAAAATTTAATACTTTATTTTGTACGATGAGATTATGTTAAATGGTTTGTGACTTTTTATTTCTACTCTTTCTATTTTTTAACATTAAAAAGCTATTATTATTATACAATTTTATATTTTACAAAAAAAAAAATTTATCGCCCACAAAAAACACAATAAAATGATCATTACGACCAGATATTCGAGAATAAAAATTTTTTTTAATGCTTTTTAATACTGATATCTCAGAGAATATTTGATCAATTTGAAATTTTTACCTATTATTACAATTATTTATTACAATATTTAGTTAAATTTTCAAGAGATTATCTTTATTTCTTTTGAAAAGAAGTTATTTAAAAAAGAAACTTGCGTTTTTATTAAAAAATGTTTGGCATCGATAACGGAAACCACCACAATATTTAATAATAAAATCAAATTAATAAAATATTTATTTATCTATAAATGATCAATTAAATTTGATACTGATATTGTCTTGACATCACACATATTTCACCGATCGCAATCTCTTAAAAGTTTATTTTATTCTAAATTTAATCAAAATCTACTTTGTTTATAAAATAATTTTTTTCTCAAAAGGAAATTAAGATTCAATTTTCTTTACTTTCCTTTCAACAATTTTACTTAATACAAAAAATATCTGTTTATCTGCTCATTTTTATATCCTATATAAAGAAAACTTCATATGCCCCATTAGTTTTTCCATTTTTATGCTTGTGACGTATCGCAGACGTGTACACGTAGTTTCACAACTGCCCGCTAGTTTTTTGACAGTTTTATTCATCCCATTATTTTATTGTGCGTGGCACACTAATGCGGATTACTGGACTGGTTTTCTACGTACAAATAAAAAATGATCAAAGTATTCTTTGAGAGAACGCGATTCGAAAATTTTTTAAAAAAATGTTTAACCTCAAATATCTTTTTCCGTAATGGACCGATTTTTTCGGGCAACTAACAAGATCAGAAGTTATATAAAAGATACATTTGTGCCAAATTTTAGGACGTTTGGATAATTTTTGCTCTTGCTATCGTGCGACAACGAAAACGCAAATTTTTTCTAAAATAATTTTCTTCTAAAAAACAAATGAAGACAATCTTCTGAAATTTTAACCAAATATAGTCTTCAATAATTTTAATAAGTGGTTAAAATTTAAGTGGATAAATCAAATATTCTTTGCAAAAACGCTATTCGAAAATTAAAAAAAAAAATTTTTAACCTCAAATATCTTTTCTCTTAATGGACCGACTTATTTGGCCAACGAACTCGATCTGAAGATATATAAAAGCTGCATCTGTGTCAAATTTCAGGACGATCGGATAATTTTTGCTCATGTTATCGTGCGACAACGAAAACGAAAAATTTTTCTTAAATAATTTTTTTCTAAAAAGCAAATGAAGATAATCTCTTGTAATTTCAGCAAAATATAATCTTCAATGAATGTAATAAGTGATAAAAATATCAAGCCGATAAATAAAATATTGTTTGAGAAATTAATTTATGAAATATAAAAAAGTTTTCCTTAATGACAAATGACAGAGCGAAGATATTTTAAATTTGAAAAAATGAAAATATAGGTAATTTAAATACCTTCCAAGAAAAGTTTATTATATTATGTAATAATGGCTGTAAGATATGAAAAAATCCAAAAAGCCAAAAGTTCGAAATCGTTTTTTGGTTATAAATCAAAAGAAAATCAATAAAAACTCAAATCCATCAGGGAACCTTCTTTTTCCCGCGAGACGAAGAGAATAAGCTTTACCCGACGAAAATCGGTTAATTCGTTTCCAAGATATCAAGAGTTTACACACACACACACACACGCGCGCGCGCACACACACACACACACGCACACACGCACACACGCACACACAGACGCACACGCACACGATGTGGAAAAATAATGTGTTATTGTTGTGAAAATTTCCAAACATAAAAGTGCGCAGTTAATCTAATTTTATAATTTTCTCAGAGTGGGAGACGTGAAAATGTTTTAGAGGAGTTTTCAGTAAAAATTTTTTTTGTAAAAGTATACAAGAATTTTAAGGAAGCTTTTATTCTCAGTAATTCTTAGTTCATAAATTGATTGTTTTTAATTTTACAAGATTTGTGGCATCTATGGGTTATTAATTTAAGTAGTTTCAATTAATGATTATTACAAAGACCTTAACTTCCTGAGTTGCATGGGCCTCGCGTCGCCCGGTTATAAAAACGATCTTTCCCAATCGGAAATAAAATTTTGCAAATAGTTATTAATAGCAATATATAATTTTTTATAATTTAAAACAAAAGTTTATAACTGTCAATGACTGTTTCTAAAGATAGGATTTGAGACTATAGTAACAGTTTATAAAAGTTATTAACAGTTTCTTTTCATTATGAATATCTAAAACAAGTTTATAACAGTTATAAACTTTTATTTTCTTTTTTGAGCGGCAGCGGATTACCATATAATCAATCTGTAACAAGTTCTTGTCAGTTATAAACTTTTATTATTTGATAATAATAGTTATATATAGTTTTAAATAGTTTGGAATGAATTTAAATTTTAAAAACATTCTAAAATTCTTTTATAAAAGTCACAAATCCTGACTTTATAATCTGCTAATATCAGTTATAAATTTTCTTTTAACTTTTATTATTTGGCTTCAACGTTCCGAGAATCCAACTAGGACGAGCCTCATAACGAGACATAGTACATTAAGTGTTAATGTATTTACGAGGGCATTTAATTCGCATTTTGTAACCTTTGTTTATATTTACGTTCGCCTTGAAAAGGAGCATACATAAATGCTCGAAACGTCGGCTGAAAAATAAATTAGCTCACTGCGGTCAAGAAATAAGAGGTTTTTTATTTTTACCTCAAATACCTCAACTGTCAACAATAAAATCTTACTGAATTAACTTTTATTATAGAAGATCATTTCCGCTAGGGTTCCTTTGCTTTTCTCGGAATTAGAAAATAATCCTTTCCAATGTTATAAAAGTTTAAAATTGATCAAAAAATATTTCAAATGAACATTGAAATACAGAAAAACGCAAAAATGATGTGTTATTGATGTGAAAATTTCAACACATAAAAGTCCTGCATAATGTAGAACGCATGTTTACAATGTTGTAAAAGTATTGTTAAAATTTGCAACCAATATAAAAATACACATTGAAATATAGAAAAAAGAAAAAATGATGTGTTATTATTGCGAAAATTTTAACTTAAATAAAAGTGTTCAGTTAATCTTATTTTATAATTTTCTTACGGTG
Organism: Torymus aiolomorphi; assembly: GCA_036365515.1. Classification (NCBI taxonomy): domain Eukaryota; kingdom Metazoa; phylum Arthropoda; class Insecta; order Hymenoptera; family Torymidae; genus Torymus; species Torymus aiolomorphi. The sequence goes on along the minus strand of CM070877.1, from coordinate 96,388,010 downwards.
GGAGATGTCAAAATGTTTCAGAGGAGTTCTCAGTAAATATATTTTTTTTAAGTATATAAGAATGTTAAGAAAGCTTTTATTCTTAGTATTTCTTAGTTCATTAATTGATTGTTTTCATTTTACGATGTGTGGCAATCATTTAAGTAATTTCAATCAATAATTATTTCAAGATGTTTTAAATTTTCTACTATAAAATATATATATATATATATATATATATTTATGCTATTATAAAAGCCGTAAAAATTACTTACAGTAATAATACCAAAAAATAAAATAAGCTATAACACAATATGAAAATCTTTATTCAATTTTTATCTTTCTTTGCTGACAATCCTTTACTTTAATCTTTATTCAATCTTTATTCCAAATCAAGGAGCGCGGGAGCGCTCCGAAGGCAAGTATAGAAGAAGCCTGAAGGAGCGACCCGTGTGACATATACATTGAAATGCCTGACCGAGAATTTCTAATATTTACTGCAATTTTCAATCGCTTTTATTTAACTTAAATTTAAAATAATAACATGCTATGTGGCTATACTATGTTGCACAAAAAGTTTCATGTAAAAACATGTTCTCATATTAAAGATATTAAATAGTGAAAATTTTATGTCTGGTTTCGGATTTTCTAGTTCTCCATTTCTCATCGTCAGACCTAGGTTTCTTCCCACTTCCGGTTTCCTTTTTCAGTATATATATATTCCCGTGTCTAGGGGACGACGACCTAACCTTACACACAGATGTTACATAAATGTTATCATATCGCCGTGAGTTAGTTTAAAATTAGATATTAATAATATAAATATATTTCAAAGATCTCAAGTAGTCAACAGGTGATAAGAATAATTCATTTGTTCATGTATCATCAATCAACGGGGGAATAAATTTTATTAGATAAGTACTTATTACTGGCCAAATTTTAAATGGCTAAAATCATTTTTTTTTTATAAATTGTTACTTTGTGTGATTTTTTACTTTTACAGAACAGATATTATACACAAGAATAGTTTTTCAAGTAATTTTGGAGATATAGACAATAATGTTGAAGAGATATAATTTTTACAGATATTAAGAAGATTTTTTTAGAGTCATTTTGGAGATATAGCCAATAATGTTGAGGAGTTAAGAAAGATGAAAGAAGCTAATTTACTCACATCTAAATTTCAAAAACGTACTCAAGAATTTCGAAATTCAATTTGTGAAAAACACAATGAGAAATTAGCTAGAGAATTGCTTTTCTACCAACAATTTGTGGCCCGTTGTATTACACAACAATTTGTTCAAAATTATAATAAAGGAACTAACACCAGGTGACAATTACTTAAAGTAAATGTACAAATCAGCTGATAGAATGGGATGTGTGCATATTACTTTATAGATAAGTATTTTATATATACTTTTGTGTGTGTGTGTGTGTGTATATATATATATTCCCATGTCGTATATATATATAAATATATATTCCCGTGTCTGGGCGATGACGACCTAACCTTACAGATCTTATTTACACACACAGATGTTACAAATGTTGTCATATCGTTGTGAGATAGTTTAAAATTAAAATTAGTTAATTAATATATATTCAAAGATCTGAAGTAATCAACTGGTGATAGAAGAATTCATCTATTCATATATCAATCAACGGGGATTTTATTAGATAAGTATTGAACAGCAAAATGTTAAATGGCTACAATCATTTTAAAAAAATTAATACTTTGTGTGAATTTTTTTTATATTTACAGATTATACAAGATTTGTTTACAGTCATTGAAATTCGATTTTGATTAACTTGGATGGTTGTACAACGTAGACAAATGCTGAAAGCCTTATTCATTCTATTTTGAATATGTAATATAGCCAATAATGTTGAGGAGTTCTAATTCTGTACTGTCTGAAAAATCTAATTTTGAATTAGCAAAAATGAACGAGTGCCCTCATGACCCTGCTGGTTATTTTGTTATTAATGGAAAGAAAAGTTCTTTTAATACAAGAACAGACGTTTAGGGATATAATTATATTAAAGAAGATAGTAAGAATATAGTACTAAGTCAAGAAAAAAAAAACAAAACCAATATTAGCCTATGGAAGAGCAGGCAAATACTATTTACAATACAATATTTTTCAAGGTGTATTCTCAACATGAAAATTTTTCATGAGATATAATTTTAGAAGAATATTAAAAGTTTGTCTTCGTATTTGACAGGACGAATAGAGGATTTGGATGTCCATGAAGAAAATGACAGTTTCATTGCTTTCAATGAATAACCCATAAAACAAACAACAACTAAGTTGTTTATTCAGACAGTATTGGATTCAAAGTACGAAAAAAGTATTATGTTTTGAAGTAAGTTTTTAAAAAATAGGAAAAAAAACTTGTGATTTTCATATTTCGTCTATCTAGTAGAAAATTATATTCATAATCAAATTGTTGCGATTATTAAAAAATGACATCTAATCAGTGTTTTGCGTGATAAATAAAATAAAATACCCGTATTATGTGTTGCATGAAGTGCATATATAATCAAATGACAAGATAACAAATAACAGTGATTAAAAAATAAATCAGTGTTTTGTGTACCATAAAAAAAATAAAATACTGGTAAAATGTGTTGCACGAAGTGTTATATCAAATTTTAAAACTTGTACTTAAAATCAGTTTGAAATGTTTTGAGAATAGAACATGTGTGTATTAATAAATAATTATGTGTTATGAGGTTCATAAACTTCATAATAAGCTTTTGCGTAGAAGAAAATATTGTTGAGTAACACGCGAGGTTATAAAATATACAATATAATTTTCAGTGTTTTGTCTAATAATAAATAAAATATAGTACTGCTATGATGTGTTACGTGAAGTGTTTATAATCAATTTTTAAAACTTCTATTAAAAATCAGTTTCAAATGTTTTGAAAATAGCTCAAGTGTGTATTAATAAATAATTACGCGTTATGAGGTTCATACACTTCATAATAAGCTTTGGCATAGAAGAAAGTATTGCTGAGTGACACGTGAGGATTATAAATATACAATATAATTTATGATGCCTATTTAAAATATTGTGGTCTGAGCCTTGATTTAAAAAGCATCTGTCATCTTTAAAAAACTTAGTCGATATCAGTGCTGTGCTGTTTTACATATTTATTCAAGTGCCAATGAAAAGATTATGTCTAATGAACATGGAAGTACTGAAAAGAGCAAAAATGATGTGTTATTGCGAAAATTTCACGGAATGAAAGTGCTCAGTAATCTATTTTATGATTTTCTCATGGTAGGAGATGTCAAAATGTTTCAGAGAAGTTTATAGTACATCAACTGGTTGTGTTTTTAATTTTACAAGATTATGTGTATGATGAAAAAAAAATATTATGAAAAAGAAATGTGTGGTTAGCAAAATAATGAAACGAATTCCAGCTTTAGAATGTGCAATAGAAGGCTAGAGGTAAATTTTAACACAAATTTAATAATGTAATAATAATTTGTCAAAAGAACAAGAGCAAATGGATGTATAAGAGTGTTTTGTGAAAAAGCTTAGTATCAGGTGCTCTTACATAATGGTAGTTAACTTGGCAAACTTTCCGCTTCGCATTTTTAGGCTAGAGGATTAGGTGACTTCAGAGAAATAGATGCAAAAGAGTAGCTTTTAAAAAACTTTGTACCGTCTGCTGCTATGGAAATGGCAGTTGACATGCGAACTCAACTTTTCAGCCAACTTTGAGCTTCGAGTTTTATAAAAGCAAGAAAATCAGCTGGTGATACAGAGATTTGAGTTGTAATTCTGATAAATTGTACTTTTGTCTTTTATTCCTTGCAAAAGCTACAAAGAAAAAATATATTATTGTTATCTTTTTTAACAACTTTAAATTCTCTGCTGAAATACTAATATAAGTTTAATTTTTTTATCTAAGATCAAATCATAAGATAATCTCTTGTAATTTCAACTTTCATTTTCAATGTAATAAGTGATAAAAATTTCAAGTCGATAAGTAAAATATTGTTTGAGAAATTAATTTATGAAATATAAGGAAGTTTTCCTTAATGACAAATGACAGAGCGAAGATATTTTAAATTTGAAAAAATGAAAATATAGGTAATTTAAATACCTTTCTAGAAAAGTTTATTATATTATGTAAATTTATTATATTGGCTGTACGATATGAAAAAATCCAAAAAAAACCAAAAGTTCGAAATTGTTTTTGGTTATAAAACAAAAGAAAATCAATAAAAACTCAAATCCATCAGGGAACCTTCCTTTTCCCGCGAGACGAAGAGAATAAGCTTTACCCGACGAAAATCGGTTGATTCGTTTCCAAGATATCAAGAGTTTACACACACACACACACACACACACACACACACACACACACACACACACACACACACACACACACACAAACACACACACGCACACATACGCACACACACGCACACACACACGCACGCGCGCGCGCGCACACACACAGACACACACACCCCCACACGCACACACGCACACACGCAAGTAGTATACATCCTACTATGGAGAGACTAAACAAATGACGTCATCGTGCCCGGCCCGGGCTATCTTATCTTTGTTTACATAAACAGTAATTAAGATATCTTAATAGCCTGTTGTTATGGTTTGTTTACATAAACAAGCAATAAAGAAGCAATTAAGATATCTTAATAGCCTGTTGTTATGGTTTGTTTACATAAACAAGCAATAAAGAAGCAATTAAGATATCATAATAGCTGTAAATATAAGCAGAGGGTCCCGTACGGGAATCGGTGACACATTTTCGTCTCTCTCCATAGTAGAATAGTGTTCTCGGGAGGCAGTGATGCTGCCCCTCTTATTATTATTGGTGTTCAACAATATAGTAATTAATGTGTCTTTATTGATTGTTTATATAAACAAGCAATTAAGATATCTTAATTACATGAACAAACATAAAAATGTTTTTACAAAACAATTAATAAAAGGCCGATTAAGATATTTAAATTAATGTTGCTAAACAATAGATAAGAAATTGTCCCGTATCGGAATCGATGACGTCACGAGCCTACGCCATAGTAGAAAGTATACTGATTTATAATTTTAATTAATCAATATTCTTATTGTCTAAACATAATAAACAATAAAAAGATCAATTAAGATAAATGAAATATGTGTGCGTGCGTGCGTGTATGTGTGTGTGTGTGTGTGTGTGTGTGTGTGTGTGTGTGTGTGTGTGTGTGTGTGTGTGTGTGTGTGTGTGTGTGTGTGTGTGTGTGTGTGTGTGTGTATAAGAAGATATCGTATAGTATGTTTTTACGTGATATTATATTGTGGTCCTGAAAAGGACCGTTTTGATAAAAAATTAACAGTCAACGATTATTAAAATCGTTTGTACGCTTGTTTCTCTGGAAACGAGAAGGTGCTCTTGGAGAAGCTATTGTGCGATGACGATTTTGATGATGATGACGACGATGATGGCTGTATAAGCGGCTGCTTCTCTTTATCGCCGGTGTAATTTTTCGTAGCGTTCTTGCTTTGCGGTGGCCCCATACTTCTTGCTTGTTTGGCGTTCAGTATGAAAATGGTACCTCTCGTTTCGCTCATCGCATTATAAATGAATATACTATACTTTGCATCATGTGGTGTAGAGACCATGCGTAGGAACTGGTGGCGCCAAAATGGAGTATGCAGAGTATATCTATGATATATGAATTTTATAAGAAAGGTTTGGTGGATAGGATAGAAGGTAAAAAATAAAAAAGATTTTTGGTTTCTAATTAAAATTTGAATATATATTGTTTAAGCCTTTAAATAATATTACAAATTAATTTGCGAACATATAATCGTACATATCATGAGCCAAGTTGGATAAGCCAAATGCATAAAATTCCATAAGAAAAATGTCGTACAGATCTTTATTCATATTACCGAATTGCATGTGCAACTTTGCTCTATTATTAATTTCATTTTTACGCAATGAACAATATTGTTTAAACGCAGCAGTGTCTTTCAAAATATTTTTCGCTTTTTCAGTGCTTTCTCTCTTTAACTCAACTTTTAAAAACTCAATTACGTTATCGATACCGCGATTTATAAATCCGGCACTTTCTTCTAAACGTTTTAGCCACTCATCGACACATTCGCGCACTTCTCGTAGGCCGTTCAAAGTTGCCTGCTGCATGACGATCCCTGGTGGACTTTCGTATTTTCTTTTCTTCTGTGGTGTCTCGTACTGTGAACAACTGTCTGGAAACTGCGTCTCCTGGTCTATTGGTTGCCCTTCGGGAAAGTCTCCTCTGACGAGCTTCGGTGTCGGTACACTAGGTCTCTCGTCGATAAGGATGGACCTTACTCCGTACGCCGTTGTAAAATTGATGTCGTGGTTTGGAAGAAATATTTTTGAAGGCTTACCGAAGTCTTTGTAGAAGGTGAATGAATCTAGCACATACCCCATCATCGCGTCCATTTGGTCGCTGATCAGTTCCCAACTGTTTTTTTCGAGAGTTACGTACTTTGCAGGAGACCCTGTACTACAGAGTTTCACCACAGCTCTATAAAATCCTGCGTGGTGTTCCAATCCAACAACGACTCTTTTGGAATTTGATTTATTGATAGCGTAGGTTGTAGACAGGAAGAGATTTGGCAGATCCATGTTTTTATTAACTCGCGATGTTACTGCTGCTGCTGCTGCTGCTGCTGGTGGAGGTAGTGGTGGTGCAGCTGATGGCGGAGGTAGTGGTGATGGAGTTACTGCTACTGAAGCTTCTACTGAAGCTGCTGCTGATGCTTCGTTTTTGTCCATTTTAAAGCAAAAGTATACTTAGAGATTGAACGGACACTGGAATATCCACGCGCGAGCATACTCTCAAATGGAATGGATACTCGTGACTGAAGGCAAGCATGTCGGGCTCCAGCTTTTACACGTATGTCCCCACCATGCTCTGTTTTCTCATTGGCCGATGAATCCGTTACGTACCATTCCCTCATCCAATCAGTGAACGGAGTGACGCCGTTGTAATATATAGAATTCAACAAGATGAAAGCGATGAATGTAACATAACCTTACTACCCTTTCGTATTCGCGATAAAAAAGTACGTTGGAATGACGTGAGCTTAGAGAGTAACGAATACGCGATAAAAATAACGGTTTCCGAGAAAGAAATCGATGGATGTAACATAACCCCACTTTCCGTTTCGTATTCGCGATAAAAAAGTACGTTGGGATGACGTGCGCTTAGAGAGTAACGAATATGAGATAAAAAATAACGGTTTCCGAGAAAGAAATCGATGAATGTAACATAACGTCACTTTCCGTTTCGTATTCGCGATAAAAAAGTACGTTGGAATGACGTGAGCTTAGAGAGTAACGCGAATACGAGATAAAAATAATGGTTTCGGAGAAAGATTATGATGAAAGAAATCCTTGAATGTAACGTAACCTCACTTCCCGTTTTGTATTCGCGATAAAAAAGTACGTTGAAATGACGTGAGCTTAAACAGTAACGAATACGAAATAAAGATGACGACGAAATAAATTCTTATATGTAACCTAACCTTACTTTTGGCTTTGTATTACGCGATAAAAGTTTCAGTTACAATCGCAGCCGATGTGAACGTATGATATGAAAATAAGCAAAATAGAGATACTGTTATAATATTAACGTGATAATTTCTTGAAAGCATGCAGGGGAATCAGGTGGTAGGTAAGGATGTGAAAAAGAGTCTAACACTAAATGTAAATTTGTTACAAATACAATTTTTATTTTACGAAGAACTTACAAAAGTATACATATTTTACTCTTACATCTATGATTACAAAAAGAAAAAATTTATAATTTTGCGTTACATGTTTGATTACTCTGCCCAGTTCCTAATGAAGTGTCTCTTGGAAGAAAACGATTTCTGTAAGGATTCGCCTTTCTGGCTCGCTTTTGTGAAATAACTTTATAAAATTTAGTAGCTATGTTATCGTTTTTGTATGTATTGTATGAAAAGATGCGACAAAACGCGCGTAAAGAACTACCACTACACATATGATGCAAAAACATAATGCAATATTCACCGCACACTTTTGAATCAAAACTTTGTAATGGTTTCTTGTTCCACTGGAAACGCACGCAGTTTCTTCGTAGGCGATCAAGATGGAGTGCTGAGGTGGGGGCGATCCCGTAACTGTCGAAATATACTCCGTATCCATTTTTGTCTATGTAAATGGCAACCCAATGCGATCCTGGTTTATTTGCTGTATCTAGATTGGTCACAATAGCCACAGGTGGACTTAAAATTTTTGGAATGTGATCAGCAGCATACACACCTATTGTATTCGCTCTTAGCGCACGTATCGCATGCATTATTGTCCTTGTGTCCATCATGTAATTGATTCTCCCTGAATATATTTGTATTTACAGACTTTTCACTGGGAACGTTCTCAGTGAATACAATGTTGAAGTCGTCGTCGTCGTCGTCGTTTGCTTTTACCGCGTGTGTGCTACTGTCTTCGTCGTCGTCGTCGTCTCCATCGGTTACATCTACTCCACCTGGTTCACCAAAGCGAAAAGACTTTCTGCTTTCGTTACGATACTTGCAAAGAGCAGCGTAAAATCTTTCGCTTTGTATGGTTTCATTTACTTCGCGCCACTCTTCTGGAAGTATACTGTACAGCCATTTTCTTAGTAGGTTTGCTTTGAAAAGTGCACAAAAGTCTTTCTTATTTTCTATATGTTTTCCGATATGACTTGCACACACTAATGAATTCAGAAATAGTCCTTCTAATTTACTAAACGATGGCGACCTCCACTCTTCGAGGTTTATAACGCACCTTCCAAGTACGTTCTCGAGATACCTTCGTTTTTGATCCCCTCGCACGTAGATATTTCTCCCCTTCTTGACAAGTTTGTAAAGATGATGGCGCAATCGTCGTAATGATACGTCACCTTCGAACCACTCTATTCCGTGTAAGTGAACTGTGCAATAGCTGTTTGTCGTCTTTATGTCTGGTGGCAAATGCAAAAAATTACAAGGTGGGCCTGCTATCCAATGACCGACTATGAGCTCTTGCAATGCGATCACAGCCACTTCCTTTGGCAAAAAATTTCTGTTAACGTCGCGAAAACATTGTATGTCGACAATGAAATCCATGATTTAAGGAGTGAGCGCGAGAGTGTATCGCTATGTAAAAGACCAAATAACAACTGATCCTCACGCGTTGGGGTTTCATTTCTGATATACGCTTATCCCCACTACTCTTGTTTCTCCTTCTTCTTCTTCTTATATTTACGCGCTAAAATCCGATAGGATTTGCCTGCTCGAATCGATTTCCAGTACGTTATCGTATTCTGCGTAAATGATTCAATTTATGGTACTAGTGAGAGCGCCCTCGAATCGCACTTCCACGCGCACGCTACCCGACCGCACGAGGTTCCAGTGTGTAGCACAATGAGCTGATAAATCTGGTGTTAAGTCAAAAGCCGTCAGAAAATTTCCTCGTGCGTAATTGTGACGATTGATGCCGTTGCCTTCGTTGAGAAAATGTATACCTGTACCCGAGAACAGCGTATGGTAAGCATCTATGTAGAGACCGCTGTTGCCGGTAAAGTGAGGTTGTAACGGTTTGCTTGGAATTTGCACTCCGTCGACGTACAAAGAAAGATAATTTATCGAAAAGTGTTGAAAATTGAACGGGTTGAATTTACGATTTCCATTAAACGCTTTGTTGTCGACGAAACCTATAATTATTCTTTTAGGCAGCTGCCCGAGGATGACGTTGTCGAGAGTGTCCCCGAAAATTCCAGTGTGAAGCGTGAAAGACTTAACTTCGACACGTGTAATCGGATACTTGGCTGTAGCTTTAGCTAAGGCATTGGCGTGCCCAAGTAAAACACCAGGACTTATCTTTACTCTGCGTATGATGAGACTGGCTTCTTTGATTCTGACACGGAATTTACCATCATCCGACACATCCATCAAGCAAAATGCATCTTTGCTTCGTACGAGGCGTACTCTCATCTCAACTCCGTTGATAAGCATTTTATCTTGATTAAATACGTCGCAATGCAAATGACCAATCATATCGACGGTTTTCCTCCAAGTATGTAATGTTGACGATATAGGGCTCCTTTGTTCGCGGTAGCATTTTCTATAGGAATATTCGGAGCAGCTTCAAAGTTGTCAAACGTATCATCGTACCAAAGTGCTGTAGTTAAATGCGATTCTTTAGCAGCCGGAGAATAACTCAACAATGATTCAATATAAGCTCTATAGGGGTAGGCGTTGTTGGGAGGCGAAACGAGTTTTTGATTAAAAAAACGTCGACTTGATTAAATAGCGAATGAAGAAAATTGTTAACTGGCGCAACTTTGACGTTTTCCGCTTCGCCTTCTATTGGTTCAACCTTTGCTTGAATGTAAAGCATCGTGTGCGCAAGGTCTATGTAATGTTCACTACCATTTGGCACCACAAACTCTATGGGAGCATCTCCTTCGTCGCTGAGCGATGATACGGGCTTGTAGTGTAAGAAACTGCTACTCTCTATGGAAGTTTGAGTCGCTGGTAGAGAAAAAATGTCTAACTCACTGGACATACATTCTGTCGAGTGCGAATGTAAGAACGCCATTTTTTTTCTATTTCGGGCCGAAGATGTCGTTAATATTTCTAAACGTGGGCTTCTTCCTCTTCTTGTTGACTCTCCCGCTTTTTCTTGCAGTTGTTCGTCCCTTCTTCTTCTTCTTCTTTTTTTGTTCTCGGTGATGCGAACTGAATCGCTTGTCTTCCTCAACTGACGTTTTCATCTGTGAGCAGGCATCTTATAACCCGAGCCTTTCATCATCTCAGATATTTTTTCGGCTGCTTTTCTCTTCAAGTTTTTTCTAGATTCTTTGGTTCTGATCTTCACTGCTTCTTTGAAATTGACACCGTTATTCGCCACGTCATCGAAAATATTTAACCCCGCTCGTATGGTTTCTTTTCCTACAGCTTTCGCTCCACTGGAGATGTAAGGCAGCATTTTTCGAAACAGACCGCCTAACCATGCTCCCACTCCTCGCCCTCTTTGATAAGTAGAGCCAGCGAAAACTCTCATAACACCACCACCACCACCACCACCCCCGACTTGCTCGTCGTCGTAGCATTGAATGTAGTAACTCATATTGGCTATAATTTATTAGCGGTTGCGTTTGAAATGTAGCGTAACCGTCAACGTACCATACTCGAATGGTATAGGTTGGCCATGCTGATCCCTTATATCTATGACTATATTGTCGAAATTGTGATAAAGTAACGGAATGTAATGTATCGGAGCAAAACGCTGCACGTAGTTACAACCAAATTTGTAATTTGGATCTGTGACTGAAACTATACGTAGAAGAGATGCTTGAGTGTCCCCGACTGTGTATGGTTCGCAAATGTCCGTGTAAACGTACATTTGATCAGGGACAGCGCGAGACAATGAAGCAGGTCTAACACCCACAATGTCTTTGGTGCCCTCGTTGACGGTCGTGAACATTCCTTTGGTCACGAAATTTTCAATACCAAAAATACGACAAATTTTATCATTGAATTCCGTCACGTGAAACTCTTCACAATGACATGTTCGCTTACGTCATAACGTAATATCCTAAGCGGCTTTTCATCGGTTCCAGCACTTGATGCTGATATACGTCGTTCGATTTATTTATCTCGTCAGCTAGCTGTTCTATAGTTTTATAAATACCGTCGGGAAAGTGGCAAACGTCTTTTCTTACTAACTTACCCCTGTCGTAGGAACAAAACGAATAAGAAGCTTCAGTATTTTGTACGTGATTTATAGTACAAGGCACGTAAATTTCAGCTAGACCTACGAGCCATTCACCGTACAGCCTAATCTCGCGCTGTAAATGCGTGGTGAAGCAAGTTGTAGTATTATCGCTGAAATACATCATACTGCTATTACTCGGTAACACCATGTAAAATTCATCTTGGCTCTCCATTTCTTTTTTCTTTTCAGATACTATCGAGATCGCTCGCCTTTATCCAAGAGTTGAATTTGTCAGGGTATCCTAACCACTTGACTAGTAGTTGCTTATTTACCCCTCGTCCGCGCGTTCGAACTATGCGCTCCACTTTAAATGTTTGATGGTTTGTGATGCGTTCTCGGCCAACCAATACAAGTTCTTCCGTGTAAAAAAATCCGTCGATAATTTCACCGTTTAAGTCTTCGAGAACGTACGTGTAGATATTCTGTCGTCGCGACACCCTTTTTATCTTGAAGACTTCCTCGCTGAAATTTTTTTCATAACCGCGCTCGAAGGTATTTTTAGTCCGACTGATTCGAATGAAGTCGCCCACCTTGAATTTAGGTATCGCTTGGTGAGCCCTCTTGCGGTCGTTTCTCTGCACTGCGCTTTGTCGAAGAGCACGCTTTTGCAAATTTTCACGGGCTTTCGCTGCGTTGTACAGATTTACCTCTGATGGTTTCATTTTTGTTCCACTGTGCAATGTGTGGTTGTAAGCGTATATAATTTTTTGTACTACGTCGACATACCTTTTTGTATTTTTGTGCGAGAAATAACGCCACATACGCTCTCGTATTGTTCTGTTGAGTCTCTCGACTACAGCCGCTTTGATATCGGGATTTCGCGCTACTCTAAATTGTATGTCATATTTTTTTAGAAGGCTTTGAAAAGCTGACCCGACAAATTCTTTGCCACGGTCCGATTGTAAACACACCGGTACTCGTGGGCTTGCTCTGTCTAGAATTTTTTCGAACGCGCCGGCAACGTTGCGCGCTGTTTTATCGCGCAATGGTTCGACCCACGCATACTTGCTGAGCACATCCACAATAACGAGAATATAGCAGAAGCCGTCGTTGTAATCTTTTATCGAGGTTAACTGTAGTAAATCACACTCCCACACATCGTCCACGTTGGTGACGTTGTAGCGCAGTCGCGGAAATTTTCGCTTTATAGGATGATGAAGCGTGTAAGCGTCTTGATTACTGGGCCATGCGTATATTCTAACCTTCTCGTTGGGCTTACCTTTCTTTTTATTTACACGCACAAGATTACGCGCACCCGCGTAGCCTGCCTCGTGCGAGAGATCGTAATATTGTTTCTCGTACGCCATGTCTGCCCGCGTGCATGTGTGCGTGTGTTTGTGCGCGTGTGGCTTTTATATTTGGAATCGTAACCACTTTTTTTTACTTTGTTCGGCCTTTCTTCTTCTCGTAAGCACGGGAGAGGGCTCTGCATTAGGGTCTTCCTTATTCAGTCGTCGTTTGGCCGTATTTAAAGGCGCCGTGAGTACTCTGCCAATTTTTAAAACTTCACTGTTACCTATTAAATTTGTCGGAGTATCGGAAGTTTTAACAAATTTAGAAAACTCCATGCGTCCAACTGGAGCTTCCTCGTCGTCATTTTTTCCCCTTCTTCTTCTAACCACATCGTTCAGTAATTCTATAATATTTGAACGCTCTACCGTGCGGCCATCTATACTCACTGTACCGGCATTGCTCCACTTAAGACGTTCGGGTGCTACTGTTTTCCAATGATGCAACAAGAGACGCACCTTGCGCTGATACGCCTTGGGTACACCATCGATAATGGCTTCTTCGGTGAGGGGTGCTAGTGTCTCGTCAATTTCGTCGATTTCTCGTAGTGCATCGCTGCTGCTGCTGCTGCGCTCGCTTTCACGGAAAAAGAGATAACGTCGCAAAACTTGTAAGTAATTTAGACATTTTTCAGAACGTCCTTCACCCCTTTTTTCGAGTGAAGAATATCGAACATTTCGGCGTCTAATCTGGACAAATTGTCATCGGGAGTTTGCATAGAATTTTCGCCGGAGAATTCGCTCGGGGCAATTATTTTTGTTGATTCAGCGGGTGTAGACTGCGCGCGTTCGATTGCATCTTCGGGTACGATTACCATTTTACGAGCACGTTCCATACTGCTTCTCCTATTTACTGCTGCTTTCCTCCTCCTCCTCCTCCTCCTCCTCCTCCTCCTCCAAATAGTTTAGATATGAGCGCACCTACGATGGGCGCTAGAAGAGCTGGCAAAAAAGATCCTCCGTTCTGTACTATTGCGCGTTTTTTAGTTTTCCAACTTGATGACTTTCGATTTATTAATCTGCGCAATACGATCTTGTGCTGATTCAGCTGTTTCTTCTCCGAATCTCTTAATTTCACTACGCCGTGTAAAACGTTTAATGCGCACTCGCATATGCACTTGACGAGCGATTTATCAGCCGTGCGAAGTATGGCCGAACGCTGTTTGTCGTCGCAGTGTGAGAGAGCTCCCAAAACCGCCAAATGTTTTTTGGAAAAATGTTTAGTACAAGGCGAACAGCGTCTAGAATTCATCCGTGTTGCTCCTGCCATTGTTATCTCTTGACTGAGTTAAAGGCTCGCGCATCTGACGTATCTATTTCTTTTTTTCTTCACTCCCCCTCTCCTTCTTCAATATAATTAGACTATCGAAACTTTGAATATTTTGGTACATAAGCGTAGTGCGTTTTGTCGTCGGGAAATATGCAGGAGCGGAATCGAAATTCGTCGAGACAGTCTTGTGATAAATCGAGAGAAAGATACGTGTGTGGGGTTTGCGTGGCGTCGAGGTAGGCCTCTTGCAGAAATTTCGGATCTTCCGGATATACTTGACGCGCCAAGTGCTGTATTTGAGCGCGATCACGCGGGTTTTTATAAAGTACGAGATATTTTGTGTTCAGGCTTATAGCGCGTTGCGATTTTCCTTTGTGAAAAATATTTTGCGTTATGAATATAACGCTGATATTTTTATGATGACTACCTTTCGTAAATAGATCTAGTATAACATCGCACGAAGATTCTCGCATTAAATCATCCAGAATTAATAACTTTTTTTTATCGCGGTCGCAAGAATAATCACTCACTTGAGGCAGACCCTCTCTAAATTCGATACTCGGTGCGTCACACCCGGGTCTCAACTCCGTGCGGTAGGCTTCTTGCCACTCGGCGTAATAAAAGAGTATGCGATCAAAGCATACGTTACAGATTTTCGGTAAATTAATAAGAAACTTTTTGACGAACTGAGTTTTTCCACACCCGGTAGGTCCGCACACACAACACGTAAATGGATGTTTCCAACGCGTATCCATTTTCATGAATGACAACAAAACCGAATTTGTTCGTGCTTTTATAGCGATAACACATTTTTTTTTCAGCGTGAAAAAAACCAACGATCCCCGGGCGGCGGCGGCGGCAGCGCGGCGCGGCGCGGCGCGGTGCTCATCAGCTGATATGCACCGCGCACCGGGGCGCGTGTACAAGCTTGTACTTCGCGCGGTATAAGCTGATATTCGCTGCTTTAAGAAGCGAATACTTTGCACGCGCGCGCGCGCATATCAGCTGCTACAGCGCGCGAGGCCTCGCGTGTGGACAAGAGAGCGCGCGAGAGAGAGAGAGAGAGAGAGAGAGAGAGAGAGAGAGAGAGATTAGATTAGATTAGATTAGGTTTATTGCTGTACATTATGTTGTACAATTGAAAAGCAAAATAATACAAATATTACACAATTACAATTAGAAGTAAAAATAAAAGAAAGAAAAAAAATTAATAAAATACAATTAATAAAATACGAAGAGTAAGCTACAGCATTGTTAACGCATAAAAAAAATATAAACGCAAAAAAGAAAATAAAAACGCAGTAGGTGAAAAGCGTAAAAAAAAAAAGAAAAAAAAAAAAAATGAAGACGCAAAAGCATTACAATAAATAGGGCGCAGTTTTAGGCATTCGTATCAGAGTTGAAAATGTTGGTGAAGACATGATTTGAAATGAGAGAGAGAGAGAGAGGGAGAGGGAGATAAAAATAACTACAATGAACAAGAACAATATTTACAAATAAGTCTTATTTTTTATTAATAAAATGTTTTAACGCTTATAGCCAAAAGGCAATGATAATTCTTTTATTGAATGGTAGCGCCGTTTTTTTAACACTATACAACATGTCTTGTATTCGTCTCGCGTGATAACATCGTGCTTGGGTGTGCGCCTTATAGCTTTAAAATATAATTTAATATTACCCGCATCGTCGCCATTCATAAAAGTATCGATCAATTGTTTAATACTATCGAAATTTATTTTTAAAGAATTAGCATAATTTAACCTTATCCCTTTGATTTTACAACATTCAAATATCTGTCCTGTCGATGAATCGATTGCTTTATAGGCGTAAAATTTAGGACCGCCCGATAAGAATGTTTCAATATGTACATTTGGTCCGTAACACTTCAGTTCGTCCGTCATATCACCTAATAGCGTGCCAAGGTGGGGTCTGTATTCCTCGTCCTTCGCACGCTCATTACAAATGAATATGCAAGAGTCGGTATCAAAGTATAAAACTCGTCGATCTAGTTTCTCAAGATAATCGTACAATTTGAGTCGAGCTTGCGCCGTAGTGTATGCTGCGATTACTACATTCGTATTGGACGCCTGTGCCACAGCATCGGCGATATTTTGCCAGTTTACATATAAAAGTTCGTCGTTTACCGGCAACACGCTAAATACTTCTTTTTCCGGCGCAACTAAAAGTTTAAGGAGGGCCTCGCGTGTTTTTACAATTTCGGTCTGTTTCAAGTTGCTACGCTGCCCAAATTTTCCCCAAAAAGAATTAAGACAGAGTTTTGCCACTGCGCGCAAGCCAGCATTTTTTCCGATTTTTCTCTCTCCATTTGTATACCCTCGTCTCGCTCGTACTCTAACAAATAACGTTCCTTATCTACTTCGCTCTCGCACCATGATGGCCATCCGCTAGCTTGTTGTTTTATTTTCAAAAACGCGTTCACGTAGTCTGCAAACAATCCTCCTGTGCCACTCTGTTGATCGTATTGCGTTACTTTATATCACCATATTATGAATATTTCCGTTATTTGGTAACCCAACTCGATGGCTTTTCGCAGTTCGTCGGCTACCCACGTCCCCGTGAATTCGCGCTCGTGAGTATATTCGTGAGTACAATCTTCTTGTCGCATCTCCTCGCAACAAGAGCGACAAAGAGCAAAGAGTAATCGTCCATGCATTTTTATTGGTAAGAGAGGAAGAACAAATTACGAGGAGGCAATATTTTACATTTGATCAAATCTTCTACTCGTGATAAATCGTTGTTATTTCCTTTCGTCAACGCGTCGCACTGACTGCCAACAAATATATCTGGGTGTCCGAGCGGAAACCGGCCTCGTTTATAGATATACGGATATAAAGAGCAAATATCCGTATATCTTATTGTTTCTCCTTCTCTTATTTTATAATGTACAGCTATATTTTCCGTGCGACCCCCGAAAAACGCGTCTCGCGGATTTAAAACCATTTTGCTTATTAACGGATGATTATTCACATAATTTGCGATCCGAGGATTTTCAATTTTACGCCGGTCAAATGTGCACTCCCAAATTTCGCGAACCTCGTAGCCCAGTGACTTTATTTTATCTATTTTTGCTCGAGTGCTCTCGTATGCCTCGTTGTGAGTTCTATTGTAGGCGGTTAATTTATCGCGTTTGTTTTGAAAACATCGCGAACACCCATGTGTGTAGCACCCTTGATACTCGAATACTATACCTTTATCTGTGGCCGCGGCACTGTCGCTTGACGTCGACGAGCTCGGAAGCTCTGACGGTGGCAAATATCCATCTACCAAGAATCCTTCGGGTAATCTATACTCGCGCGCCCGACCTGCGTGAATAATCTCTCGCCCGATTTCGCGCTCGCACTCCAATAGCCACTCAACAGCTTTTTGAGAATGGTTATCAGCGCGCCTGTAGCCAGTAGGCGGTAAAATTCCGATGGTGTTTGGCTTGAGAAATTTTTTTCGATACAAATAAGAGCAAGCTGAGGCGATAGTAGTTGCGGAAAAGAAGGGGTCAGTGCCGCCAATATCAAGAAAAATTTTTCGAAAAGCTATACACGCGCGGCGTAAAATTTGTACATCCATGCGACAATACTCGACGATTTCTGTTTTAAAATTGAATACATAGTCTCGTTTGTTCTCTTCGTACCATTTAAAAAATCTTTTCTCTCATCGATACTCATAGAATTCGGCGCGTAGAAATTCGCATCGGGTAAAGGGCCTGCGTATTCTTGATTTTGTAGAGTATTGATTAAGTGGGGAAAATAACCCTTTTTACTGTTTTCCGGCAAGCCAAAAGCAGCGGGAAGAGCGCTCAACTTCATTTGGAAATAGTTTAGACTATCTATGAATTTCGTTCGCTCGTATTGCATAGTAATAATATTCTGTCCACTTAAAATAATACTCGGCAAAACTTCAGATGTACACTCTGCCAATTCTTTTAATATGAATTGCGCATCGAATGCTCGTGCATTGTGCGCAATACATATGATTTGCGCAAATTTTGTCTTATCTCTAATACACAATTCGATCAACTGAGTGACAGGATTCTCTCGAAAAACATGTTCGCGAACGCCGCAAGTATTACACCAACGCGAAACATCGTCATCATCGATGCAATCCGAGCACGCTTGCTGTGCGACACATAAATTTGGAATGTGCAGATTTGAAGTCTCGTGATTAAGATAAGGCTCATCCTGTCGCGTCTCAAAATCATAAAAAACAAACAAAATTTTTTTTTCGTTATTAATCTCATTACTTATCGGTTGCATGTAACAGAATTCGTTGATAAAATGTTTTCTTTTACAATATTTACACCAAATCATTCCGCACGTGTGTTTCGAACGAAAACAATTTGTAACTTTATTGCATCTATTGCAAAGTTTAACTACATCGCACAATTTTTTGTTCTTTTTTTTATAAGAGCCATCTTTTAAATGATTATCGTAGCACATATTTCCAAAAAAATTTCTATTGCATTGCGAGCATTTAATTAAATCGACATTATCTGTTTTACACGCGGGAGAGACAAAGCACTTGGAACATGTTTTTAAACATTTGTGTTGGTCTATGAAATTAAAACGTTTGTTACAAAAAGTGCAAAAGAATTTAGTTCGCGCAACACCGATTAAATTCAGTATTGTATCATAATGTTTCGCGTTAGAATTATAACAAAGATTAATTATACGCTGTGTTTCACATCCTGTCTGCCTTTCTACAACAGCACGCCCATCAAAAAATGGGGGCTCACCGCTGCCAAAAGTTTTCTTATCGTATACTACTATAGCTATACCAGTGTGTAAATAATAATTTTAAAATTGCTCAATTTCGAAGAAACCTGCTCCCGTGGGTGGTATACGAACATTAGCATCCTGCATTAATTTTTCGGCGCGTTCTCGTTGTAGTTTACGTCGACCGTCGCGAACGACACCCCATTCCTTTCGAGCTTCATCCGTATCGTTTGCCCACAATTTGATATAAGTTTCACCTACAACTAACGAACGCGGTAGGCATAAATTATCGACATTTACAATAGACACTATTGATCTTTGTGTCACCGAATTGATCGTTAATTTTCTCGCTCTACGCGCGCCCATCCCTTCGGGTATACTTACAAATGTAATGTGTAACACAAAACTTTCGTCGATTTGGAAATTTTCATTACTTTGTGTCAGATTTGCAATTAAATCCCAAAGATCAGCGTAATGAAAATTTTCAGTCGGTCGAAAAGATAATCCACCTGCGCCATTCGCAAAGTATTCGCTCTTAACGACCACACCGATCAAAAACCTTTCTTCATTTGGTATCAACGAAATAATATGCGCGTGAATGTCGCGCATTGCTGCCTCCATCCAAACAAGGGGATTATCGCAATCGGTAGGCGGGTCTTTGATACGCAGTTTAATACAGCGTCCGGTCACTCTAAATCGCTGCACATGGTTTTCGGTTTCGTCTATCACAATAAATCTTACTCCGGGCGGTCTTATGTCGAGATTATTCGCCTCCTCCTCCTCCTCCTCCTCCTCTGCAGTATCACCATTGGCTCTGTTCGCCTCCGTCGTAATCGTCGGCTATGCCATCATCGTTGTGGCCGTATCCCACTTGCAGAGGTTCTCCGCTCTCTCTTATGCATGAATTTGCGTCTACTGTAGGCGATGGTGGGAGCGATGGCCATACTGAGCTTGTAGACAACGAGTCGTCCGCTGTAATGTTTATTAAAAACGATTAATAAAAAATAAATGTTTTTTGTTTTCACAATTATAATACCAAAAAGTTAATCTTCAGGTTTTCCGTTGTAACTATCGCGCACGCGCTCCAACAAATCTTGTAGTTCGTTCGACGTATATAATGGAGAATCTTCATGTTCGGCCTGGTCGTGAAACCATCGCAATTCTTGCGCACGCCGAACATGCAAAATTCTCCTCGCGTAAATCAATAGAAATGGTATGTCGAAACCCGGAGTGGCCAATCCGTCGCCGCTATTGTTTCTTCTCCGAATAACTTTTTTGAAAAAATAAAAAGTTGTAAAAACAGCCTTTTACATGAAAAAAAATAAATATTGAAATTAAAAAAATTCTTACATTCGTTGACTCGTCGATCTAGAGGACTAGTTTCGTCGAAACTGTTCCAAACGAGACGATGGCTATCCTCGATATTATGAAAACTCCGCTCCGACGGGGGTGCTCTAGTTGAATAAAAATTATGAAGCATCCCTGCGCGAGGTTGGCCGATATTTCCACTAGTCGACGGCTGCGGGTCCTCGCTCATTATGACACTCTCCACTGCGACCCGTGGTTCCCGATAGTGGTTGAGCGCCAAGTTTAATCCGTGCGTTAAAACTGTGCCATTATCTTCTTCATCCGACGAGTCTATTCTAATCATGCTTTCGCTCTCGTTATCGGATTCTAAAATATTCGAGCGCCTATCATCTTCTTCGTTTGGTACATGGATTATTTGTTGCTGCTGTTGTTGTTGTTGTTGTATAGGTTGTTGTATAGGTTGTTGTATAAGTTGTTGTTGTTGTTGTTGTTGTTGTTGTTGTTGATGATGTTCTCCTTCTTCTTCTTCTCCTTCGCTACTTGAGATATCGGGTTCGCTTGGGCTCGTTACAGCCTCATTCTCGCTCTCGTACTCTAGTTGACGTGCTACGGGATTTTCACGCCCGCTATAGTTCATAAAAATTGTTGACGCGTCGCTGTCATCGGCGAGAAGATTTTCTAAGGCTTGAAAATTTTAAAACATATAACAAATATTTTTTCGTCATAAAAAATAAGAATAAAATCTTTTACTTACCAATTTGTTCGCTAAACGCCGACATCATGTCATCGAGAACATTTGCATTTTCCATGCGTATTTCTCTGACAAATTCGCCCGCTATCATCAACCCCGATCGATTATTGCAAAAAAATCGTTCGTAATAAACGGCGATTCTACGAAGACCACTATGGGCGAGTAAAAATCGCAGTTCGCGACGTAAAAGCGAATAGTGCACTGTACGCAAACGCCGTCGCCACGAATCTCTACACCTACGCCATACAGGTTGACTGTAAAAACGTAAAGTAGAAGCGATACGGAAAATAATCTCACGCAAATCGCTATGTTCGTTGATCTGCATCTCTGGCAAAAAAGCGTTACTTCTCGCCATGATCCGCATTGGCACACTGACCTGATGCGTACGCAATGCAGGGTCTTATAATGCTTACGGATATTAGCTCCAGACAAAAAAATATAATTCAAATGAACCACGCATCTCACCCTTCTTATCTCTCACTCAGAGGACACAGCGTAAGAACAGAAAACCGTTATGTTTCGGAGAAATAATGAAAACATGAGAAGCACACGAGGCAGGGATTCATATTCCATACACCGACAAATTTTGATCGAAGCTCCAGATATAAATATCATTTCTTCGAATTCAATTTTATTTTGGTGATGTGTACGCAGGGTCAGATTTGATAATGCTTACGGATATTAGCTCCAGACAAAATACAGGGTGTGTCAAAAGTTCCGGGACGGCCAGTTATCTCAGCGGGAATGCATTTTCGGAAAAAATGTTTCATACAAAAGATGTAGGATTTTTCCCTGGCTATCTGATGGTGACCTTGAATTTGACCTTGGGCTTGACCTTCAAGGTCATTTGAAGGTCAAGTCGAATTTTTTAAATGGGAAGCCCCCTTTTTTATTGCGGGAACCGAAACAGGGAAAAATTCTCTTTCCACCGATATAAGATACATACGGGGTCAAATGTGATCTAGAGGTCGTTTCAAGGTCAAGTCGGTAAAATGAGGTCAAATTGATCTTTGGCAGTCCATAGCATGGAAACTAAGGGCGTTGGGAAAAAACTTTCCACACGAAAGTTTCCGCAAATCGAATGGAGCATCTGATGGTGACCTTGAATTTGACCTTGGGCTTGACCTTCAAGGTCATTTGAATGTCAAGTCGAATTTTTTGAATGGGAACCCTCTTTTTGTTGCAGAAATGCGGGCCACGGACCCATGGGTTTTCGGGGTCGCTGAACCCGTATCTGGGGTCGGTTTGCCCCGCTGGATCGACTCAAGGTCGTTCCAAGGTCAAACTAGAAGGCATTGCAGAAGGTGCTTAAAACCACGGACCCATGGGTTTTCGGGGTCGCTGAACCCGTATCTGGGGTCGGTTTGCCCCGTTGGGTCGACCCAAGGTCGTTCCAAGGTCAAACCACAAGGAATTGCAGAAGGTGCTTGAAACCACGGACTCATGGGTTTTCGGGGTCGCTGAACCCGTATCTGGGGTCGGTTTGCCCCGTTGGATCGACCCAAGGTCGTTCCAAGGTCAGCGGTGATAAGCCAGGTCCCAGGTCTGTGTTTTGATCCAGAAACGTTTGCACAAAAAATGTTTTTTAACGCCCTGATACACGAAATTCGATGGGGTGTCCAGATGATCGGAGTATAAGAACGTTGACCTTCAAATGACCTTCGGCTCACTTTTGGAAAGGTAAGTTTTCCCGCATTTCTGCAACAAAAAGAGGGTTCCCATTCAAAAAATTCGACTTGACCTTTAAATGACCTTGAAAGTCAAGCCCAAGGTCAAATTCATGGTCACCATCAGATGCTCCATTCGATTTGCGGAAACTTTCGTATGGAAAGTTTTTTCCCAACGCCCTTAGTTTCCATGCTTTGGACTGCCCAAGATCAATTTGACCTCATTTTACCGACTTGACCTTGAAACGACCTCTAGATCACATTTGACCGCGTATGTGTCTTATATCGTTGGAAAGAGAATTTTTCCCTCTTTCGGTTTGCGCAATAAAAAAGGAGGGTTCCCATTTCAAAAATTCGACTTGTCCTTCAAATGACCTTGAAGGTCAAGCCCAAGGTCAAATTCAAGGTCACCATCAGATAGCCAGGGAAAAATCCTACATCTTTTGTATGAAACATTTTTTCCGAAAATGCATTCCCGCTGAGAAAACTGGCCGTCCCGGAACTTTTGACACACCCTATAATCAAAATGATCCACTCACAATTGTCATCCCTCGCTCAAAGTACACAGCGTAAGAACAGGAAACCGTTATATTTCGAAGAAATAATAAAACATGAGAAGCACACGAGGCAGGGTTTTCATATTGCACAGAGCGATAAATTTTTATCAAAGGTCCAGATATACACATAAAAATATATATGTACGTAACTAATACCCTAACGTACTGTCGTGAAAAAACATCCTGCGCACGTGTTTAAATTATAAGACGAAACTGATATAACGTGAGCAGATTCATTTAGGCGGTGCGCTTTTGGTGTATTCTCTTACACACCCTATTGATGCGGGCTTTTATAATGGCAAAAACGATAAGGCTGTGACCAGGCATCGCGCTCGACCCGAAATCGTGCATCTGACACCGTCTCCGCTCGCTATCGCGCTATATTTTTTACCAAAGGTTAAACAGCGGGGGGTACACTCTAGTCAAGTCAGCATTCGTCAAAGAGCCACAGTCAAGATGACATGGATGAAGAAAGCGTCTGCAGTAACAGACTGGATAGATAATTTAAAGAAAAAAGAACAGGAAATATATTTTTCTATCTTGAATAAAAAACGCGAAAAAACAGTGCTCCAAAATAGAATCAAGAGCGAAGTTCTACTACTGGAAAGCATACGTAAAGAGATTGCGGACTTTTCAAGACACAGTAATCGTGCTCCATCAAACTATAATCAGTTTAACATACTAGCGAAATGCTTAGTATGCGATAAAGTATTAGTTAAAAAACAGAAAAATTGTGCGTGGAGAAAGTGTGAAGGGTGTAATATGTTGCTGTGTGGTGTATGCGTCTGAAATCGAAAGCACACATGCTTCAACGCGATTCACCAGTTCCCGCAGCACCAGCAGCAGCAGCAGCAGCACCAGCAGCAGCACCAGCAGCAGCAAGAACCCGAGGTGGACACAAATGCACAAGCAGGTGACTTTGAGTACCACGGGTTATATCCAGTAAATGACGAAGAAGAAATATATGTTATAGATTAATACGGTATGTTGTATACTTAATGTATAAAACTGTGAAAAATAGTTTTTTGTAATTTTTTTAAGTTTGTTTTTTAACGTAAAAATGAAATTAATATAATATGTAGAACTATAATGTTTTTATATAAAATAATTTTTTGTAATTTTTTGTAATTGTTTAAGTCAATTTTTTAACATAAAAATAAAAAAAATGATGTAATTTTTTTTATTCTCCTATCTTTAATTGCCATTCCACTCTTCGCGCACACACACACACACACACGCACACACACACACATACACGCACGCACGCATGCCCACACACACACACACACACACACACACACACACGCACGCACGCACACATATTTCATTTATCTTAATTGATGTTTTTCTTGTTTGTTATGTTTAGACAATAAGAATATTGATGAATTAAAATTATAAACCAGTATACTTTCTACTATGGCGTAGGCTCGTGACGTCATCGATTCCGATACGGGACAATTTCTTATCTATTGTTTAGCAACATTAATTTAAATATCTTAATCGGTCTTTTATTAATTGTTTTGTAAAAACATTTTTATGTTTGTTCATGTAATTAAGATATCTTAATTGCTTGTTTATATAAACAATCAATAAAGACACATTAATTACTATATTGTTGAACACCAATAATAATAAGAGGGGCAGCATCACTGCCTCCCGAGAACACCATTCTACTATGGAGAGAGACGAAAATGTGTCACCGATTCCCGTACGGGACCTCTCTGCTTATATTTACAGCTATTATGATATCTTAATTGCTTCTTTATTGCTTGTTTATGTAAACAAACCATAACAACAGGCTATTAAGATATCTTAATTGCTTCTTTATTGCTTGTTTATGTAAACAAACCATAACAACAGGCTATTAAGATATCTTAATTACTGTTTATGTAAACAAAGATAAGATAGCCCGGGCGGGGCACGATGACGTCATTTGTTTAGTCTCTCCATAGTAGGATGTATACTACTCACGCACACACAGACGCACACACACACGATGTGGAAAAATGATGTGTTATTGTTGTGAAAATTTCCAAACATAAAAGTGCGCAGGTAATCTAATTTTATAATTTTCTCAGAGTGGGAGACGTGAAAATGTTTCGAGGAGTTTTCAGTAAAAATTTTTTTTGTAAAAGTATACAAGAATTTTAAGGGAACTTTTATTCTCAGTAATTCTTAGTTCATAAATTGATTGTTTTTAATTTTACAAGATTTGTGGCATCTATGGGTTATTAATTTAAGTAGATTCAATTAATGATTATTACAAACACCTTCACTTCCTGAGTTGCATGGGCCTCGCGTCGCCCGGTTATAAAAACGATCTTTCCCAATCGGAAATAAAATTTTGCAAATATTTACTAATAGCAATATATAATTTTTTATAATTTAAAACAAAAGTTTATAACTGTCAATAACTGTTTCTAAAGATAGGATTTGAGACTATAGTAACAGTTTATAAAAGTTATTAACAGTTTCTTTTCATTATGAATATCTAAAACAAGTTTATAACAGTTATAAACTTTTATTTTCTTTTTTGAGTGGCAGCGGATAACCATATAATCAATCTGTAACAAGTTCTTATCAGTTATAAACTTTTATTATTTGATAATAATAGTTTTATATAGTTTTAAATAGTTTTGAATGAATTTAAATTTTAAAAACACTCTAAAATTCTTTTATAAAAGTCTCAAATCCTGACTTTATAATCTGCTAATATCAGTTATAAATTTTCTTTTAACTTTTATTATTTGGCTTTAACGTTCCGAGAATCCTACTAGGATGAGCCTCACATCGAGACAGTACATTAAGTGTAAATGTATTTACGAGGGCATTTAATTCGCATTCTGTAACCTTTGTTTATATTTACGTTCGCCTTGAAAAGGAGCATACATAAGTGCTCGAAACGTCGGCTTAAAAATAAATTAGCTCACTGCGGTCAAGAGATAAGAGGTTTTTTATTTTTACCTCAAACACCTCAACTGTCAACAATAAAATCTTACTGAATTAACTTTTATTATAGAAGATCATTTCCGCCTGAGTTCCTTTGCTTTTCTCGGAATTAGAAAATAATCCTTTCCAATGTTATAAATGTTTAAAATTGATCAAATAATATTTCAAATAAACATTGAAATACAGAAAAACGCAAAAATGATGTGTTATTGATGTGAAAATTTCAACACATAAAAGTCCTGCATAATGTAGAACGTATGTTTACAATGTTGTACAAGTATTGTTAAAATTTGCAACCAATATAAAAATACACATTGAAATACCCTAGCAAAAAAAAATATTGAAGACAATTGAATAAACCTGAAGAAAACAGTTATTCACTGCAGATAACTGCAGAAAAGGTCGTAATTGAGACAAAGACAACAACTATCTGTAGTTTTCATCAGTTATTTTCAGTTATTAACTGTTATGTTCAAATTCCAATCGCAAAAAAATTAAAAAAAAATTGTTTTGTTCATTTTTCTTCACTTTTCTTCAAAATTTTCTTCACTTTTAAACAGTTTAAAACTGTTATCTTCGTTTATTAATAGTTATTATCAGTTTTCTTCAATTATTAACTATTATGTTCAAGTATCGAATTAAACAGTTTTCATCCGTGTATAACTGTTGTCTTCAGTTTTGTTCAGAATAAAACTGTTATTTTCAGTTTTTTACTGATTTCTTCACTTCTTAAAGTCGCTTGCTTTTCCGAAAACAGAACATAACTGTTGATAACTGAAGAAAACTGTTTATAATTGCAAATAACTGTAGATAACTGTTGAAAACTGATACAAACTGAAGAAAACTGATAAAAATTGAAGATTACTGTTGTCTTTGTCTCAATTCCGACATTTTTCTGCAGTTAATTTCTGTTTTCTTCCACTTTCTTCAGTTTTTTTCTGATAGCTGCAGATATCAACTGTTATGAGCATTAAATTTTTTTCACTAGGGTATAGAAAAAAGAAAAAATGATGTGTTATTATTGCGAAAATTTTAACTTAATTAAAAGTGTTCAGTTAATCTTATTTTATAATTTTCTTACGGTGGGAGATGTCAAAAGGTTTCAGAGGAGTTCTCAGTAAATATATATTTTTTAAGTATACAAGAATGTTAAGAAAGCTTTTATTCTTACAAGGAAACCGATCAAGGTGTCCGCCTCCGATTTTTCTGAATTTTTCATATGTTGTAGAGGACCGAAAAATAAGAGATTTGCAATTTTTTTATCGGCCCAATCCCTTATTAAAGGGGTGAAAACCGCCCTTAAAGTTTACCACCGAAAACGGCTTTTTTTAATATCTTAAGTTCTAATCGATATTTTGAAATGAAACAAAATGGAAAATCTTTCTCCTTGAATTATGTAACCATCAAGTATAGTTTGGTCCTCGAGGATGGCAACCCTTACTTTTTATTTTAGAAAAACCTTATTTTTTAAACTATTTCTGCATATAATATTTGCAATAAAATTAATTAATTATTATAATAATCATTTTTTGACTTAAAATAAAAAATAAAGTTTACGTGTTTCAGAGTTTTTGCAAATAAACACGTCATCAGGGGTAAACAACCCTTTAGGCACAAAATACTTTATAACTATTAAAATTAATATTTTAAGTTATATATAATGCATAATTTATTTTTATTTGGGCTATTTTTTCTATGGGTCCAATTTCCTATTAAAGGGGTAAAACGCACCCCTAAAAATCACCCCTAAAATAGGTTTTATCTGAATATCCCAAGTTCAGATTCAAATTTAAAATGAAACAAAATGAAAAATATTTCTCTTTGAAATGCCAAATTAATTAGCTACCCTTATATTTTATTTCGGAAAAATTTTTTTTTTTAATTTTTTTTGTATACAATATTTGCAATAAAATTAAATAATTATTATTAAAATTCAAAATCAAAGTTGACTTGTTTTAGGATTTTTTCTAATAACAACATTATTGGGGTTTAGGAGCCCCTTGGGCACGTATACTTACAATTAGTACCTTTGAAATAAATATTTTGAGGTGTATGGTGCGATTGATTTGTCTATAGGCTCAATTTTCTATTTAATGAATAAAAATCACTGACAAAGAATTTGACAATTTAGTTATTTTAATGTTCAAAATATAATAGCATAAAATAAATAGAGGAATAAATAATTACATGACTATATTTTTATTATTTCTGCATAAATATTTGTATGCAGAGAAGCTTTTAAAAGCTGAGCCAGGATTAAAATTATTTTCATGGTATATTTTGCAATTAGTTTTTTTTTATATATCACTGCTTGATAATTATAGTTTACTTATAATTTTAGAATATTTATGTTTGCGTATTTAGGCATATCACATTATATTTCATTTGTACTTTTTCATAAATACTTATTTTTAAGTAAATATTTTCCTGATTTCTATTTATATATATGAATAAGCGATTTTTTGTAAGCCCATCATGTAAACATGCATAAGCAAAGATGACGCAAGTGAGCTTGGAGTCCACGGCTGCCTAAAAACGGATTAGTTAGTCAGTATATTTTTATCGGTTCTGTTGCGAGGTACAAATTTTCGAGAGTCCGCTATTTGTTTTTTTCCTACAATAGAATTTATTATTTCATAAAAATCAAAGAATAGAAAAAATGAAGGTAAATCCTATCAACGTCATAAATTTATTATTGGCAGCATTCTCAGGGCTTCAGATATCAGAAAGTCCTGTTAATCTTGTTGAAATGGATTTAGCTGAAAAATTCGAAAATATTTTATACGACAGTATGAATAATTTTAATGCGATTGAAACAATGGAAGAAGAAACATTAGATTTTCAAGAGCAATTTAAAAATTATGAAGTCAAGCCATTGAAGATGACGCAATTTTCAATGAAAAAAAAAGATTATGATGTATGTTCATACGATGATGAAGAGTTGAGCTTCGATTATAAAAAAAGAGCAGTCGAATATTGGAGATCAGGTGTTACGTCCGTAACGTATCCTATAAATTACATTTGACATGCATATTTCTCATCAGTAATTTTCTTGACCCATAAAACGATGCGAGTGCGAATTTTAACAGTACAGCAATTTCGGCTACGCAACAGCCAGCGTGACGTAGCGAACCACTGACCTTGTGAAACCAACCGCTTATCGCAACTTTGTTTAGAATCAGCACTTTTAAATGTGAAATCGAAAGGATGATATTTAAATGTTTAGTAAATTTGTTTAAAAAAAGGATTTCTACTCAACGTCAAAATCATCTTTAA
Source organism: Torymus aiolomorphi (assembly GCA_036365515.1). Lineage (NCBI taxonomy): Eukaryota > Metazoa > Arthropoda > Insecta > Hymenoptera > Torymidae > Torymus > Torymus aiolomorphi. The sequence goes on along the minus strand of CM070877.1, from coordinate 96,358,452 downwards.
CCCAAATTAACCGCTTAATAAATACGGCGACTCTCAACACACAAATCAGTAATCGTGCAAAAGTCGCGAGCTCCGTACCACTCCAGCCGACAAGAGGAGAAGCGAATATTTTATACGGGTCAAATACCCTACATTCAATTACGAAGAGAATTTCTTATATCAATAATTTCAATAATCTATCGGTATTATATATTGTTTAACAAAGTTAATAAGTTGTAAATCGCATAGTCTTATTTATAACCTTATATCTTTCAATAAAAGTGCATCTAACTAATCAGCTGTTTATTATTTACGAGAGCCTATGCCCAGAATAAAGGTAATATAAATCAAATATTAATTGAAAATATAATATATATATATATATATATATATATATATATATATATATATATATATATTATAACGAGGTGTGGATACAGCGCTAGCCGGCGCAAGAGTAGGGTCCTGTGTTACCGGCACCTACGGTTAGCACACCAGATAGAGGGCCAGGGAGTAGTGCGTTGGTAGTCTCGCGGTAGAGACGCTCGACTGTCGTCCGGACGGCTCGGGTTCAAGTCCCGATGCCGGCTCGTATTTTTTCGTATTTTCCCCGAATCCACCCCGTTACAATATATATATATATATATATATATATATATATATATATATATATATATATATATATATATATATTATTCAAATATAATTTGAAGATAAACCATACAAATGTCAATACACATATAAGAGTAGATTCCTCAACACTCAAGACTTAACAGTGGTTCCGGTACCGATCGAACAATCGTTCGCTAGACTATTTCAAATTAAAGAATAAAAATAACTTTTCTCCGGAACTTAACAGTGGTTCCGGTACCGATCGAAAATTAGTTCACTAGACTATTTAAAATAAAAGTAATAAAATAACTATTTTTCGGAACGTCACATTGGTTCCGGTACACAGTCGAACGAAAAGTTCGTTAGATCAGCTAAATCAAACTTTAAATGTTTTAAAGTAGATAAAATAAGCTCTTGAAAGACGAGGAAAATATTCTTATATAAATACAACTAACATAGAATAAAGTCCGAGCTTCTTGCTTTGCAGTAAGAAGTTGGGGGGATCATTGTAGCATGAATCGCCCAAATTTCGGAAGATAAGCAAGTACGGCTCGTCGAGTTATTAACAAGTATTCAACAAATGATAAATACGGAAATAAGAAAAATTTCTACAAAACAAATGACATTTTTCAAAAATATATTACGCAAAATACAAATACAGTCTAACACAGATTAGAAAATTGAAAAATAAAAATACAAACGAAAAAAGTTACGACACTACAAGGAGTAATAAAACAAAGAAGTAAGAAAAATTTTTAGCAACAAATTATATAACAAATTATAGCTGAAATAGCAAGTGAAAAGATAAATTTACAGAGTGAAATCAAGATATATTACGCGAAAATAGCAGTCTAATACAAGTAAGAAATTGAAAAAAATCAATAATAAAAAGATATAAAAGTAAACCCAAAAGAAAATACTACAATAGATAAAACAAAATATCATAAAGACAAATTATAATTACAAAAAAATTAAGAACAACGATCACATAAATCGAAAATACAGCACACGAAAAATAAACATAGAATAATGATCAACGCAGCTCAAGAAAACGAATAATAATATTAAACAAATTGATCAATTAAATAAAAATTGCATAAATAAACATTACAGTTTAAACAATAAAAGATAAAACACTAAAAACTAAGCAAAGGAAAAAATTTATAAAAGTGACAAATAAATAAATAAATTATATTGTGAAATAAACAATTACAAAATATATACAGAAAAATAGTGGAATTAATAATAAAAACATATTTTAAAAGATATATTAAGTATAGTATAAACAAAGAAGTAATATGTCATGTCAAATCAGAAAGGTATAGAAAATAAGGGAATGGTAGGGATTATAACCAGACGGACTACCCAAAGAAATCCAGAACTTAAAAAGCAAGTAGATGATATAGGGGGGAGGTATTTTATCAGAATGGTAAAATGTTAGATGGGTATTTTTTCAGAAAATATACTACCGTTTAAATTATTTTTCGAATCCGATACTGTTGATTCCGAACAGGAGTTATTCAGAACACACAAGGATTTTTTTTTGAAAAGAAAATATCAGAAAAATTTGCGTCTATAAAAATTGAAAACAGATTGCATGAAATTATAAAAATACTTTTCACTAGATAAATAAAATTCCGAAAAATCTCAAACGTTCATTCCTATACGATTTTCAGCTCATTTGTCGACATATTAGCTTTTCTGAATTACTGCATTTTCTACAATTTAATCGTTAGGTAGAAATGGCATTCGAAAAATTGACATGACATATCATATAAAAATAATTTAATGAAAATATTATATTAAAAATTATGGCCTTCTTGTCAAATTTTTTCGAATTTTTATATATTATACATTTTTAAACATTCGGAAAATTTACCCTTCTATCATAAGATATTCTAATTTGTTTTTTTACCTTTCTGAGAAAATATCCATCTAACATTTTACCATTTTGATAAAACACCTCCCCCCGATGATATAAATAAACAAACGAACATTTTTGAAAGAAGACCAAAAGTGCCAAGATCACCTCCAAATACACAATTAAATAGAACTTCATCGGATATCTACATTAACTCAAAAACACAGGAAAATGATGAAATACTTTCAATTCCATCAACTTCAAAAATAGACCATACCCTGTTGAAAATATCCATGTAGATTTAAGTCTGATTTTCATATGGAATTCACATAGAATCCATATGGAATCAATGTAGATTCCATACGGATTCCATTTAGATTCCATATGGAAATCAGTCCCAAAACGCCCAGTGGATTTCCACAGGGAATTCCACGTAGATTCCCACATGGATATCTATCATAAACACTTGCCGAGCAAAATCCGTATGGATTGTCATAAAGATTTCCACGTAGAAATCCAGGTAAAGTGTAGGTGTTCCACATGGATTTTGGTATGGATCTTTCTACCAACAGTTGCCGAGCAAAATCCGTATGGATTTTCATAAAGATTTCCATGTAGAAATCCAGGTAAAGAGTAGATGTTCCACATGGAATTCCGTAAGGATTTTTCTACCAACAGTTGCCGAGAAAAATCCGTATGGATTATCGTAAAGATTTCGATGTAGAAATCCAGGTAAAGAGTAGATGTTCCACATGGATTTCCGTAAGGATTTTTCTACCAACAGTTGCCGAGCAAAATCCGTATGGATTTTCATAAAGATTTCCACGTAGAAATCCAGGTAAAGTGTAGGTATTCCACATGGATTTCGGTATGGATTTTTCTACCAACAGTTGCCGAGCAAAATCCGTATGGATTATCGTAAAGGTTTCGATGTAGAAATCCAGGTAAAGAGTAGATGTTCCACATCGATTTCCGTAAGGATTTTTCTACCAACAGTTGCCGAGCAAAATCCGTATGGATTTTCATAAAGATTTCCACGTAGAAATCCAGGTAAAGTGTAGGTGTTCCACATGGATTTCGGTATGGATTTTTCTACCAACAGTTGCTGAGCAAAACCCGTATGGATTTTCATAAAAATTTCCATGTAGAAATCCAGGTAAAGTGTAGGTGTTCCACATGGATTTCGGTATGGATTTTTCTACCAACAGTTGCCGAGCAAAATCCGTATGGATTATCGTAAAGATTTCCATGTAGAAATCCAGGTAAAGAGTAGATGTTCCACATGGATTTCCGTAAAGATTTTTCTACCAACAGTTGCCGAGCAAAATCCGTATGGATTTTCATAAAGATTTCCACGTAGAAATCCAGGTAAAGTGTAGGTATTCCACATGGATTTCGGTATGGATTTTTCTACCAACAGTTGCCGAGCAAAATCCGTATGGATTATCGTAAAGGTTTCGTTGTAGAAATCCAGGTAAAGAGTAGATGTTCCACATCGATTTCCGTAACGATTTTTCTACCAACAGTTGCCGAGCAAAATCCGTATGGATTTTCATAAAGATTTCCACGTAGAAATCCAGGTAAAGTGTAGGTGTTCCACATGGATTTCGGTATGGATTTTTCTACCAACAGTTGCTGAGCAAAACCCGTATGGATTTTCATAAAAATTTCCATGTAGAAATCCAGGTAAAGAGTAGATGTTCCACATGGATTTCCGTAAAGATTTTCTACCAACAGTTGCCGAGCAAAATCCGTATGGATTATCGTAAAGATTTCCCTGTAGAAATCCAGGTAAAGAGTAGATGTTCCACATGGATTTCCGTAAAGATTTTTCTACCAAAACTTGCCGAGCAAAATCCGTATGGATTTTCATAAAGATTTCCATGTAGAAATCCAGGTAAAGAGTAGATGTTCCACATGGAATTCCGTAAGGATTTTTCTACCAACAGTTGCCGAGAAAAATCCGTATGGATTATCGTAAAGATTTCGATGTAGAAATCCAGGTAAAGAGTAGATGTTCCACATGGATTTCCGTAAGGATTTTTCTACCAACAGTTGCCGAGCAAAATCCGTATGGATTTTCATAAAGATTTCCACGTAGAAATCCAGGTAAAGTGTAGGTATTCCACATGGATTTCGGTATGGATTTTTCTACCAACAGTTGCCGAGCAAAATCCGTATGGATTATCGTAAAGGTTTCGATGTAGAAATCCAGGTAAAGAGTAGATGTTCCACATGGATTTCCGTAAAGATTTTCTACCAACAGTTGCCGAGCAAAATCCGTATGGATTATCGTAAAGATTTCCCTGTAGAAATCCAGGTAAAGAGTAGATGTTCCACATGGATTTCCGTAAAGATTTTTCTACCAAAACTTGCCGAGCAAAATCCGTATGGATTTTCATAAAAATTTCCATGTAGAAATCCAGGTAAAGAGTAGATGTTCCACATGGATTTCCGTAAGGATTTTTCTACCAATAGTTGCCGAGCAAAATCCGTATGGATTTTCATAAAGATTTCCAGGTAGAAATCTACGTAAAGTGTACGTATTTCACATAGATTTCCATATAGATTTTTCTACCATTACTTGCTGATCCAAGCCCGTATGGATTTTTAGAAATATTTCCATGTAGGAATCAACGTAAATAGTACCTGTTTTACATAGATTTCCATATGGATATAGCTACTAACATTTGCCGAAGAAAATCCGTATAGATATTCGTGAAGATTGCCACGTAGAAATCCAGGTAAAGAGTAGGTGTTCAACATAGATTTTCGTATGGATTCTTCTATCAACACTTGCCGAACAAAATCCGTATGGATTTTTATAAAGATTTCCATGTAGAAATCTACGTAAAGAGTACGTGTTTTACATAGATTTCCTTATGGATATAGCTACTAACATTTGCTAAAGATAAACCGTATGGATATTCATGAAGATTTCCATGTAGAAATTAGGTAAAAAGTACGGGTTTCGCGTATATTTCTATATGGATATTTCTGCTAACATTTGCCGCACAAAATCCGTATGGTTTGTCATTAAGATTTCCATTTAGAAATACAGATAAAAAGTACACGTTTCACATAGATTTCTATACGGATTTGTTGTAAATATTGACTAAACAAAATCCACATGGATTTCCATAATGAATTTTATGTAGAAATCTAAGTAAAAAGTACCAGTTACACATAGATTTCCATGTGAATTTTTCCACAAGCACTTGCCAAGCAAAATCCATTTGGATTTTCATGAAGTTTTCCATTTAGAAATCCTGGTAAAAGGTGCAGGCTCCACATACATTTTTAAATGGATTTTTCTATATTAATTCACTTACCAAACAAAATCCCTATGAATATTCATGACGATTTCCATTTAGAATTTTAAAATTCTGTAATGTTAGTCTGTAATGTAAAATTTGTCAGTTAACAGGATATTATTTTATATTAGTAAACATAATGTAAATAATAAGGAACATAGTAATTATAAATATAAGAAGAAAATAGTCAGCTCGTAGTCACAAAATATTTATTTTTTTTTTAATGAAAGTATACATGTGTTCTGATATAACCAAAGATCATACGTTTATTCACTTTAATACTTAACTTTAATATCATTAATTTTCTTTAATGAAACATCAATTCTTAACATAAGAATGAAGAAAAATATTATACTATTTGTGAGATCCACCGTTCCACAAGAGATCATTAAATGCTTAAGCATGTCTCATCTTTTCTTCTATCTGCTTCAGATGAATTAAGCTCGGAACCTAAGATATGAACAAATCTTATTTTATTATATTTTTAAATTTATCATTTTATTATAATAAAACTTGCATATATTAACCTCGAATATTAAAAAATATATTTTTTTCAAGAGTGTGGCATATCATAAACTCTAATTAATAATTATTATTAGTCACTGACTACACTGAAAAAAATTTGGCACGTGCGCTGTCCCTGTATATACGGACGGAGGTCGTCTTGAGGTTATGTACGTTTGTTGTCCCGCGTGGTACGTCTGTTATGCCAGTGAGGGAGCTCTCTCGTCTCTTTGCGAGGCGTCTGCTACACCGCCACGCGCGGAGCGCGCGGCACACTTGTTTCGTCACGTCGCCTGCCCCGAAAAGGGACGAGAGAGCTCCCTTACTGGTACAACAGATGTATGGAATCGACGGGGCGACCTCTGTCTCGGCTTACGGACAACTCTCGTGCCAAATTTTTTTCAGTGTAGTAATTATCTATAAAAGTTTTAAGTCAAAATTCCAACGTCACCTCATAGGCCATGCAATTGTCCACTGTTACCGATCAAGCGAATGAAACAGATTTTAAATAATAAAAAAATATGTTTAGAAATGTACAAAACCTAGACATCATTGCTCTCTGCAATAATGCACTCTACCATTCAGCAAAAATTCAAATTGATATTTCAAAATGGCATTTTAACAAAGTTTACAATTTTTTTCAAGTGCCAGTTTCAGACGATTCGGAATATCGATTAGAAACTTTCGATTGAAATTTTGAAAATAATGGTAAAGTATATAATGACAAGGGCAACAGTGTCTTGATTTCGCATGTATTTGGACATTTTTTATTAAATAATGAAAAACTGTATAATTATGACAAAATTTTCGAATAAGGAACAATTTCACTATAACAAACTATTGGTGTCCAGTTGTTAAGGTAGTTCGCATTATGAAGTTCAAAATCCTACTCCATCTTAATCCTATGAGGGACGGTGTTACATTTACATTCAGTTTTTCCATTAGTAACGGATACATGTTATTAATATATGCGGAGAGAAAAAACTTGTTTCAACTAAGATTTACCGTAACTCAAAGCATAGTAAGTGAAATACAGTTTAATCAAATATAGCTTTCACGAGAAACTAAAGATACTAAAGTCATCGGTAGTAACGTTGTTTCCGCCTTGAGATCAAAGTCATGAAATATTATTTTACTGAAATCTTAAGATGAGCCTGATTCCGCAGTTGTTTATATAAGTACCGTCCAGTAAAAGTAGTTAAAACAACACACCTAACCTCAGTTTTAACGCCTATTTTCCTCCGCGTAAGCAAGCAATCGGAGTTTAAAAAAGGATCATTAATCATCTTACTTTCATGTCTTTCGCGCTGATCACGCCTGCTCTTCATTTTTTTGATTTGATAGGAGATCTCCTCCGAGACATAAAGACGATGTCTATTGACAACATCATCAATATCTTCATTGGGTTGAATCAAATGCTGTTTATATTTTTGAACCCAATATCTCAAGCACACTATGATAACATAACATTTATGAGAAATTTCATAATAGTAGATACATCTAGGGAGTAAAGTAGGCTATGTACGCCCGCGAGGGAGCGAGGGAACCATTCGAAATAGCTAATTAGAAACTAGAAAGTTAGTTTTAAAAATCTATAATTAGTGACTATAATGAAACGCGTTTTATCAATAATATTATTATTACATATGATTAAAAATAGAATGGCAACACCAGCAAATATTGCGTTCATATTCCTAATTTGATCATATAGAGAGAAACATACAAGAGCATTGGATAGCTTGAGAAAATGTAAATACAAAACGACCAAGAAAAAATTTGTTATACTGCTTCTTCGAATAATTCAGCAGATAGTTTGCTTCTCCATCTGCTTTCCCATCGTATTTAAAAACTACCATTCTTTAGAACTTATTTTACTTTTCATTTCAATAAATGGAAATATATAAGGCAATGAAAAGCATTTCATTAATAGAATTAGCACAGAAAAGTGCACAGTTTATGTCTATTCCCAGTAAAAATAGCTATTTATGAGGCAAATGATGGAGTGAACTTTCATAAGGGTTGATGTATTATTTTTTGAGGTATACAGTCAAGAAAAATTAATATTGATTTTAATTTAGAAAAACGGGGATGGAGGTAATAAGGAGTATTTTTACATTCTATATTATTAAGAAATATTACTGTTACATGACAAAATTAAAACGTAAGATTTTTGAATTCTTTTAGCAATAAAACTTAAGAAAATAAAGCTAAGATTGAGGATAAGTTGAAAATAAGTCTGATTGAGTTAAATTTTATTTTCACACGAGATATCAAATAGTACGCACCCTCATATCACGTGTTCTCTCTCTCTCTCTCTCTCTCTCTCTCTCTCTCTCTCTCTCTTTCTCTCTCTTTCTTATTCTTTTTACTATTATTTTAATTTTATTATCATTTGTCACAAGCATTACTCTGTTATTTCAATTATTATACTTTATTTTGTTATTGCGTTTGTTATTTTTACTACTATATTTTATGTTGTTTTGCGCAATTGACTACCAGTCCAATTAATACTCTATTATCTCTGTACTATATGTATGTATTACCTTAAGTGCCAGACGGAGGTTATACCCCAATGCATCAATAAATGATCTAATCTTACCTAATCTTATTCATTAATTATATAAAATATTTTAAGAGGATGCCATAGCCGATTTAATATTCTTAAATTGTGTTTCACTGGATAACATTGTCAATAGGTTTATATCTACTAATGGACTTTGATATCCTCTTTTATTTTTTATGTATGTACTTTTACTTACGGGCAATCGCCTTCATTTTTTTCGGTGTCGCCATTTTCCGAGGCACATCTGATACTTGTTTAAGTACGTCTGTTGATTTTAAAAATCTGTGGATCATTTCATGTGGACTCCACATGGCTCTACAAAGATTTTTAGTAAACATGGACGCAGTTTTCGATTTTTTAATCTGTCTCCACGCTGTAGACGTTATATTAACTCCATATCCAATGTGGATCATCTCCTGCAATATAAGTAATCATCGAAATGATTTCTTAGTTATTTTGTTAATTATTTACGATAAGGTGGTTTGTGTGCCAAAATTGGCGTTAAATATGAACATTCTTTTTAACTACTTTTTTGCATATTAAAATATGAATGATAATGTAATTGGAAAGAACGGTACATCAAGTAAAGAAAAACATTTGTCTAAACCAAATTTAATTATTGTTAAACAAAATACCGCCATCTAAAAAAAAATTGAACAAAACACTGGAATAATTTTTATTTTTATCCGATTTAAATTTGTAAGGGCTCATTGTTCCATTTGTAATTTCACCATGAGGTACTGATATGAAAATTCATAAAATTTCTATACCTGCAAAGTTAGATACAATTGTTTATGAGAATTTATAAGTATTTGTTAAACAATTGGACGAACATTTACAGGATTTAATCAATTTTCAATTTTCATGTCGGTACCTCACCTTCAAATTACAAATGGAACAAAATTGGCCTTAAAAAATGCATTATTAAGCAAATATACATTTATATGCAATAACAAAATTTTTTTCTATTTTCTAAGGGGGTATCTTTTAGTAAAAAAAATTGCATCGATAAAGATAAATGCAATACTTTTTAAAAAAAAATTCGTTAAAAATAACTCTTTTCTTTGGACATCATACTGTATAGTCCCTAAACAATTTCAGAATTTACTTATAAATTTACGAATCTTATTCGTTGTTTCATCAAAATAAGTTTCAAAGACTTTCATTGATTTATACTCTGCGTTGTCATCGTAGCTAATATTAAATGTTTCAAAATCATTTAATGATTTTAATGATGCATTTATTTCCGAATCACTGGCTTCGTCATTTTTCTTTTCAACTGGTTTATCACTTTCGTCTTCACCTTCTAAGAAATAAAATAATCATATTTCTGTAAAATGATTACATAAAACAACAATATCGTTACCGCGAATCTACCCTCAAATTTCATAAGGAACAAAATAAGACATTGATCGATACGATTAGTAGTAAGGGGACCGGTATAGCGAGACGACCCCCCGCGGTGCGGTGTGTAGGGGCCATGTGGCACCCCGCTGTGCGGTGTGTATGGGTCCCCAAGTGTGACAAGGTGATTAACTCAAGTGTTTACAGTAGCAAGTGTGGCCACAAGCTAATTAGTGTAAACAATGGGGGGTGATTTATTACCCCATAAATAATGGTGGACTTATGGCGCCCGCCATGACGTCATGCCGCTATATATGGCCCACGTGTGTTGCCGTATATGCCATGACTCGAGGTGGTGGGGGGGCGAGCGTTTTGGCTGTCTGCGCTACACCATAAAGACTCATAGGGTGCGAGGCCTCTCGCAGTATAGACCGTGTTAGGTGTGTATGGGTCCCAAGTGTGAACACAAGTTAATTATGGTAAACAATGGAGTGAATTATTACCCCATAAATAATGTCCCACTTATCGCTCGCGCCATGACGCTATGCCGCTATACCTGCCCGTCGCGTGCCGTCGTATATGCCCCGACTCGTGGTGGTGGGGGGAGAGACCTTTGGCTGTACGCGCTACGCCATAAAGACCTCACGCTGTAAGACCGCGTGCTGTGTGTATGTGTTTCAAGTGTGACAAGTTCATTAATCCAAGTGTTTACAGTAGCACGTGTGTGAACACAAGCTAATTAGGGTAAACAATGACGCACTTATCGCTCCCTCCATGACGTCATGCCGTTCTATCTGCTCTCCGCATGCCCCCCGTGTATGCCCTGACTCGTGGTGATGGGGGACGAGACCTTTGGCTATATGTGCTACACCATAAAGACCCATGGGGTGCGAGGTCTCTCGCTATACAGATCCTGTGTGTGTGTGTGTGTGTGTGTGTGTGTGTGTGTGTTCGCAATGAGAAGTTGTGGGGAGGGAATAGGGAGTTGGTGTAAAAGAGGGGTTTACAAATAAAAAAAGCATGTTGAGGAAAAATAAATTTTTATTTATGTTGAAATAATAGGTGAGGATGGATGGGACACAGGGCTTGTTCAAATAAGCCACTCTGGATTAACTATAACAACCTTTATTGTGCAGCTCTCTCCATAATACATCTGCTCTCGGCAGAGGACGGCGAACGAGTGAGTGCCCGCTTCGGCCGCTCGCTCTCGCTAGCTCTCCAGCTATGCTCGCGTGATGGCGCCACGCATGCGCTCTCTATTTCGCACGCTGACATAAATGTACACGTATTCTAACACGCCTCCTTACATTTATGTTTCTCGCAATTACAATATTCTTTAAATCAAATTCAATAAACTTCTCAAGTTTTCAAACCTTACTCGTCCAAGAGCCTTTGTCAAAATATCTGCAACATTTTTCTCTGTACTGACCTTAACAATATCAATTAATCCATTAACATAATTCTCATTTACAAAATGATAATGTACTTCTATGTACTTTGATTTCTTTGTAAAATTACCGAATTTCGCAATGCTCACAGCGCCAGAATTGTCTTCATAAATATTTACAGGTTTCTTAATTTCTACTTTAAAGTCACTTAACAAGTCTTTTAGTAATATTACTTCACTTACTGCTTCAGATAGTGCGACATATTCAGCAGCTGTCGAAGACTTAGTTACACTTCCTTGTTTCCTCGATTTCCAATATATTACATTTCCATACAACTTAACAATATATCCAGTTGTCGACTTTCTGTCTACACAGTCTCCTGCCCAATCGGCATCTACATGACATTCAAGAATATCTACATTATTGTTTTTCTTAAATCTTAATTTTAAACTTTTAGTTAAATATAAATATTTTAAAATTCTTAAAGCATATTTATAATGTGTCTCATCATAACAATTCTGAAATCTACTCAAATAATTTACGCTATAACTTATATCTAGTCTTGTTCCTGAGCTAATATACAAAAGTGCTCCTATCAAATTTCTATACTTTATTTTCTCATCTATCTCTTCAGCGGGTTCTAACTTTAAATTTTGTTCCATTGGAGTCTCATACAATTTTGCTTGTTCAATCTGATATTTTCTAGCTAACGATTCAATATACTTTTCCTGATCTAAGGACATCTCATTTTTGTTTTCATCATATTCAATATTAATACCTAAATACATACTCACTTTATCTAAATCTTTCATCTGAAATCTTTCTTCTAACATTCCTTTTATGTAATTCAAATTTTGTCTTTTCTTACAACATATTAACAAATCATCCACAAATATAATTAAATATATAATCTCATCTCTTTCTCTTAAAGTATATAAACAATAATCATGTTCGCTTCCTACAAATCCTAAAGAACTTAAATAATTATCAAGACACTCATACCAAGCTCTTGGGCTTTCTCGCAAACCATACAACGCTTTATTTAATTTACAAACCCTTTCTGTTCCATCCTCATAACCTTCAGGCTGTTTAACAAATACTTTTGATTTAACTTTACCACTTAAAAACGCTGTTTCTACATCCATTTGCTCAATTAACAATCCGTTTTGGCAGCAATACGATAACAATACTTTCAAAGTTTGTGTTTTCGCAACAGGTGAATAAATGTCATCCAATACATCTGTTTGTTGGTAACCTCTTACCACTATTCTCGCTTTATATATATTTTCACCTTTTTTAGTATAAATCCATTTTAAATCTAATATCTTTTCATTCTTTGGTTTTTCAACTAATACCCATGTTTTATTTTTCTCTAAACTATTCATTTCTTTGTTCATAGCTTCTACCCAAAAACTAGACTCATTACTATCTATAGCTTCTTTAAAGCTTACAGGACTATCTGCACTACAATAATTTACATAAATACATCCGCTATATACATAATTATCATCAAATCTACTAGGCTTTTTACTCGTTCTTTGTGACCTTCTTAAATCAGTTACTTCTTTAGCTTCATTTTCAGCATTTTCTATATTATTCAAATTTTCATTTATATTTTCTACATGTTCATTTTCTTTATCAACATTTTTATTTAAACTTTCATTTTCTAAATCACTATCATCTAAGCCAATACATATTACATCTTCCTCAACGACATCAACGTGTCTTGCAACAATGACTCTATTGTTTATCAAAACTCTATACCCTGTTACATCATAACCTATCAACGTTCCTAACTCAGCCTTCCTATCCCATTTCGAATTTCTTTTGTTTTCCGGTACTCTAACAAATACTTTACTTCCGTATAATTTTAAATGCTTCGTGTCTGGTTTTTCATTTAAAAATATCTCATAAGGAGATTTATTTCTAACTAAGGTGTTAGCAATAGTTCTATTTTTAAATAGGCTGCGGCGCAGACTACTTCTGGCCAAAATCTTCTTTCGATCTTAGACTCAGCTAACAAACACCTTGTACTATCCATAACCGTCCTATTGTACCTTTCTGCTGTACCGTTAAGCTCATGTACATAAGGTGGACATGTTTCTATTTCAATTCCCTTTTCTCTACATAATTTATACATGTCTTTATTCAAATATTCAGTACCATTATCACACCTTAATTTCTTAATTTTCTTTCCAGTCTTATTTTCAACTAAATTTATATATTCAATAAATTTATCATGTACTTCGTCTTTAGACTTAATTGCATAAATTTTTGTTAATTTACTAAAATCATCAATAAAAGTTATGAAATACTTTTCTCCTTTATAACCTACTGTATTGTGTGGTCCATACAAATCTGTATGTACTATTTCTAATATATCTTTCGCTCTTTTCCTATTATCCTCAAACGGGATATTGTGCATTTTGTTTTCAATACACGTAGCACATTTATAGTAATCTGATTCTATTTCGTTAGGCAAACCTTTCAAAACATGATTTTTACACATTGTTTTTAAATAGTTAAAATTAACGTGCCCTAGAGTTCTATGCCATTTTTCCTTTAAAGTCATTTTCTCATTTTTAACTGTCAAATTTGATTCTCTTGTTCTTTTTTCAATAAAACTAGTCATTTTCTACATTCTATCTTTTTTCCAAGCTATCGCAATTAATTTATTATTTTTATTATAAATTTTAGCACTATCACCGATACATACCACTTTACATTTATCAGTTACTTTAGCAAAACTCATTAAATTTCTGTCCATATCTTTTACGTAAAATACATTTTCTAATTCTATATCTATCTCTTCATTAAACGTTTTGAATTTACTTTTTACATGACCTACTTTTGTTGCTTTCAAAATTCTACCGTCTCCTACTTTTACATTAATCGGTTCTTTCAATACAATTGCATCATTAAAATAATTTTCGTTATTTATCACGTGGTCTGTACAACCGCTATCTAAAATTCAATCTATCTTATTTTCGTTTACTTTACCGTTACTTTTATTCGCAGACATTATTTCTACTGAAGAGCTCAACACTTCGCTCTTCTCGGTATTTTGATGACCGCTGCTGTTATTGTCACTGCCTCTCGCGCCTCGGCCATGCTGTCGGTATCCGCTCCTTCCACGCCGGTTGGAACTCGTTCCTCGCTGCTGTGTATAGCCTCTGCCATTGCCCCCTCCTCTCTGTGGCGCACGGCTTCCTCTGCCGCCTCCTTGCTGTGGTACGCGATTCCCGGAATTGTTTTTCGTCGGGCAATCGTATTGTATGTGTCCTACACCACCACATACATAACATGTTCTTTTCTTCTCTTCTTTCTTAAACACAAAAGCGTTCGACTTTGAATTTCCATTTTCACTCTTCTCTTTTAGTTCAGCCATTTTAATCTTATTTTTCACATATTCCACGTTTTGTTCTTCTTCTTTTAACACATCGATTAAGTCTCCTATATGGCTCATCGAGTCCGGCAATGTCCTTAACATATAATTCATTTTTTCTTTCTCCGTCACTTTTGCACCAGCTTCTTTTAAATCGTTCACTGATTTTTCAAATTCGTTAAAGAATTCTGTTGAACTATCAAAGTCTTTTAGTTTCAAATTTTCTAATTTATTTCTACACAGTATCTGGAGAGCTGTTGATTCTTTCAAATATGTGCTATCGAATTTCTTCATAATATCAAACGCCGTTTCTTTATCACTTATGAATTCTATTTGTTTGTTTGAGATCGCACTATAAATATAATTTATAGCTTGCACGTCTTTTTCGTCCCAATCAACTTTGTCCGCATCCACTTTTGCACGTGTAACTACAATATCACACTTTTTCATTTTTAAATACATTAGTATGCGTTTCTTCCAATTGCTGTATTCTTGCCCATCAAAAATAGGTATTTTTACTTCCTGCATGTTTTCTTCCTTTTTATCTTCTTTAATTTCAATATCAAAAAACTCTTCTTCACTATCAGTTCCACTTGACTTTTCACTTTTTACTTCCCGAGGCTCTGTCTTTACACTCATGCGTTTTTACCATGCGCTAAACTTAAAATCACTTTTCCTTGTCGTGGAATTTAAAGTGTGTTACTGCTCTCACAAGGAGAAACAGTACCGCAACTAAAAATAACGACAACAACCAAGCACTCTGCTACCATGTTGAAATAATAGGTGAGGATGGATGGGACACAGGGCTTGTTCAAATAAGCCACTCTGGATTAACTATAACAACCTTTATTGTGCAGCTCTCTCCATAATACATCTGCTCTCGGCAGAGGACGGCGAACGAGTGAGTGCCCGCTTCGGCCGCTCGCTCTCGCTAGCTCTCTAGCTATGCTCGCGTGACGGCGCCACGCATGCGCTCTCTATTTCGCACGCTGACATAAATGTACACGTATTCTAACAATTTATTTATTTAAACGGGGTGAAACCCCCTATTTTATGAACAGTTTTTTCTCATTAACACAAATGTTGTCCTTAAAGGGACCGTTTATTATTCGTTATATTTTGAATAACCATCTTTTTTGGGAAGGAGAAGGAATTGGTGGAAAAGGAATGGTGTGGTGGAGAATTTTTTTTTGTTTGTCCAAGAGTCTTTCTTGTCTGCCTTGTTGATGAGAGGCTCTTTGTCGTCTGGTTTGATCTGGCGCTTCCTGAACGGGGGCCCCATGATGTTGCCTTCTCGGTGGTCTTTCGACGAATGACTTATGTATAATGCTGTATATATAAATATATGCGTGCTAGCGCAATGAGAAGTTGGGGGCGTAAATAGGAGTAGTTATAAAGGAAGGGTCCTTAAATAAAAAAGTGTGATAAGGTAAAATATATTTTATTATATAAAATAAAAAAAAATTATTTATGTACATTTTTAAACTTTTAACGCACTAACAACATTTTTTTCTAGAATTGTTAAATACTCGGCATATACTTCCAAAAACATTATTTCGAGAGAACTCTCGCTAAAATTTGCAAACATTAATTGATTTAGCGCGAGTTCTTTCATTTTGGCTTCTAGTTCATTAAATACAACGCCGATGAATGTATGGTCTAGTAAATGCACGTCGTTTTTGCTAATTGCTTCCGTTTTAATAACATCGATCATTATACCGAAAACTTTGTTCACAAAATCCGACATTTCTTCTAACTTTTTTAATTTATAGTCTATATACTGTTGGAACTGTTTCAATCCGTTGAAAGTTGTATACTGCATCATAATCTTCGGTGGTTTTTCAGACTTCTTCTTTTTTGTAGTAGGTTCGTCACTGGTAGTGGAGGCGGCTGCCTCCTGATTGGCGTTATCGTCTTCAAAGTCGAACTGTTGAGCCTCGTGTTCGTACTGAAGGGTGAACGATGGCGGTGTTACTTCGGGCTTATCGGAGATTGATACAGTTCTATGACCGTAGGCTGTGGTCAATTCGACGTCGTGGTGCGGTAAATATATTTTTGCATATTTGCCTTGTTTTACAAAATCGCCTGATGCCCATAGATACTCTCCGAAGGTCTTGAAATGGGTTTTTAATTGTTCCCAACTGTCGATATCCAGAGTTATATATTTATGCGGTGATGTATGCCCGCCGAACCTGATGACGGGTCGGAAATAGCCAGCAGCATAATCCAAGCCGACGTAAACGAACTTGGAGTACGAATAGTTGAGAGCGTAAGTCGAATTGTACAGTAAATTCGGCACTAGCTTTGTTTGAGACATTTTTATAAAATACTGACTTAACGTTGGTAAAAATATCACGACTTTGTCGAGGTAGAGCGACTGACTGACTGAGGGTGGCGCGGCTAGGCCCCGTACTTATTCTCTCTCCAGCGCGAATCCCCTCCTTTCTACCACGAGTTACGATTGGTTGGTCGATTGTTACGTAAAATCCGAGTGCCCAAACATGAACGTTTACGCGTATGTATCGGAGAGTAGGGAGAAGCGTTGGGAAACTCGCGGAGCCCTTGAGAAACAGAAGCATAAATTTTCCCCGTTAAGGGTTTTGAGCCTCAAAGAAGAAGAAGAAGAAGAAGAAAACGGCACATGTGTTTTTCACCACTTGAAAAAAGGAAACGTCTAATGTGTTTTTCACCGCTTGAAAATCCGTTACGCATATGCTTTTCGGTGACTCAAGCTACTTATGTTTCAAAGCCTCAAAGAAGAAAGCGCCTCCTGTGTTTTTCACCACTTGAAAAAAGGGAAACAGCTAAGGTGTTTTTCACCACTTGAAAAAACTGTTACGCATGTGATTTTCGGTGACTCGATCTGATTATGTTTCAAAGCCTCAAAGAAAAAAGCGCCTTCTGTGTTTTTCACCACTTGAAAAAACGGTTACGCATATGCTATTCCGTTTCTTCATGGAATAGTACATATTCGTTTCAAGATAAAAAAGGTAAGGAATTAAATTTAGCGGGTAAGGTCGTTAAATGAATACGATGTTTGTTTAACTTTTTTTATTGTTCGCTCAAATTAAAAAAAATACATTTTAAACTTACAAATATATGAATAATATAAAATTACAAGCTAAAGAAGGCCAAGACAAACGTAGTATACAAAACCTTATAAACTAAGAAAGACGGATACACGCACACATCAGCTTTTACAATTCTAAAACTTACAATGTACATAAAGTGTAAATATAAACTAAAAATTGAATGTGTTTCTGGATAAAAAAGAAATATTACAAACTAAAAAATTGAATGTAACGTAGGATTAAATAGAAATATTATAATAAAAATTAAGTCACGCACACACACACACACACACATACACACACACATACACACGCACACACGCGCGCACACGCACATTTTATATAAATGCTTTACATGTTTGAACGATCGAGCCAGCGCCCTTGGAAATAATGCTGGGGAAATTATTCGCACGACGGACTTTTCTTCGGTGATTTTTTCTTTTTACATTTTCATAACATTTTGCGGCCAGTGCGTCGTTTACATGTGAATCACGTGAAAAGACGTTACAAAACGCGCGTAAAGTGCGACCGCTACACATATAGCAAAGAAACATAATACAATATTCGCCGCAAACTTTAGAATTAACACTCTGCAGTTTCTTCTCGTTCCACTTGAAGCTTGCGCAATTTCTTCGCAGTCGATCGATATGATGTCGTGACACAGGGGTGACTCCATAGCTATCGAAATATGTTCCTTTTCCATTTTTGTCTATGTAGAATGCCACGCACTGGGATCCAGGCTTATCTGAGGTATCGACATTGGTTACAACAGCGGCTGGAAGACTCAAGCTTCTGGGGATATGATCGTCTGCGTATACACCTATCGAGTTTGCTCTGAGGCCACTAATGGCCCTCGTGATTTGTTTTGTATTCATTTTGCGTTTTCGCTAAATGTAAAATATGTGCTGCTGTCGCTGTCACTTGCTATTTCTGGAGCCACATCCGTCTCGTCGCGGCCGTCGTTGTTCTGCTCCTCCTCCTCCTCCTCCTCAGTGGACTGCTCGCTGCCCGGGTGAAAACGGAGTAATTTTTTGCGCTGCTTCTGCTGATACTGATGAAGTGCAGTGTAGAACATTTGACTTTGTACTTGGTCTTTGTTGATCAGCTTCCACTCTTCGGGTAGTATAGAGCGCATCCACTTTTTTATTTGGTGCGCCTTGTAGAGCGCGAAAAAAGCTTGTTTATTTTTAAACCTTTGAGTCGCGTGCGTAGAACATACCAGCACGTCAGAAAACATGTTATTGAGTTTTCCGAACGTCGGCGAGTCATATTTTTCTAAATTACATATGTTTCGACCGAGTAAAGATTCCAGGTACCAGGCCTTCTCCTCGCCGCGAACGTAAATCCGTCCTGCTGCTCTTGCGATATTGAAGAGATAACGATATAGCTGTCTGAGTGATACTTCGCCCTCGAACCAGTTAATACCGTGAATATCGACAGCGCAGTAGGAATTTGTATTTTTTACGTCTTCGGGCAGCTCGATGATATTGCACGGTGCTTGTACAATCCAGTGGTCGACAATGGGTTTCTGTAGGCAAATGATCGCCACTTCCTTTGGTAAAAACTTCTTTTCTGTGTCTCGAAACCCTTATATCCACGACGTAATCCATTATACGTGTGCGCGTAGCGAGCGCCGAGAGAAAAGTGAGGCTTGAGGGCGCCGCCTGCTTCCTCTCGAGTCCTCGTCCCCCCACCTTTTTAACGACTAGGCACTAAAATCGGATAATATTTGGCGGGTGGAGTCTATTTCGAGAACGTTATCGTACTCGGCATAAACAACGCAATTTATTGTGCTTGTTGGAGCCGACTCAAATCCCACCTCTATGCGTAAGCTACCCGAGCGAACGAGATTCCAATGCGAGGCGCAGTAGGCCGATAAATCGGGTGTGAGATCGAAAGCCGTGAGAAAGTAGCCCAGTGAATAGTTGAAACGGTTTATGCCAAGACCCTCGTTGAGGAAATGTATACCTGTGCCCGAGTAGAGGGTTTGAAATGCATCTATAAACATACTATCGTTAGCAGCAAAGCGCGGCTGTAACGGTTTGCTCGGAATTTGAGACCCATCGACGTAGAGGCAGAGGTGATTTATTGAAAAGTGTTGAAAATTGTTTTGTAGTGTTGAATGGATGGATCGTGGACTGGAGGTTCAAAATAATGAAAAGACTTTCGTGTGGAGAAATTGATGGTTTATTGGATGGCCGTAGTGCCGCGTGGCGTACAGGTATTGCTGTCTCTTCTCTCTGGCCGTCGCGCGTGAACTGTCGCCGGCCGGCGCCTGATGATGAGTCGGCGGCGTGCTTTTAGATGGAGGGGCGGCGAGAGAGGACCGCGTGGAGGGCGCTCATTGGCTGCGCACCGTATATTGCCTTTTAAGGCTTGGTGACGTCAGCGTCTCGCGGGTCGAGGCGCTGGATCGCCAACATTCCGCCCACCTTCGTCAGAATGGCGAACGGTCCTTACTCCTTGGGAAGGAGTCGAATAACCTTGGCGATGGGTCGGCGAAGATTTGTGGTGGCCGTGTGCAGGTCGACCACGCGAGTGATTCCATCACTCCCTGGATGGACGGCGGTAACTCTGGCGAGGGGCCACTTGGCTGGAGGCGTGAGCTCGCTTCGAACGAGCACGAGTTCGCCTACAGTGACTGGTGGTTGAGGTTGTTTCCACTTCCTGCGAGCTTGAAGTGACGTTAGGTACTCGTTGGACCACCTGGCCCAGAAGTGTTGTGTCAGCTGGCTGATCAGGAGCCAACGCTTTCCTGCAGGGACTTTGACCTTGGTGACATCTTCCTCTGGCACTAGAAATGATGAGCGTTGTATGAGAAAGTGTGAGGGTGACAGGAAATCAAGGTCAGTAGGATCGTCGGTGAGAGCAGTCAATGGTCTGGAGTTAAGGCAAGCTTCAATCCGGCACATTAGTGTAGCAAGTTCAGAAAAAGTAAGAACTTGCTCTCCAATGACTCGACGCAAATGGTGTTTCGCTGACTTAACTGCAGCTTCCCAAATACCCCCAAAATGAGGTGCACTGGGAGGATTGAAGATCCAAGACGTACCTTCTTGAGCGAGAGACTTAACAATTGTCGATGAAAAGGAAGAAGAAGCGACGATCATCTGCTTTAATTGAGCATCGGCACCGACAAAGTTGGTTCCTTGGTCCGAATATAATTTCTTACAATGACCTCTACGAGCAGTGAACCGATGAAAAGCAGCGATGAACGCTTCACTAGAATAATCCTCGACAACCTCGATATGAACAGCTCTAGTGGCCATACAAATGAAGATGGCTATATAACCTTTCATCGTGCCCTTTCCTCTAGTTTTAGTGAGGCGAAGATGAATAGGACCGGCATAATCGACACCTGAGCATTCAAAGGGTAAAGAGTGTCGGACGCGAGACTTGGGTAAATCGCCCATTAATTGGGAAGGTACTCGAGCAGCATGGCGTGAGCATGTGAGGCAAGCTCTGATGACTTTCTTAACCGCAGATCGACCTTTCATTATCCAATACTGTTGTCTTAGCGTGGCAAGTGTTAATTGAACACCACCATGAAGAGTGCGATGATGAGCATCTCTTATTAATAAAGTTGTAAAGTGACAATCAGCTGGAAGGATAAGGGGTGCTTAGCATCTCCTCCGAGAAGTGAGTGAGAAAGACGACCGCCCACCCTGAGTAAATGATTTTGAATCATGGGGTTTAGTGATAACAAAGGGCTTTTAGTCGAAAGTTTACCTGTTCTACATAATTGTTGAAATTCTGACTTAAAATATGCAGTTTGGACTAAATATATCAGACAAAGTCTGGTGTTCTCAATCTCACTAGCAATAACCTGAATGGAAGAAAAATGACTATCTCTAAACCACTCGAGAGTGAGAATAGAAGATAGGTTCAAGTTTCTTCGGCTTAGACATGACGATGTCGTGCGCTCTATTTTCGAGCTGACTCGATTAATGAATCTGAAGCAGTACGACGCCATCCTTAACAACTTATCTAATGAAGAGTGCTTTTCAAAGAGACTCCAAATTTCTGGAGTATTCTCGACAGGAACTGGAGTGTTCTTACTAGCGACTAGAGTATGACGAGATTGAAGATTGAGACTATTTACCGTAAAATTGAGCTCATCATGTGACCTAGGCCATGGTTCGACGCTATCAGAAAGCCAAACGGGGCCTTGCCACCATAAGCGATGAGAAGCCAACTTTGATGGTTCTATGCCTCGTGATATAACATCAGCGGGGTTATCAGCTGACCGCACGTGATGCCAATATGCATCAGGTAGCAGGGTGTGAATCTCTGAACACCTATTAGCGACAAAGACTCCCCATCGAGAGGGATGGTCCTTTAACCAGAAAAGTACATCCGCTGAGTCTGACCATAGATGTAGGCTATCAATTTTTGATGGGAAAGACTCGATGAACGTATGACTCAACCTTGCGAGTAGCAACGCGGCGCAAAGTTCTAAGCGAGGGATACTTAGAGTTTTAAGTGGCGCTACTCGCGTTTTGGCCACTTGAAGTGTGACTAAAACCTTTTGGGTTTGAACTAGGCGCAGGTAGATGACTGCACCATATGCAAATTTGGATGCATCTGCGAACCCATGTACTTCAATAAGTTCACATTGGGGTGAGTATCCACTCCAGCGAGGGATTTTGATTTCAGAAATAGAATGAAGATCTTGCAACCAAGTCTGCCACCGATTGGAGACGTCGCGAGGAAGTTCTTCATCCCAACTAACCTTAAGAATCCAGAGAGATTGCATGATAATCTTAGCTGTTATTACAATCGGTGCCAACCATCCCATAGGATCGAAGATGCGGGCTATCCTGGATAGGATTGAGCGTTTAGTGAATGGTAACTCAATTTGAGAATTTTCGATGTTAAAACTGAAGTAATCTGTGTTAGGTTGCCAATCTATACCTAAGATTGGTACAGACGTTTCAGAGGCAAATAATGCGATGGAACTAGCAACTAACATATCCGAAGGTAGACAAGAGAGCAATTCAGCATTATTAGAAGTCCACTTTCGAAGATTAAGTTGACCTTGTTTAAAGAGTTGAATTAACTCATCTCGTTTTTTCAATGCTTCATCTAGTGAATGAGCACCAGACAGCACATTATCAGAATACATTTCTGAGCGAACAGCTTCAGCTGCAATTGGATAGTTCTGGCCGTAGTCTTCGGCTAGTCTTAACAGTGTGCGTATTGCTAGGAATGGCGAGCATGCCAATCCATACGTCACGGTCGTCAGGCGATAAGTTTGAACAGGTTCATCCTTATTAAAACGCCATAAAATCGACTGGTAAGACTGATCGGAATGTTCGACACCAATCTGTCGGAACATTTTTTCCACGTCGGCTGATAAAGCGATCTTGTACCTACGCCAGGCACAGATCAAAGCGACGGGATTTTGAAGAAGGTTAGGTCCAACGTGTAGAAGATCGTTGACCGATACACCTGTTTTAGTTTTACTTGAGCCATTAAACACAGTACGTAACTTGGTCGTCGTACTGGTTTCCTTCCAAACACCATGATGTAGTAAGAAGGCTTGAGAGTTGTTCGAAAATGAATCAGAATTTGAAGAGAGAGACATGTGACCTAAGTCAATGTATTCCTTCATGAATTCTGTATAAGCTATTTTGAGTTTCTCGTCTTTAGCGAAGTTTGATTCTAGACGAGTGAGTGCGCGTAATGCGGCTGAATGAGATTTCTCGAGATGAGCTGAACTCAACTGGTCACGATTTTTCCAAGGTAGACTTACTATATATTGCCCTGTTTCATCTTGACGAGTTGTTTTCTGAGAGAAATCCTCGCAGGCTTGTTCGTCTGGCGAGTAAGATTTTTTATCGATAGGTATTTCCTCCGCCCTCCAAAAATCTTGTACGAGCTCCAAAAGTTTGGCTTCATGCTCGCAGCTGTTCGAACAATGAAGAGATATTGGTTCTAGCCCTATTTCCGAAGTTGAAGAAGGTAAATTACCTGTCAAGAGCCAGCCGAGCTTAGAACTAAGAGCTATTGGCTGAAGGTTTTGACCCTTAACTAACTAGCTTTCAATGATTTGCGCATAAGCGCTTGCACCGAGAAGAATATCGATGCGTGAAGGTTCGAGATACCTGGGGTCTGCCAGTTGCAGCCCTCTTAAGTATTCGAAATTTGTATTACCTCTTACAACGGGAGGCTTATACGACGAGAGTTTTGGCAAAACAATGCCATCAACTTCCAATGAGAAAGTCGAATTGAAATGTGGTTGTATAGTAAGACGAGCTACTTTAGAGGAAACAGCAGCTGTCTTTTCACCTATACCTTGGATGTGCGTGTGACTGGTTCTACAATTTAGAGTTAGCAAGTTACACATAGCTTGTGTAACAAGCGAGATTTGAGATCCGGGGTCAATGAGCGCACGAACTAGAATTTTGATTCCGTTAGGACCAAGGGCGTTAACCCTAGCGGTAGCTAAAAGTACTCCTGTACAATTAGTACTTTCTCCACTATTGAGGGAGACTGCTTGAGAAGCAGGTTTATCATCAACTTTTGTGATGACGAAATTGCCACAGTTGGGGCTAGAGGTGCTGGTCGCTGAGTCAATCTGATCAGTCTGCAACGAACTGATTGCTTGATTGTTGTCAGAGTGCACCATGGTGTGATGCTTAGCTTTACAAAGAAAGCATCGAAAGTTGGAAGTGCAATTTTTAACGTTGTGCTTCCCTAAACAATTGTAACAAAGATTAGAAGATTTGATCAATTCCTTTCGCTCAGGAACCGTTTTATTGATAAATCGTTCACATCGATTTGTAAAATGTGATTGATTACAAAATGAACATTTCTTTTTTGGGGGATTTGTCGGAGAAGTCTGATGAGAATAAACCGACTGAGCATTGTCATGCTCTGGTTTGCGAGGTTTTGAATTAGAGGTTTGAGCTTTGGGGTTAGTATTAGGAGACGATCTAGTACCTGCTTCGATAGCCTCTAGAGTGAGGGTTTGACTTCGAAGAAAGGCTTGAAGTTGTTCCATAGTCGGTGGATCAACACTATCACCAAGATGCCTTTCCCATTCTTTACGCGTATTTAAATCAAGACGATTCAACGTAAAATGAACAATTAAATCATTACCTAACGAAGCCGCTCTATTTAGAGAGGTCAGACTAGCGATGGGATTGAAAATTTCCCTATAAATCCGTTTGATTTCCGATGAAATATCTGACTTCATAGATTTGACTGCGAAGATTTCCGAGATATGAGAACTAACAATACGACGTTGATTTTCGTAATACTCAGTTAGAGTTGTCCATGAGCGTTCATAATTATCACCAGCAATTGGAAGAGATTTAATTTTCTCCAGTGCCTCACCCGTAAGGTGAGTGCGAAGATAGTGCAACTTCATTACAGGCGACAAGTCCTCACGACGATGAATAAGAGCCCGAAAGACGTCCCTAAAATTCTCCCAATCTGAGAATTTACCTGAAAATTTAGGTAAATCTATCTTAGGCAACGATTGAAACGAAGAGTTGGTAGAAGTTTGAGTGGGCCCTGGAGTAACTGCAGCAGCATTGGAATTAGCAGCTTGAGCGGAGGCTGCTTTTTCTTTAAGTTGATCTAGAAAGTCAAGAAATTCTCCTCTGCGATCATAGAAGTTATCCTCAACCAAATCACGGAGATTAGATGAAAAATAGTCATGTTTAATATCAAGATCTTTGAGACGCAAAATTTTCTCGTGAGTCTGTTGAAAAGTATCATAATTTTTCTCAAGTCCGGCAAGACGTGACTCGGCATTACCTTTAGTCATATTATTTTCACCTTTAGATTTGAAGTTTTTAAAAGATTTGGTAATTAGTGCTTGAAGCGACAGCTGTTTAAGATGATAGTCATCCATTTTGAAATCAAATAATTAGATTTTGCGGCAGAACTTGACTTAACAATGTGAACTAAGATTAGTTAACTATCCTTAACCACTCGAGAGTGAGAGAAGGAATAGTGAGAGTTACTACAACTAAATCTTAAACTAGGTTATGATACTTATGCTAGTGTGGACGTGTAGATACGCTTGAAGTCGCAACGTTGACTGCGTGTGTTAACTTCCCACGTGGAATCAGCTGATGATCCGTAACGTTGACTGCTTGAAGATAAGGAACTGCCGACGTTGAATTCAGCAACCATGCAGCGAAGTCAGCAACGGAATCAGAAATGAATCCAGGTGTAGATCAGCAGTCGAATTTGGAGACGAGACGATGCATCAGCAGGCAGTGATAAACTGCAAGGTCAATTAACATAAGTATTTGCTAGGCCAAATAATTGCATTCAATTTCCTCAAGACTAGTTAAATATTACAAATTAAATTTAAATAAACTCAAACTCAATCAAATTGTATTAATCTCAAATTAAATTTAAATTTTCATTAAATGAAAAAAAGCACTAATTTGACTAGACAATAGTTAAAAAGTATTTTTACATAAACAAATTGGAACGATACGTGTGTCCAAGTATTAGGACGAAGTATCCAAGCGCAATCGGATCGACGATAGATGCGAATAAGATGGACTCGTCCGAGCACCGCTTCGCTCTGTTGAAACGCGCCCCCTGTGGCGAATGATGGACTCGTCCGCCTCCTAATCCTCTTGGTGAAGACGTATTCGATGTCCTGGACGTAGCGCACCCTGTTCTTCGTCTTCTTGTATACGTCTCTCCTTCCCTCGTGGAAAGCTGGCTAAATGCACGGCGAGCGCCGCGCGGCTTGATGCAGTGGCAGCGAGCAGGCTCCACGTGGGTAATCCGTGATTTGACTGGTGTGAGCCCCGTAGCGTTTAGGCGCCACGCGGGTACTCCTTGACTTGAGTGGCGTGAGCCCCGTAGCGTGTAGGCGCCACGCGGGTACTCCGTGCCTTGAATGCTGTGGACCCCGTGCGTGTACAATGCACGCTGGTTGTCCGTGTCTTGATATCTGCCGGTCACCGTACGAACGCGGTGACTCGAGAGCTGGCTTTACAGCGCACGCTCTTGGCTACAAGACAAAATGGCTGCCGGTCACCGTACGAGCGCGGTGACTCTAGAGCTGGCTTTACAGCGCACGCTCTTGGCAACGTCTTGGAGTCGTTAGAGACGCACTCCGAGGCGTTTATAGAAGTGGGAGAATAGCAATTGATGTGCTATTTCCCCTAGGAAGCCTTAGAAGGTGGCTTCCGAGTACACACGACGGCGAATTAACGAGAGAGAGAGAGAGACAGCAACGTACGCTCGAAGTCGGCATGCTAGAGCACGCGACTGTTACGGCACTCACGACCACGAACACTTTGATGCGTACCTGTATGGGAGAAAAATGACTATCTCTAAACCACTCGAGAGTGAGGATAGAAGATAGGAGCAAGTTTCTTCGGCGTGGCCATGTCGATGTCGTTCTCCTCACGATCCGGCTCGAAGGACCAAGTGTTTTGTAGTGTTGAATGGATGGATCGTGGACTGGAGGTTCAAAATAATGAAAAGACTTTCGTGTGGAGAAATTGATGGTTTATTGGATGGCCGTAGTGCCGCGTGGCGTACAGGTATTGCTGTCTCTTCTCTCTGGCCGTCGCGCGTGAACTGCCGCCGGCCGGCGCCTGATGATGAGTCGGCGGCGTGCTTTTAGATGGAGGGGCGGCGAGAGAGGACCGCGTGGAGGGCGCTCATTGGCTTGAATGCCTTATTATCGACAAATCCTATTATTATTCTTTTAGGCAATTACCCAATAATGGCATTATCGATGGTATCGCCATGTATACCTGCGTGAAGCGTAAAAGTTTTGACTTCTACTCTCGTGACGGGATACTTGGCCATTGCTTTAGCGAGAGCGTTGGCGTGTGCAATTAAAATTCCCGGATTTATCTTCACGCGCCGAACGATGAGCGTGGCTTCCTTTATTTTCAGGCCGAATTTACCATCTTCGGAGGCGTCCATTAGGCAAAAGGCATCTTTGCTTCGTACTAGTCGTACTCTCATTTCTACACCATTGATGAGCATTCTGTCTTGATTAAAGACGTCGCAGTGCAGATGGCCAATCATGTCGAAGGCTTTTCCATTGAGTGTGAAATGCTGACGATGGAGAGCATCCCTGTTAGATATTTCACCTTGAATGTGCGGCTGGGCTTCGAATAAACCGGGCGTATCATCGTACCACAATCCGGCCGTTAAGTGTGATTCTTTTGCGATTGGCGAGTAGTTGAGCAGTGACTCTATGTATGCTCTATAAGGATATGCATTATTGGGTGGAGAAACGAGTTTTTGATTTAGAAAAACGTCGATTTGATTAAGCATTGAATGCAGTAAATTATTTACTGGGGCAACTTTTAAGTTTTCAGCAGGGGTTTCGGCATTCGGCTGTATTCTAGCTTTGACATAGAGCATGGTGTGCGCGAGATCTATATAATGTTCGCTTGCGCTCGGGATGACGAACTCTATGGGCGCGTCTCCTTCGTCGCTGAGCGAGGACACAGGTTTATAGTGTAAAAAACTACTACTCTCAATCGACGTTTGTGTCGCCGGAAGAGTGAAAATGTCGAGCTCGCTTGACATGCACTCGTTAGAGTGCGAGTGCAAGAAGGCCATTTTTTACTTTGGACCAAAAATATCGTTTATGTTGCGAAGGGCCTTCCTCTTCTTCTTCTTCTTCTTCTTCTTGCTCGTTCTCACAGCGGGCTTTCTTTTGCCGGGTTTTTTCTTACCGCATGCCGTGCGCGTCTGAGTGTGTTTCTTTCTCGACTGGCGCCGCCGCTTGCCATTCACGCCTGTTTTATATCCCGAGCCTTTCATTATTTCCAATATTTTGTCAGCAGCTTTTCTTTTGAGGTTGCGTCCAGATTCTTTGGCCCGTGATTTTACAGCCTCGTTGAAATTGACACCTCTGTTGGCAACGTCGTCAACAAGCTTTATACCTGCGCGTAGTGTCTCTTTACCTACAGCCTTGGCCCCGCTCGTGATGTATGGCAGGATGTGACGAAAAAGGCCTCCTAACCAGGCTCCTACCCCGCGACCTCTCTGAAAAGTCGAACCAGCAAAAACATTTCTCACTCCACCCCCGCCTAGCTGCTCGTCGTAGTAGCGCCCGTAATGACTCATCTTAACGTTTGCGCTTAAAGTGTAACGTGACCGTCAACGTGCCGTACTCGAATGGTATACGTTGCCCATGTTGATCTCTTATATCGATAACGATACTACGAAAATTGTGATAGAGAAGAAGTATATAGTGAACGGGTGCAAAACGCTGTACAGTACTGCAACCGTACTTAAAGCTGGAGTTGTCTATAGAAACTATGCGCAGTAGGGCAGCTTGTGTGTCACCTACTGTATAAGGTTCACATATATCGGTATAGATATACATCTGGTCGGGCAAGGCTCGAGAAAGCGAGGTAGGTCTGCTGGCTGCAATGTCGCGGTAACCTTCATGCGTTGTAAACGAACCTTTTTGACCTGCTTCGTCGAAGCCGAATACACGCATGATTTTTTCGTTGAAATCCGTAATGTGTATTTGCGAGCAGTCACACTTACGTCTTATGATGTAAGACCCCTTACGATCTTTATGGGGCTCGAGCATTTGATGCTTATATGTGTCATTCGCCGCGTCTATAGCGTCTACTAGTTGTTCGAGTGAATCGTAAATACCTCCGGGTATACGACATAGTTTTTTGTCGATGAGACCCTCATTATCCTCAGCCGAGTAAAAAGTGTAACTTGCTTCGTCATCTTGAAAATGTACGATACTGCAGGGTATGTGAATTTCAACGAGGCCCACGAGCCACTCGGCGTGTAACTTTATCTCGCGCTGCAGCTGGGTCGTAAAACAACATGTTGTATTTTCGGGAAAATACGTCATGCTGCTGTTACTAGGTAGTACCATATAAAAATCATCGCTCGTTTCCATTTTTTTTTCAGATGTTTTCAAGCTCGCTTGCTTTTACCCACGAGTTGAATTTATCAGGGTCACCGAGCCACTTAACAAGTGCTCTCTTTTTAGCGCCCCGTCCTTCTGTGCCTATGACGCGGTCGACTTTGAAACGCTTATCGGGCGCGAGGCATTCACGGCCGACTAACACGAGCTCCTCAGGATAAAAGAAACCATCGATAATTTCTTCGTTCAAATCTTCGAGCACGTATGTATAGAGATTTTGACGCGTCGAAACGCTGATTATCTTGAACACTTCTTCGCTAAAATTTTTTTCGTATCCTCTCTCAAAGGTGTTCTTGGTACGACTGATCCGCACGAGGTTGCCCACCTTGAATTTAAGCAGCGCCGGTGGTCGCCTTCGATAATTGTAGCTCGCGCGTTTGGCTAAATTTTCGATCGCTGTCGGCGCGTTGTACAATATGACATCGATAGGTCTCATGCGCGTACCACTGTGTAGCGTGCGATTGTAAGCGTGTACAATCTTTTGCACGACATCGATGTATCTCTTTGTGTTACTATGAGAAAAGTATCGCCAGATTCGCTCGCGTAACGTTCTGTTGAGTCTTTCGACCACAGCTGCTTTAATGTCGGGGTTGCGAGCGACTCTGAATGTTATCTCTTTTCGGCGGAGGAGCGCCTGAAATGCTGAACCTGTAAACTCTTTGCCTCGATCGGTTTGCACGCATATAGGCAGTCGGGGATGTGCTCGGTCGATAATCCGTGCGAAGGCGTCGGCAACGTTGCGCGCGATCTTATCTTTTATCGGTTCCACCCATGCGTACTTACCGACTACGTCAATCACCACTAGAATGTAGTTGTAACCGTCGTTGTAATCTTTTTTCGTCGTGAGCTGTAGCAAATCAGCCTCCCAAACATCGTCAATGTTCGTCACGTTGTAGCGTAATCGTGGAAATCGCCTTCGTATCGGGTGATGGAGCGTGTAGGCATCTTGATTGCTCAGCCACGAGTAAATTTTTTTCTTTTCCTTTTTAGCGTTTAAGCGCACAAGATTGCGCGCCCCAGCGTAGCCTGCTTCATGCTCAAGGTCGTAGTATTGTTTTTCGTAGGTCATTTTTTTATTTTACAAACCAAGCGTGAGCCACTTTTTTTTCGCTTGTTTTTTGCTGCGAGTCTGTATAGACGGATGGGGTGATTCGTGCTGTATTGGTGTGGATAGACGTCGTTTGGCCGAGCGCTGAGGATCCGTCAATATTTGCCCAATTTTTAAAACTGCTGGATTATTAATTAAATTTCCCGGCGATTCGGAAGTTTTGAGAAATTTTGTAAATTCAATGCGACCAACGGGCGCCTCCTCGTCCTTACTGTTCTTTTTTTTCAATGCGTCGATGATTAACTCTGTTATATTGGACCGAGCAATTACACGACCATCTATAGTAATGGTGCCTGAGTTATCCCACTTGAGACGCTCGGGTACAGTGACTTTCCAATGGCGAAGCAAGAGACGCGCTTTGCGCGCGTGTACTTTCGGTACCCCCACGAGTATGTCGTCCTCGGACAGTGGTGCAAGCGCCTCTTCGACCTCGTCTATTTCAGGGTGCTCCTCACGTACAGCGCTACGCTCGTTATCACGGAAGAAAAGATAGCGACGTAAAATCTGTAGATATTTTACGCACTTCTCGTAATCGTCTCTAGCTGCTTTTGAGCGTAAAACACCGTACATTTCACCATCCAGACGAGAAAAATGATCACCTGGTGTTTGCAGAGTTTTTTCATTCGTATTTCTCGCCCCCTCCTCCTCCATGACTTTAGATTGCGATGTCTCCGGTGGCGGCTCCGGCACAAGGATCATCTTACGAGCTCGCTCCATGTTTCGAGCCAAATATTTTTGAGATAAGCGCTCCTACGATCGGAGCGAGTAAGAGTGGTAAAAACGACCCGCCGTTTTGTATAATGACACGTTTCTTCGATTTCCAAGTACCGCTGCCTCTATCACCAGTATGGATCAGCTTACGCAGCGTTTGCTTATGTTTACGCAATCGGACCTTTTCGGAATCGCTTAGTTTTACGACGCCCTGCAAAACGTTCAACACACACTCGCATATGCATCTGACGAGAGGTTTATCAGCTGCGCGCGCTATACCAACACGATGTCTTTTGTCCCCATGACAAAGAGCGTTCAAGAGAGCAAGGTTTCTTTTCGAGAAATGTTTACCGCAGGCTATCGCTTTACGACCTATCGGCGCCATAGTTTTTTCCCGACTGATTAACGCACGCCTCATTCACCGCGATTTAAAGTACTTGGGCACGTAGGCAACGTACGTCCCGGCATTGGGAAATATGTTTGCTCGAAATCTAAACTCGTGTAAGCAGGCTTGAGAGAGATCGATAAAAAGATAGGAGTGAGGTTCACGCGTGGCGTCTAGATAGGCCTCACGCAAAAAAGCCGAATCTTCCGGAAAAATTTGTCTCGCGAGGTGCTGTATTTGTGCTCTGTCGCGAGGATTTTTGAACAATACCAGATACTTGGTATTCAAACTAATGTCGCGCTGTGCCTTACCTTTGTGAAATACGTTTTGCGTAACGAATATTACGCTAATATTTTTGTGATGACTACCCTTTGTAAATAAATCTAAAATAACATTGCTCGACGATTCACGCATGAGGTCGTCGAGAATGAGTAACTTTTTTTTCTCATTGTCACTCGAGTAATCCGCCATCTGTGGAAGGCCCTCTCGAAACTCGATGGGTGGCCCGTTGGGTTTAAAATCTCGTCTGTACGCGTCTTGCCATTCGGTGTAATAAAATAAGACACGGTCTAAACGTGTGTCGCAGATCTCTGGCAGGTAGGCGAGAAAGCTTTTAACGAATAAAGTTTTACTGCAGCCTGTGGGGCCGCACACGCAGCAAGTAAAAGGATGCTTCCATCGGGTGTCCATGTTTACGACGCGAATAAAGAAAATTACACGCGTGCAGCATTTTTTAAACCCTTAACTCGCTCACGCGCTCAGCTGACGATGAAGTACGTGAAAAACATCACCGTATATAGCTATGCTACGATATTTACGATCCCCGCGGCGGCGGCGGCGGCGGCGGCGGGGCGGGCGCGCGCGCGCGGAGATCACCATATCACCACGGTGGTGACTTCCGCGGTGGTGACTTCCGCAGTCATTAGCATACTCCGGCCATCGCGCGAATAAGTATATTTACCGCGTTGATCAGGTGACTTTCGCGGCTATAAGCAACCATCGCTGCGTGTTTAATGCATTGTTCCGTTGATCTCCGCGGCGCGCGCGCGCGGGTTAGCTGATCTCCGCTATAAATAGGTACGTGGGATCAGGGGATATGGGGGAAAAATAATTAACACATAAAAAAAGTTTAAATATCTACAATACATTTTTATTATTATTATTATGAAAAATATACAAAAGTTACAACATTCAACGCATTAAAATATACAATTATTCAATTGCGCTTATAGCCGAAAGGAAGCGAAACGTCGTGTTGGAAATATCTTCGCTTTCTCAGAACTATGGAACAGGATTTTTTTTTTGCTGCGCGTAATGACCTCGTGCATGCGAGTGCGTCTGATCGCATTGTATTTCAAAACGATAGGCGAGCTCTCGTCGTTATCGAAATACTCTGCGATCAAGCGCTCGATACTAGCGAAATTGATCTTGCTCGTATTGGCGCTATTAAGATAAATTCGCTTTACTTTACAGCACTCGTGAGGGATGCCGGTCGATGGGACGATCGCACGAAAGGCATAAAATTTCGGACCCCCGGAGAGAAAGCTGGTAATATAAGCTCCCTCTCCGTAGTCCTTGAGCTCGTCCGTCATACTGCCGAGAAGAGTGCCTAAAGGAGGCCTATACTCCGAAGGGTCTTTTTCGCTGCACTTGAATATACACGAATCGGTATCCAAGTAGAGAACGCGGTTGGCCGAAAGCTTTTCTATATACGAGTAAATCTCGAGACGCGCCTGCTCGGTGGTGTAGGCTGCTAGTACCACATTTGTGCTCGGCGACGACTCTACAGCGTCCTCTTTATAGCGCCAATTTGCGTACAAAAGATCCTCGCTAACCGGGAGCACGTCGAAAACTTCCTTTTCAGGCGTCGTGAGCAGTTTCAGTAGCCCCTCGCGCGTTTTGACCACATCCGTTTGTTTTAATTTCGAGCGTTGCCCAAACTTTCCCCAAAATGAATTTAAGCAGAGTTTTGCGACCGAACGTAAACCCGAATTTTTTTCAATCTTTTCCCGGTCTAACCTTATTCCTTCTTCGCGCTCGTACTCGTCAATATAACGCTCCTTGGTAGTATCGTCTGTACACTAAGACGGCCACCCGCTCGCTTGTTGTTTCTACCGAATGAAGGTATTTACGTACGCGGCAAACAGACCACCCTCACCGCTGCACTGGTCATACTGTGTGCTTTTATATTGCCATATGACAAATATCTCAGTCACGCTGTAGCCCAATTCGATTGCTTTCTGTAACTCGTGCACTACCCGTGTCCCGCTAAACTCACGCTCGGCGACTTATTCGTGGTTGCAGTCGTCCTGACGCATTTCCTCACAGCAGGAACGACAGAGACCAAAAATAAGGCGCCCGTGCATTTTTACCGGTAATACGGGCAATAATAAATTTCGCAGTGGCAAAATTTTGCATTTGACGAGTCTTTCGACGCGCGCGAGATTGTTATTCTGGCCATTCGTTAACGCGGCGCATTCCGAGCCTATGTAAATGTGCGGGTGACCGATAGGAAAGCGGCCTCGCTTACATATATACGGGTAAAGAGAGCAAATATCAGTATATTTGATCTCTTGACCCGGCCCTACAGTGCATGAGGTGACTATATTTTCAGTTCGCCCACCGAAAAACGCATCCCGCGGATTGAGCGTTATTCTACTCATTATCGGGTGAGTATCCAGATACCGTACGAACTCGGGCTGTTGCCTTTTTATCCCATTGAATTCACACTCCCACATCTCGCGCACTTCGTAGCCGAGACTCCGCATTCGTCCGACTTTTACCTGTACACTTTCGTACGCCTGTCCATACGTTTGATTAAACTTATTTTTTACCGATTCTCGGTTATTCGTAAAATATCGCGGGTAACCGTGCACGTAACAACCTTGAAATTCAAAAACGATTCCCTTAGCTGCTTCCCTCTCTCTGGGAGGGAAAGCAGGTAGGTAACCGTCCACTAAAAATCCCTCAGGCAAGCGAAACTCACGCGTCCTCCCTGCATGTACGATCTCCCGACCGATCTCGCGCTCGCAATACAGC
Source organism: Torymus aiolomorphi (assembly GCA_036365515.1). Lineage (NCBI taxonomy): Eukaryota > Metazoa > Arthropoda > Insecta > Hymenoptera > Torymidae > Torymus > Torymus aiolomorphi. The sequence continues at coordinate 96,323,286 of CM070877.1, read as the reverse complement.
AACCACTCTATTGATTTTTGCGAGTGTTTGTCAGCGCGCCTATAACCGTTCGGTGGAATTATTCCTATAGTATTCGAAACTAAAAAATTTTTACGAAAAACGTACGAACACGCCGACGCGATTGTACACGCTGATACGAACGGGTCCGTTTCGCCTACCTCGAGAAAAATTTTTCGAAATTGTATACACGCGCGCCTCAGTATTTCCACGTCCATCTGGCAATATTCGACTATCTCTTTTTGAAAGTCAAATATATAGCCAGGACTTGTATTTTCATGCCACTCGAGAAAAACGGCCCGCTCAGCTGGCGACATAGTGTTAGGGCAATAAAACTCTAGCGCTGGTAGAGACCCAACGTACCGCTGGTTCTCAAGAGTGTTAAACAGATGTGGAAAATAGCCCTTCTTACTACTTTCGGGTAAACCGAAGGTAGCTGGTAGAGCACTCAATTTCATTTGAAAATAGTTGATGCTGTCGATAAACTTGGTGTATCATCGGCATTCCACTCAAAGTAAGTGGCGTCGCTGCTCTCCTCGTCATCAGCTTCGATATTTTCGCTATCAGAATCGCTGTCGCGCAATAAATCTTCTAAGGCTGGAAAAAAATGTTTTTAGAGAACTAAATTTTTAAAAAATTTTAGGAAAAATATTAAAAATGTTTTCACTTACCCATTAGCTCCTCGTACTCGCTTATGAGCTTTCTAAAAACAGACAATCTGTCCAAGTTGCACTCGACCACAAATTCCCCGATGGTATGCTGTACATCTCGCGAATGCCTGAACGTACGAAATAATCTTGCTATCGCCCGATAGCCAGTCAGCCGTAACAAGCGTCGTAACTGATTGACAAGTTCCGTAGAAGACAACGTCCTCAGTCGTGTACACCACTCGCCGCCTCTACTATAGCGTGATTGCGCTGCGAGACGCAATACGGCTTCCCGTAAACTTTTACAAGCGACAAAATTCTCCATGGTGACGCTTCTCGTTCGAAAGAAAGACTAGTAGGACCGTAAGTGGCCCTCACCGCTTTTATAGCGCGACATTTTGGCGGTGTCAACGGCGTCGAGTGTTTTGAATACAGTATATACGTGGTATCAGAAAATACCTTTCCCTCAGGGGTTTTTGAGCATCTGTTTACGTTATGTACTCGTGCCGTCTCTGGAAAATCTCACCAAAGCGCAGGAGGTAACTTTTTTCCGTTAAAAATGTGTAGCTGGGTGAAAAATAACCCCCGAGTATTGCTATGCGTGTTCACGAGACGGAAACCCCGGTGCGTAAGCTTTACACGCGAAACATCCTGTTGCGGGGCTGCTACCGTGATATATTGTTTCGAAAAAGCAACGGGGCTTACTTTCTTCGCAACGCATGCAAGTTTCGAGGATAACCCCTTGGCATTATTGCATGGCCCTGTCACGTAGCGATAGTTTAGCTCGAAAGGTTTTCGTCATGCGTGCCGACGGGTTTGAAGAAAAATTGAGAATCCCCCGCGAAGCGGAGTACGATTACAATGGCAGTCGTACAGCTTTTCGATAAGAAAAGAAACTCTACAGATGTTAAAAAATCTCTTCCTGTAAAAACCCGAAGTATCCTTCCAAGGGTTGTTTTCTACACCTACACGTGGTTCTGTTTTTCTCACGTGCAGATACTTAACTACTCGTTCCGTGCGCGCGCTCGTAGAACCAGAAACTTCTGCGAGGCCGCTGTGCTTAAACCATGAAAGAGTAATAAAAAATGTTCATTCGGGAAAAATTTCGCCGAGGTTCTCCGCGGCAAAACATATGCGCTTTCATCAGAGCGTCTGGAAACCCGGCATGTCGTAAATTTCATTTTCGAAAAGCGTCGAAATACAGTCTGTCGTGGCATCCCCGAAAGAAAGATGTACCGACGACACATTGCTTTTTTACGTTTTTTACTCATCCCCACTCTAGCTGCCCTCACTAACAGCAGTGTGTGTGTGTGTGCGTGTGTGTGTGTGTGTGCGTGCGTGTGTGTATTTGTGTGTGTGTGTGTATGTGTGTGTGTGTGTGTGTGTGTGTGGTGTGTGTGTGTGTGTGTGTGTGTGTGTGTGTGTGTGTGTGTGTGTGTGTGTGTGTGTGTGTGTGTGTGTGTGTGTGCTAAGTACTGCAAGTGTCAGCATCGTTATTATTAATACAAATTTTATATTTCGCACTTAAAAACAATGATTAAAAAGTGCAATCGAAATAAAATGTTTGCGATTGACTGAATGCGTATGGTGTGCTTCTAAAATAGTAATTCGTATTATAAGTTAAAATAAAAAATGTTCGTTAGTGATGTCGATATTTATATTGCCGTAAGACCAACTGTAAAATAGTAATTCGTGTATAAGTTAAAATAAAAATTGTGCGTTCGTGATGTCGGTAGTTATGTTAACGTAAGACTAACTTTCTTCTACGATTAAATAAATAAAAATTTATTTTTTTCATCAACAGCTTTTTTATTTGCAGATCTCTCCTTTACACCAACTCCCTATTCCCACCCCCAACTTATTACGAACATACACACACACACACACACACACGCGCAAACACAAACACACACACACACACACACACACAAACACACACACACACGGTCTATACAGCGAGAGGGCCCGCTCCAGCACTCTATGGGACTATATGGCGTAGAGCCTATAGCCAAAGGTCTCTCCCACCACCACCACAACCACCACGACGAGTCGGGGCATATACGGCGGCACGCGCCTGGTAGGTATAGTGGCATGGCATCATGGCGGGGGCGGTAAGTGGTCCGTTATTTATGGGTAATAATCCGACCCATTGTTTATCATTATTATCTTGTGTTCACACCTGCTAATGACCTTGTCACACTTGGGACCCATACACACACAGCACGCGGTCTATACAGCGAGAGGTCTTTATGGCGTAGCGCGTATAGCCAAAGGTCTCTCCCCCACCATCCCCGAGTTGAGGCATATACGCCGCCACGCGCCGGGCTGGTATAGCGGCATAGCGTCATGGCGCGAGCGGTAAGTAGGACATTATTTATGGGGTAATAATTCTGTTCACACTTGGGGCCCATACACACAGCACACGGTCTATACAGCGAGAAGCCTTGCACCCTACGGGTCTTTATGGCGTAGCGCGGACAGCCAAAGCGCTCGCCACCCACCACCTCGAGTCAAGGCATATACGGCAACACACGTAGGGCACGTATAGCGGCATGACGTCATGGCGGGTGCCATAAGTGGGCCATTATTTATGGGGTTATAAATCACCCCCCATTGTTTACACTAATTAGCTTGTGGCCACACTTGCTACTGTAAACACTTGGGTTAATGACCTTGTCACACTTGGGGACCCATACACGCCGCACAGCGGGGTGCCACATGGCCCCTACACACCACACCGCGGGGGGCCGTCTCGCTATACCGGTCCCCTTACTACTACGATTGCATGTAAAATAAAAATTTGCAAAGAAGTGACGTGTTAGTGAAATTTCAAAATAATTAATTGTTGATATTAGCACCATATTACATAAAACTTACCGTCCGAGTAATACAATTTTCGTGAATACTTTGGCGTTGAACTTTCTTTTTCCTCAATACTTGCACGAGAAGCCATCGATATCTTTGAACAGGATACCACTGAATCTGTCTCGATCGAGTCATCAGAATTCACCACTTGAGAAAAACTATAGACAGTAGGCGGTGTTTCTTCTTCGCTATCTAAAAATAAAAAATTACTTAATTATATGTAAATGTTAAGATTTTCATTCTATAGTGGTTCTCGACGATTTGCAGGTCGTTTAAGGGAGTGCCAGAGCCATTTACAAATTCCAAGAATTAATTTGACATTTTTCGAAAAAATTACATTCAATTATTTTCAAGCCATTGTTAGTTATCCAGTTTTGAAATAATTTAAGTAGGCGCCAAAGTCATGTCGATTAGTTTTTCAAAGTTTTCTCTTCGAATAATTAACCGATTCAACTGAAATTTCGGAAGAATATTTAAAATTTTTAAACGAAGTGCGCTCAAGTCTTCAAACTTAAAAAAAATATCATCTTTTCATATTCATAATTTATAGGTTATGTTACCATGCAAGTTTTTCAAGGTTTCCTCGGTAATTAATTGATTATTTAAGTTGCAATTTTGAGAAATAACTAAACATTAATATTCAAAGGGCACTCAAGTCTCGAAAATACCAAAAGATAAGAATTTTTTAATTTATATAATAAAAACGTATTTTACTGGATACAGTGCCTCCTCCATTTGAAATACATTGACGGCAGCGTCACCTTGAGGAGGCTAGACTCTATTAAGGTTGTATTAGCCGTAAGGTTCCTGTCAAAAGTTAGGTTTTTACGTTAAAACTGTGATAAATAATTAAGTAAAGTAATTGATCAATTTTTAGTTCTCGCGATCAATGTCTTATTGCAATTGGAATATTATAAGCTTTAAAAATAAAAAATCAAAGCAAAATTGTAAACTTGGCACTATACTTTTTAGAAATCATCATGACGCTGAAATTAGTGCATTTTGATCGATTTTGAAAGGAAAGTGCCAACTTCACAATTTTGCTTTGATTTTTGAATTTTAAAGCTTATAATATTCCAATTGCAATAATACATTGATCGCGAGAACTAAAAATTGAATTGCTTTATATAATTATTTATCGCAGTTTTAATGTGAAAAACTAACTTTTGGCAGGGACCTTTCGGCCAATACAACCTTAATCTTGGTTGTAGCTTTAAAAAAATAAATAACACGTTATAATTGTTTTTTAAAGTGATGGTCAGAGGTAAAACACAATACGATTACTTATTGAATTGGGCGGTAAAATTTAAAACAATATGCAAATTTTCAATTTTAGCAATAAAAAAGGTTTTGAGAATTGAAATGAAAAGTAAAAGAGATTCTTTAAAATTCGAATAGCTTATAGTTGCTAACCTCAAAGTTTAATATTGGTTAAGTGTACGTACTACAGTATTATATCAATTAGTAAAGATGCATTAAAATTCACTTAATAAGATTTTCGGCTTATACCGAATAAATTATTCTTAGCACGTTTAATAAAAAAGTAAGAGAAAATTTGGCTGAATTTTATCATATTCAGTGATTATGACAATAATAATAATCAGAATGTATTACATATCAGACATTTTAATCCATAAATAAGTGATGATACTGTATGACATTATCACTTAATTATTTCATACTTTTTACATATAAAAGTGGGTATATTTACCTTACCTTAAAACTTTCTCCGATGGGCCTTTTATATGGTCCAGAACCATAGTCATCGATGAAATAAGTTTTTTCACTAACCGTAAGCTTTGAAATTTTCCTGTGGATGGATTGACTCCAGATTTGAACTAAATTACTCCTGAATAGTATAATTCTCATATGAGTGTAGGGATTTAGGATTAAATGTCGGAAAAAATTTTTACATCAGAAAAATTATGAAAAAATATAAAAAATTTAAAACAATTAAAAAAAAACTTTTGAAAAACAGCACAATTTTTTTTTTCTCATTAGATCAAAAATCCCTACACTCATATGAGAATTATACTATTCAGGAGGAATTTAATTCAAATCTGGAGTCAATCCATCCACAGGAAAATTTCAAAGCTTACGGTTAGTGAAAAAACTTGTTTCATCGATGACTATGGTTCTGGACCATATAAAAGGCCCAACGGAGAAAGTTTTAAGGTAAAGTAAATATACCCACTTTTATATGTAAAAAGTATGAAATAATTAGTTTACATTTATGTATTAAAATGTGACTTCTTATTTCAGAGAAAAAAGGTGTCTAGCCCCCTTAATCGTAGAATATGGACATAGACCTATACCTCAGTAACTAACACTTACCATCAAAAGGCAATACGGGAGGCTTAGCTTGCCGTTTCTTATCATTTGTCGGTTTTGTAATATAGTTACGGGTTCCATTTGATAGTGCCTTTTTAATTATCTCATTTTCTTCATCTTTTTCTAACCGTTTAAGCGTTCTCAACTTTTCCTAAAAATATTAAATTTAATTATTTATCATGAATTTTTTACAAATAACAAGTCTGCGAGATTGTACGCAAAATTTATTAAAAAATTCTTTGCAAAGTTTTCATTCAGAAAAGAAAAATGACGTTATGTAAGAACTTAATTCCAGTATTGCATTCTACGTGGTAAAACGCATAAGGGTTTTTTAGTTCCCCAAGCTTACTTTTTTGCAATACAAAAGTATAGCGTTACATGGTACATGAATACATACCATTAATTGTTTTTACGTTAATATTAAACTGATAAACACAATTTTGTTCTGAGAATAGAATTTCATCTGACATGAAAAATAGCTATCAAAAAATTGGAAATGCAAGTATCGCAGAACACCTTCAAACTATCGCTATTTCATCTATAAAATCGCCAAAAAATTCTAATTCAGCCACTTTTAAGATCGCTAGGAACACTCATAAACTACCCCTATTTGTTCTGTAAAATAAGAAAAAAGTTCTAATTCAGACAAAACATGAACACGCAGGAGGCAATGGACAACCCAAGTTAATCTTCTGGAACGTTGCAGGAATTACAAAGTTGAATAATGAATCGTGGAAACTCTTAAAAGAGCACGAAGTTATTGGACTGACAAAAACTTGGCTAGAGGAGAAGATGATACGCACATACCTCAAGGAGTATAACTACAGGACAATTGCGGCCACGAAAGTAAATACGAAAGGCAGAGCCAAGGGCAGGCTACTACTAGCCACGAGAAAAGGAATATCTGTGGAAAAGCTGAGTCATACCGCCCAAACAGCATACAAAGAGATAATAGGAAGCAAGATAAGAATGGGAAAAAAATGCTTATTGTATTAACGTACATGAGAGAAAAAAAGAGGAAGGAACTGTGAAGTAATCGAAGGCGAAGTAGAAAGAAACATAGAAAAACCTCTAATAATAAGCAGTGACTTTAACGCTAGAACGGCGGAGCAGGACGAAGATGAATTGAAGAAGAAGAAAGAAGAAAAAGTAAAGATAAAAATCTAAACACGGAGAGGTGCTTTTGAAGAAGCTAAGGGACCTACGTTTACATATTGTAAACGGAAGCTTGGAAGGAGATGGGGAAGGAGAGTTCACATACATAGAAGGAGGGGGTAGGTCGGTGATGGACTACGTGATAATAAACGAGGAAGGGAGAAGAGATTATGAACTTGAAAGTAGGACTAAACACGGACTCGGACCACCAACCCCTATATATTAAACTAGAAGAGTCGGGAAACACTACAGCAAAGAAAGGGAAGAAAAATAGTCCAGTCAAATTAGACTTTTTTCAAAACAAAATTAATATTAGGATGCGACAACATTTTTCTTGTTCAGTGGGCCAATACAGAGCTACTGTAAAAAAAGAAACTCGCAACTCCTGGCGGAATTGTTTATATCATTGTTTAAAGGGTCAAAATATGGTTTTTTGCATTTTGCGAAAAAGCTAATGCTCGGATGAAGTTCAATGTATGGAAGAAGTTATAGGAATTAAAAAGACCTACAAAACGAGCTCTTATTTATTAAGATTCGTCAATTAATTACGTCGCAAATTGAATAAAACAATTAAATTTAAGTTTTTCGATTTTTTGCAATAAAAAATGTTAGTTATTGATTAAAACTTTGCATATTTGGATAGGTCTTTTCACCAAAAAAATACCGTTTTGACATTTGCGATAACTTAATTATTTATTGCTAAAATCCATTTTGCAACAAAAAACACTTTTTTTTTTAAAATTAAGTATTACAGGAATGGGAGGTCGCATCGTCATGGGGTGAAGCTTATTCTCTTCTTAAAGAGTTGTACTTTAATTTCTCCATAAGAAGTATACCGCGTTTTTTAGTTAAAAGCTATGAAAAATGGATTCACAAAAAGAGCAGATAATTAACGCTAATCGCTCGACTGCGCGCTACCTAAAATCTGAATTAGAACGTCAAAATGACATACGCTAAAAAATTTAGCTTTTCTCAGCAACTAATTAATGGATTTGAATGATTCTCTTTTAATTTGGGGTAGCACTAAAAATTATGACGACCTATCGTAATCGTTTTTTAATAAAATTGTTTTTGAATGTGTAATTGTTTATTTGACTATTAATTTTGCAAAAGGAACTAAAAATTGATATTCTTCTAAATTTTTTCAATGTAATAATTGAAGTTATTTATTATTGAACATTTCTTTGATTAATGTTTGAATTAAGCGAATTGCAGTCTGTTTAAAATTATTAATTAAAATTATTTACATACATTTCACCTTACATAATTACTCCAAATTACTCAAAATTACTAAAAATGAAATGTTCAATAATAAATAACTTCAATTATTACATTGAAAAAATTTAGAAGAATATCAAATTTGGTTCTTTTCGCAAAATTAGTAGTTAAATAAACAATTACAGATTAAAAAACAATTTTATTAAAAAACGATTAGGATAGGTCGTCATAATTTTTAGTGCTATCCCAAATTAAAAAAAGAATCATTCAAATCCATTAATTAGTTGCTGAGAACAGCTACATTTTTCAGCGTATATCATTTTGAAGTCTCTAATTCAAATTTTAAGCAGCGCGCGATCGAGCAATTAGCGTCAATTACCTGCTCTTTTTGTGAAGCCATTTTTTATAGCTTTTAACTAAAAAACGCGATATACTTCTCATGGAGCAATTAAAGTACAACTCTTTAAGAAGAGAATAAGCTTCACCCCATGTCGATGCGACCTCCCATTCCTGTAATAATTAATTTAAAAAAAAGAAGTGTTTTTTGTTGCAAAATGGATTTTAGCAATAAATAATTGGGTTAACGCAAATGTCAAAACGGTATTTTTTTCGTGAAAAGACCTATCCAAATATGCAAAGTTTTAATCAATAACTATAATAGAACATTTTTTATTGTAAAAAATCGAAAAACTTAAATTTAATTGTTTTATTCAATTTGCGACGTAAATAAATGACGAATCTTAATAAGTAAGAGCTCGTTTTGTAGGTCTTTTTAATTCCTACAACTTCTTCCAAACATTGAACTTCATCCGAGCAGTAGCTTTTTCGCAAAATGCAAAAAACCATATTTTGACCCTTTAAACAATGATATAAACAATTCCGCCAGGAATTGCGAGTTTCTTTTTTTACAGTAGCTCTGTATTGGCCCACTAAACAAGAAAAATGTTGTCGCATCCTAATATTAATTTTGTTCGAAAATCACCCTTTTTCGAGCCAATTTGACTGGACTAAAATGGGATACGGACTGGTCAGTGAAAGCAACAGAGAAGTACAGAAAAAAATAGAAGAAATCGACATCGACAACGTAAAGAGAAGCTGGACGGAAGTGAAGAGGAGGATCCAAGAAACAAGGCTAAATAGAAAGAAAAGGGAAGCAGAAGGAGGTACGAATGAAAAATGATGGGTCGAATCATGTCACGATAGTAAACTGAAACTGAAAGAGATGCTGAGAAGGTGTAAAAAGGGAGAAGCAGAAGTAATGGACTACAAAAGAGAAAGGAAAAGTTATAGACAATGGATACACAGAAAGAAAAAGAAATGGGGATACAAACTTTGAAGAAATGTTGAGAGACAAAAGTGAAAAAAGCTTCTGGAAGCTAGTAAACGAAAAAAGAAAAGAAAGAACATAAGTGGTCGATGAAACTTCGGAAGAAAACTAGATAGAACACTTCAAGATACAGCTAGAAGGAAAGGACATGGACTAACGGAGAGAAAGAGATCGGGTATACAGGTCAACATGGGAAGATGAAGAGATTAGAGAAGAGGAAATTGAGAGGTCTCTGACAAAAATGAAAACGAAGAAGGCATCGGGGAAAAACGAGATACCAAACGAGGTGTGGATATTCGGAGGAAAGAAGGCGAGGAAGTCCCTATTAGTGCAGATGAATACAGTATGGAAAAAAGGAGAAATGCCAGCAGAATGGACAGAGGAATCGTGAAACTTGGTAAATATAGTATTATATGGAAATATTAAGGCAGAGACTGAACGACCAATTTGAAGGAGAGGGAATCCTGGATGAGATCGCCAATAATGTTATTTCCGGAATACAATTTTGAGTCTGCAAGAGAGCTATAAAAAAATTCGCAACCCCGCAAGCACCGCGGAACACCCCGAAACTACCCCTTTCGACCGAAAAATTCGCAAAAAAAATTCTAATTCAGCCGTTTTTGAGGTCGCCAATAATTTTATTCCTGGAATACAATTTTGAGTATGCAGGATAGCTACAAAAAAATTGGCAACCCCGCAAGCACCGTGCAACACCCCCAAACTACCCCTTTCATACCCGAAAAATTGCAAAAAAAAATCTAATTCCTCCGTTTTTGGGATAGCCAATAATTTTATTGCCAGAATACGAATTTTAGTATACAAGATATCTACAAAAAAATTGGCAATACCCAAAGCATCATGGAACACCCTCAACCTACCCCTTATTTTGCCTAGTATTTCCGCGATACATTTTTTGTATGTCTTTTTCGGGCGAAAGGGGTAGTTTGGTAGTTTTCCGCGGTGCTTGCAGGGTTGCCAATTGTTTTGCAGCTACGCTTCATGCTCAAAATTGTATTCTGCCCTAGCGGAAATGATTTTTGTAAATAACTGTTAATAACTGTTAATAACTGTAAATAACAGTTTATAAGTGTTTGATTTGAGACGTTAATAACAGTTATTTATAGTTATTTACAGTTATTTACAGTTATTAACAGTGATTAACAGTTATTAACAGTTATTTACAGTTTTGCAGAAAAGTACCTGCGAAAACGGAGGTACTGATAAAGGGTATTAACAGTTATTAACGGTTATTAACAGTTATTAACAGTTATTTACAGATATTTACAGTTATAAACAGTTTATTTTTTTCGCTATAATACTAACTTTTTTCTTATCAACAAAACTGTAAATAACTGTTAATAACTGTTAATAACTGTTAAAAACTGTTAAAAACTGTTAATAACCGTTAATAACTGTAACTAACTTTTATCACCACCTCCGTTTTCGCAGTTACTTTTCTGCAAAACTGTAAATAACTGTTAATAACTGCTAATAACTGTTAATAACTGTAAATAACTGTAAATAAGTGTAAATAACTGTTATTAACGTCTCAAATCAAACACTTATAAACTGTCATTTACAGTTATTTACAGTTTTTTACAGTTTTTTACAGTTATTTACAGTTATTTTCATTTTTCATTTCCACTAGGGTGGAAATACAATTATTGGCGATCTCAAAAACGGAGGAATTAGAATTTTTTTACGATTTTTCTGTATGAAAGGGTGTTCCGCGGTCCTTTGGGCACTGCCAATTTTTTTGTAGGTATCTTGTATCCTAGAATTCGTATTCCGGCAATAAAATTATTGGCGATCCAAAATCGGCTGAATTAGATTTTTTTTGCGATTTTGTCGGTCGAAAGGGGTAGTTTGGGGGTGTTCCGTGGTGCTTTCAGGGTTGCCAATTTTTTTGTAGCTCCCCTGCAGGCTCAAGAATATATTCCGGAAATAAAATTATTGGCGATCTCAAAAACGGCTGAATTATAATTTTTTCTAAGACTTTTTCGGTCGAAAAGGACAAAATGGGGTGTTAAGGGGTGAGGTTTTGTTGTTTTTTATTTTTTTGCACTTTTACTTGTTGTTCATTGCATTTTCGTCGTTGTAGAATCGATTCCGGGCGGAAATCATAATTTTTTAGAAGTTTGAATTTTCGTTGGAGTCGCAACGTTGCAAACTTCAACCACATCATATTACGTGTTTGAAGTTTGCAACGTTGGGATTTAACGAAAAATCGATTTTTGAAAAATCGCTTTTTTCCAATTGGACGGAGTTTATTATCATCAAGAATGATAAAATATATGTAAAAAACAAAAAATAATTGGAAAACAAGCCACCCCCATCCACCCAAAGCACCCTTTATGTAGATCAGTCCATAATAAAAATTCTATTTTGGTTGCTTTTGGTTTTTTCCCCGATTTTAATGTTGCTTATGGATTCTGGCGATAAAACCGTACCAGAAAACAATTGGCGACCAAATTGAATCGCCGGAACACCCCCAAACAGTTGATTATATAGACGTGCAAGTGGAAAAAAATTCTATTTTCGTTGCTTTTGGTTTTTTCGCCGATTTTATCGTTCCTAATGAATTCTGGCGATAAAACTGTACCAGAAAAAAATTGGTGACCAAATTGAATCCCCGGAAGACCCCCAAACAGTCGATTATATAGGGGTGCAAGTGGGAAAAAAATTTTATTTTCATTGCTTTTGGTTTTTCCCCGATTTTATTGTTGCTTATGGATTCTAGCTATAAAGCTGTACCAGAAAAAAATTGGCGAATAGATTGAATCCCCGGAACACCCTCAAACAATCGATTATATAGGGATGCAAGTGGCAAAAAAAATTCTATTTTCGTTGCTTTTGGTTTTTTCCCCGATTTTATTGTTGCTTATGCATTCTGGCGATAAAACTATTTCAAAAGAAAAAACCGCTGCTAATTCATTGGCCCATGCCTTCCTCAAACTTAATCTGCTCATTCCTTTAATTAAGTTTTAATAACAAAATTTATAATTTTTGCATCAATTTATGACATAATTATAATTTAATTCATTTATGAAGAGTAAAATGTATTAAATTTTAAATTATGTATAAAATTTGAATAAAAGAATAGGTATGATTTTCTTTTTAAATTATGTGTGAAAAATAAATAAAATGATTGTAATATTATCATCAAAACTTTTTAAGATTCCTAAATAACCTTTACTTCAAATGGGGGTGTTCCGGGCATTCAATTTGGTCGCCAATTTTTTTTTTTGGTACAGTTTTATCGCCAGAATCCATAAGCAACAATAAAATCCGGAAAAAAACTAAAAGCAACGAAAATACCCTACTGAAAAAATGCAACTGATTATCAGCTGATAATCAGGTGATTTTTTTTTTTTTTTTTTTTTGTTTTTCCGAGGTACTAGGTGAATCTTCCGAGGCCCCCGTCCTTGCTTACAGCATGGAGGGGGGCCCACTAAGACCATCACGAAGCGCCGGGCTCCGCGGTGTGAGGGATTTCTACCCCCTAAACACCCAAAATCTTTCCCGCGGCGTTCACCGGAATCCGGTCCGGAACTGTTATACACATTACTTCGGACCGGTCGGCGTTTCTATGCCCTACGGCAATCTTATATATCTTGTCTGGTCTGTCTATTTTTCGTCTTCTGTATCAGTTTTCAAGGCAACCGTCAGTCTTTTTGCCTTGTAGTACGTGAGTCACGTAGCGTGCTATGTCGTCCCAGTTTTGTTTGCTTGACAGCATCAGTGTCACGACGTTCTCCGGTGTGATGTCACCTGTCTTCGTCTGTAGTCTGTGTCTCGCGACTATCCAGCGGGGGCACACGAAAAATGTGTGCTCCGCGTCGTCTCTATTATGTCCGCAGTACCTGCAGGACGGGGTCGTTACCTTCCCCATCCGATGCAGATACTGGCGGAAGTATCCGTGTCCGGATAGGAACTGAGTCAGGTAAAAATTCACCTCCCCAGCTCCTCTCTTATGCCAGAGTCGCACGTCCGTTATGAGGCGTCTCGTCCACTTGGCTTTGTCGCTGTCTGTCCATCGCGTTTGCCAGGATGTCAGCGTCGTCGTCCGTGCGTCTATGGAGGCCCTCGCTCTTCCCCTTTCTTCGCTGTACTCGTAGATCCTCTTCCGCTCGAGAGCGAGAAGGTCTACTGGGACAACCCCTGCGATCACTAGTACCGCCACCTCTGCGACGGTGTTGTAACCCGCTTCCCAAGGGTCTGAGTCCACCTCGTTAATCAGTTTGGTCCAACTTTCCTTTTTACTGTCATTGATAGCGCGCCTCAGTTCTTTGCGCGCTACCCGGTACTCCTCCGAGTGGGCCATCGCGTCCGCTCTGTCGCAGGTGCACTGGGCCCTCCGTCGGAGCCGTAGGCATTCGCGTCGGAGGCGCGCGATATCTTCGGTCCACCAGTACACCGGTTCTTTGTCACGTCTCGTCCGTTTTCTTGGCATAGAGGCGTCACAGAGCTGTCTACAGAGCCCCGACGTTTCCTCTGTTAGCTTTTCAGCCTTTTCCCTACCACCGATGCCGCAAGGGATCGCCGTTGTCGGGTCCGGTTCACTGTCCAGCTGTGTCGTCAGTTTGTCAACGTCTAGTTTTTTCATGTTCCATCCCGCGGGAGTTTGGGCGGTCCCTGTTCTGTTCTGTGCTTTGTCGGTCACTCCGAAGATGATGTACTGGTGGTCGCTGGCCGTGTAGCCCTCGAACACCCGCCACCCCTCGACATTTTGGAGAAGTCCAGTCGTCACAAAGGTCACGTCTGGGATGGATGCGCCATAGCCGGGTCTCCTGTATGTCGTCGCCTGTCCCACGTTTGCTACTGTTAGATCTAGCCTCGCGGCCAATTCCAACAGAAGCCGTCCACGTTTGTTCGTCGTCGTCATGCCCCACTCAATGGCTCTGGCGTTAACGTCCCCCACGAATATAACGGGACTGGGGATGCCCCTAAGCGCGTCCTCGAGGGCCCCCACCTTTCGTTCGAACTCCGCGGCGCTACAGTTCGGAGTAAGATACACGCTGACATACGTCACATCAGACACCCGAGCCCAGACGTAGTCCTCGCCCCTCCCTTGGCTTGTGATACGCGACCTGGCCCGCCCCCGGAACCACAGCGCCGCAGAACGGGAGGTATTAACGAACCAAGTCGGGCTGTCTCTGTTTCTGTACGGCTCGCTTATCATTATAACGTCCGCGTTCATCTCCTCGGCAAGCTGGGGCAGTAAGGCATGAGCCAGGCTACTGCCGTTCAAGTTGCCTTGGAGCACTGTCGTCGTCTTGTTAAGTGCGAACGGTCCTCTGTCTCGCTCTTGCCTCCGTCAGCGCTGTTTTGAATGCGGTGCAGAGCGCCGTGCCCGGAACGTGAGCTGCCCCTCCGCCTTCCTGTGATGGGCACAAGAAACAGAGGGGAGCACCCGTGCAGGCCCCAGCCCTGTGTTCATTTTTTCCACACTTCCAACAGCAGTCGCGTCTGTCCGGTCCTTTACAGTTTGTACGGTAATGGCCGTAGCCGAGACACTTGTAGCATCTCAGCACCATCAGTCGGGTCCTCACTCGGCAGCTGACAAACCCTATCTTTATACGTCCCATCTCGAGTAGCCGTGTCGCGTCTCGGTCTCCGAGCTCGCAGATAGCCATCTTCTGTCCTCGGCTGTTTGGCCCGAGGACCGAGACTCGTCTATCCGCGCCCGGGTTCAGTACTCCGTCTAGTGCGATTCGTACTTCGTCAGTATCTGTAAGGCAATCCAGGTCCAGTATCTCCAGGGTCACTTTTCGGGTCATGTCCTTGATTGTCCCCTGTTCGCCTAGCATCTCCAGGAGACATCCACTCAGGTTTCCGTGAGTGCTTCCATCTCCTTTGGTACGTACTAGTGCGGCGCCGCCCTTCGTCTTTGTGACTCCTCTGATTTGAAGGTTGTTATCAGAGGTGTCAACCGTACGTAGCGTCTGCACCACGTCCGCGAAGGTCTTGCCGTCTTTGGGCACGATTAGCACTACGCCGCCCCGTTGTTTAGAGGCCTTGCAGTTTGGACGTAGTGGCGGTCTGGGGCCCTCCATTGCTTTTTTCTTCTTGTTCTTCTTTTTGTTCTCCATAGTTTTCCAGCCTTCTTGGGGATTTTTACCTGTGCCTACTTGGGTTTCAACCAGGTCCCCTCTGTCGTTATTTTTTCATATTTTCCATTTCCTCTTCCATCCTCTTCACCTTTTTCTTCAGCTTGTATAGCCTTCTTTGTGTTTCTTTAGCCTTTCCTCCATTTTCTTGTTTTTCTTTCTGCTTGTGCACTTTCTCTTTGCTTTCTTTTCTTACTATGGCTATCCTTGATCTAGCTATAGGTTATGCGAGCACGTGGAGTTTCTTTATCTCCTTCAGTTATTACAAAATTACAGTTCATTTTTTATTTTATAACTATTTTGAAGCCCTGTTGATGTTCCCTTATCCTTGTTTATAGAATATTATTACTATTTTTATCTGTATGTATTTGACTAAGCTACCATCTTAAAAAATTGAACCCTTCTCTATTTATTTATTCCAGAGTAAGAAATTCATTACATTACATGTATAGTAACCCTGACATAGGAAAATAAATTTCGTGTTTGCAGGTTCGGAGTATAGAAATTCTTAAAACTAAACTATCACTAAATCTTAAAATTAAATAAAAACATCGTTATTCTTGTTAACATTAAAATAGAATTTGAATAGCCACAATCTGTAGATTGAAGATTTTTATTACATCTACTTAAATCATTTTTGATTTATAACAGTATTATAAAATTTGAATAACAAGTTATTCAAATTTTATTCTTGTTAACATTAAAATAGAATTTGAATAGCCACAATCTGTAGATTGAAGATTTTTATTACATCTACTTAAATCATTTTTGATTTATAAAAATCTTCAATCTACAGATTGTGGCTACTCAAATTCTATTTTCTAATAACAAGTTATTCAAATTTTATAATACTGTTATAAATCAAAAATGAAGATTTTTATTACATCTACTTAAATCATTTTTGATTTATAACAGTATTATAAAATTTGAATAACTTGTTATTAGAAAATAGAATTTGAATAGCCACAATCTGTAGATTGAAGATTCTTATTACATCTACTTAAATCATTTTTGATTTAAATCAGTATTATAAAATTTGAATAACTTGTTATTCAAATTTTATAATACTGTTATTTTATAATAACTTGTTATTCAAATTTTATAATACTGTTATAAATCAAAAATGATTTAAGTAGATGTAATAAAAATCTTCAATCTACAGATTGTGGCTATTCAAATTCTATTTTAATGTTAACAAGAATAAAGATGTTTTTATTTAATTTTAAGATTTAGTGATAGTTTAGTTTTAAGAATTTCTATACTCCGAACCTGCAAACACGAAATTTATTTTCCTATGTCAGGGTTACTATACATGAAATGTAATGAATTTCTTACTCTGGAATAAATAAATAGAGAAGGGTTCAATTTTTTAAGATCGTAGCTTAGTCAAGTACATACAGATAAAAATAGTAATAATATTCTATAAACAAGGATAAGGGAACATCAACAGGGCTTCAAAATAGTTATAAAATAAAAAATGAACTGTAATTTTGTAATAACTGAAGGAGACGCAAATAAAAATAGGACATTGAAATTGAATTGCCATCGAATCGACTAAGGACAAGCAAGTGTTCAAAGTTTAGTCTGAGGATAGAGATAAAGAAACTCCACGTGCTCGCATAACCTATAGCTAGATCAAGGATAGCCATAGTAAGAAAAGAAAGCAATGAGAAAGTGCACTAGCAGAAAGAAAAACAAGAAAATGGAGGAAAGGGTAAAGAAACACAAAGGAGGCTATACAAGCTGAAGAAAAATGTGAAGAGGATGGAAGAGGAAATGGAAAATATGAAAAAATAAGGTGAAAGAAAAGAAAGGGAATGGAAGGCGAGAGAGGAACTGATGCAGGTAAAGGTGAGGAAGGATAGGAAGAGGACGGATGATAGACTGTGGAAAATTAGAGAGTGATTAAAAACGTTTTTAATAAAGCCTTTGCAATGCGATTGTCAAGTCCGTTTAAAAGGAGCCTGTGATTGGTCGACGGTGGTGTTTGTGTTTTGCTTAAGGGGACAAGCCATGGTTGAACCTGAAAAAAAAAGCTATTGTATTAATTCTTTAATAACAAAGCCAATATATAATTTTAAGAGTTTAAACTTTTTTTTATTATTAAGTTATACAATTACCTATAATTTAAGACTACATCATCCAGGTGTTTAAGATTTTGGTCTTGCAGTCCATTAGATTAAGATACCCTTCTGAATTAGAAACTGGCATGTCATTGCCGCAGGAAATTTTTTGAACAAAGCAAGGCAGGGGTCTGGTGTTACTTAGGAGTACCTTTGTAGTTATACCAGTTATAGAAAATGTGAGCTACTTTTTTTTTAAAAAATTTTTAAATTGTTTTTTAATGAAAAATCTAATTTTTTTATGTTTTTTTTATTAAAATTTCAATATTTTTTGTAATTTTATTTTATATTTTTTTTTCTAAAGCCTTTTTCAAAAAAGTACCTCACATTTTCTATAACCAACACAATTTAAAAGATACTCCTAAATTTCCAAACCTCTAGCTTGCTTTATTTAAAAGAAATCCTGCGGCAAAGTCCCTGTAAATACAAAAAACAAGTTATTCAGAAATTCAATTCAAAGTTTTGGTTTTCTATAACTTTATATAAGTTTCAAAACTACTTACCAAAAATTTTTTTTCATTCTGTATGATATACTTTAGTGGAAAAATGAAACAGATGCCAATTAGATGAAAGTAGTCCTGGCTAAATCATTTTAACTGTTGAATAAACCTATAAAAAAGAATTTCATTAATTCAACAATATTTTTAAATTTTTTAGATTAATACATAAATGTTGTACTTATTTTTTTTTTCGTACTAGGCTGAAAACATTGTTAGTCATAAATGTTATTGACAGTAAAAATAACCTCAAAATAAATTAATCCTTTTATGAGAGCCAATAACCCACCTGTAAAAAGAAAAAAATTAATAAATATTATATTAGCTATTATCGCATAAAAATAACTTTTTACCTACTCTAGTAAGAACCTGGTGCATATAACTCTTCAGGTAAATTCAATTACAGTCTCCTTCGTTTTCTCCTATTTTCTAAAGTGTTTTTTTCGGCATTCCTCTCAGCATGAAATAATCTGATGTCATTGCTTTTCTGTGCCCACTCAATTGCAGCTACTCCAGGTTTCACATCAAAGGCTTCCATAATATTCAGAAAACCAACTCTTCCATCGTTGAAGCAAGTGACAGCAATACAAGCACCTGCTGTGACCACATGTACACCACTGAAGGAGGTCTTGGTTACAATCTTCCAAACTGAATTATTAAAACTCTCATTACTATTTTGGGTGTAACCGCCTAAACATCTGTGAAGCAGCTCCTGTTCAGAGAGATCTTTGTAAATTGGTTTCAACTGCTCCATAATCACTGCAGGAATACTGTCTTTATGATGAAAATCTTTTAGTTTTTTTTGAGCCTTCACTTTTCGCCACTTGCACCAACTGCTCTGTCCTGGTGGCCATAAATGATGTTGAGGATTCTGGTCTGTGGAAATCTTGTGGTAGTTCGTAGCCCATATAGCATTCAGCATTTTTTCTACAGAGTCCGTGTTGTTTCTGATGGCATTACCATAATATGTGATGAGCTGATCAATTACTTTTGCTGTTAATCGTCCTTGGCCTCCAATGGTTTTTCCATCGTCTAATAACTTTTTTCCAAAATTTTTCTTTAAATTCCTGAGTCTAGTTCCCATTCGTTTCTGGACGTGTCCCACACACTCCTTCTTCTCAACTTTAACTTTATCTCCATACGGTTTGGCCTGGCACAAAGCACTGTACACTTTCGAATCTCCATCTCCAATGTAATGATGGTATTTTACATTATACTTTTCTTGAGATCTTCTAAACATTTCCACAACTCCATCGACTTCCATCTTTCCAGCACTTCCTTCATGGTTTGCTGCACATTTATCTTGATGATCACTGAACCAGTCTTCATATTCTTCTGTGCCTTTTCTATTTTCCCACTTTAAACATCTTTACAAAAACTGTTCTTGATAAATATGTCAAGAACTTATTGAGAACGCAAGCCAATCAAACTTGAAATTCCTTGAAGACTGCGTCTGTTGGTTTCATAAGCATTGCTTTGAGCTCCAACTTGCTTGCTCGTGCTTATAATTCTTCTCTCTGAACAATTTTTGCACATAATGTTAAATTTGGAGCCAAGTCCTCGAATATCTTCTTCTATAATTTTAACTTGTCCTTTACATGTTGCACATACAAGAAATTTCTCCAGCTGTAAGAACAGAATGTCTATATCTATTATTCTGTTTCTTGTTTGTGACGCTTCTACAGATATATCTTTTATTTTCCCTGAAGTTGTACTTCTTTTCCTTTTGTTCGTGATTTTTTGTTGAACATTCTCTGAATTTTTGTTAAATCCTTTATGTTTTTTTTTTTCTTCCAAATTTTCTCTTCTTTCCTGGAGCTCCTGATGTTCTATTTCTCTTGTCAGAATCCATAGTGGCTAATATCTAATCCTCTATAATGTTAGTTATTAAAAAACACAAATAAAAGTCACTCACTGAACTCACTAAATTAAAAATATTAACAACATTTTGCACAGTGCAGTTAACCTAAAATCGCTGTCTTCTACACTCTCAGTTAAAAGAGTTCTACACAGCACTTTATTTACAAAAAAATTTTTTGTCAATACTGAATAAATTGCATTGAAAAATGCAGATTCAATTATATTCAAAACACTTTTAGTTTAAATCCCAACGACTATGGCGCTGACAGAACGTAAACAGATGAGATTTTAAACCATCTATATGTATTGTACGTATTATACTTTTGTATAAGTAGAGTAAAAGTAAAATACACGAGGTTTATACCTCGAGTTAAGTTTGCCTACTATGTCAATGTACATTTACGTTCTAAATTCAGTATTGTATGCTGTGAAGCATAAAATAATATAAGATTAACAATAGTATATCTAAAATGGATAATTTAAGAAAAATCACTAAATATGCAAAAAAGTGACTTCACGGTTTTAGCTGTATTTTCTAAACGAAATCGAATTTGGAAATGCGGTTGGAAGCATAGTATTCAGCGGAAAATTTGCTATCAAAATAGTACATAAAAAAAAATCGATTTTTCGACCCCCTAACCATGGCTTGTCCCCTTAAGGCCTTAGCTGATGGGTCCAAATAAAACCAACAATGTTTGGAATTATGTAATATTTAAACTGAAAATATAAGTCATAAATAACGCAAATACAGAATTGAGACGGAGGCGGATTAGGATTAACAAATTGTTAAAAAAATGTGCAAAATATAGCAAAAACTAATAAAGCCATTATTACTTACTTATTATAAGTCATAAATGTTGGTTTTATATAACAAAAAAGTATTAAAATTTTATCTGTAGTTAACAATGAAGCACTATGAGTACTGGTCTGATTACAGTTAAATTTCTAACCTTCACATTTTGGTATTGTAGGAATAAACTAAAATAAACACAAGCCAAGTTTCAATAAAAAATATTGGATAAATTTGCGGCTGTTAGAAAGTAAAATAAATGTTATGACACACCGTGCATAAAGTTCCACTTTTATGCACACTTGATAAAACAAGCATACTCAAAAATGTCACTTAACGCATGCAGTATCATAAAATAATGTTCGATACTTGTGATAAATATGATTCTAGCTGGAGTGTGAGTTTGTCGTCCGAGTGAAGCAAGGGTGATAATCACGCTCGAGCCGTATCAAGTGTATCAAAAAGTACTATTGAATTCATAACTCTTCAATATTAATTGTATAAGTATAAAGAAGGTAAAGGAGCGCGTGCAGCGTGCCTGAACTTGCTAGTTATTAAAAAACTCATACTGGATGTGAGAGAGACGATCACTGTAGTGTAGGAGAGATGATTACTGTGGGATGTGAAATTTTTTTTTATACAAAGGCTACATGCCTATATGTTATACCTATTGGTTGAATAAAGTATAAATTTCGTATAAAAATTTACCTTTCTCTTTAGAGAATCCTTAAGTTTTGTATTAATTGTTCTGCATTTTGACTTTTTCACATTTCCTGAGTCATAATTTTCCTCATTCTTATCAGTACTGGATGCATCTGCAGAATTGTCATGCTGTCGGACATGAAAATGAAAAATTTTGTTTGTATAAAGGCAAAGGCTACATGACTAGATGTATACATTATTATTATATTTCTTATAACAATTTACCTTTCTTTTCGCAGACGCTTTAAGTTTTTGTTCAGAAATTGTAGATCTTGTTTTTCTGACATAATTTTGCGAATTACAATTCTCCATATTAATTAAAAGTGGATGTACATGCAAGAACTATCGCAACGTGATCTTGACTTATACTTATACTTGGCTCTTATACGCAAAATGACAGTACTTATTATATCACCTTTCCATTTAACTTATCGCAACGTGACGTTTTAACTTTTATACGAATCTATACAAAATGATAGAACTTACTAAAACTTTTCAACTCAACGAACTATCGCAACGTGACCTTCATTTTATGCAAAACTAATCAGACAGAACAACTTGACTTTTTTACATCGGTACGACGATCGAGCAACTAACTCTTCAATTTGAAGCTTGAACACTGGTATAAGTACCTCGACTGCAAGTGCAACTGCTTCTGCTTCATAAAGTTTCTGCTAAAGCATGGTTATACCGACATCTTGCATAAATTATTAGGCTATTATACTTTACAGACCTACATCCGCCTAAATTGTCTGGTTTGTTTGACCACGGTCTACTATGGTCAATCAGTATGTCAGGTGTAAGGCATTGTCTACAGTGCTCTGCTCTGTACTGTAACTGTACTGTGCTACTATGCGCTGGCCAATCAGAAACGGTGTTGGGGGAACCGTACAAGTCCGATGGATGCTAGAGATAGCTATACAATTACTCGCAGTCTCGCACCCTACCCTACTGAAAAGATGCAGCTGATTATCAGCTGATAATAAGCTGATTTTCACATGAAAATTTATTGTTTAAAAATTATTTATTATTAATTATTATTATTTATTATTATAAATTATTATTATCGTTCATTTACTTGAATCTATATGATTAACTAATGTATTTAAAATAATGTACACTGGGGCAAAGAAGTTCTGAATTATTTGTCATAATTTAGGAATGTAAAATTAAAATTGACAATAATAAATAATAATAATAATTAATAATAAATGAAAATCAACAGGATTTTCAGGTCTAAATCAGCTGATAATCAGATTATAATCACCTGACAGTCACCTTATAGTTACCCGATTCTCAGATGATTATCAGCTGATATGCATCTGAAAATTATCTTGATATTTTCATTTATTAATAATTATTATTATTAATTATTGTTGGTAATGTTACATTCCTAAATTGTAACAAATAATTCAAAATTTGGAAGCAGGCTCGGCGGGCACGACAACCAATGAGAGAAGCGAGCGCGTGCGTCGTACTGTGTGAGACAAAGTTGTGCGAGACAAAGTTGTTCTCGCCCGAGAACAATTTTGTCTCGATTTCGCGTTTCCCGAGACAAAGTTGTTCTCGGATTTTGTGTGTCTCGAGTGCGAGACATTTCTAGAATCTAGCCCCAGGCCCCAGCACAACACAGCACTTATGTACACCCAACGGTAAAAATAACTTTGAAAATTTAAATGGAAGTTGGAACGTTATAAAGGTTAGGTTAACCCTAAAGCGAGGGTATACACTCTGCTCTTCGATATTTATCTAACCTAACCTTTAGAACCTTTCAAAAGCTGGAGTTCCAATTTTCAAAGTTATTTTTAGGCCCTTCACACAGCTCTAAGTTACAGATACAGAGAGACACAGATACAAACAATAACATGGGCTTCTATATCTATATATATATATATATATATATATATATATATATATATATATATATATATATATATATATACAAGAGATTTCAGATACAAAGGAACAAGAGATTTGTAACCCATGTATCCGTCTGTTCCTCATATATATAGTTACAGTAACCCATGTTATTGTTTGTATCTGTGTCTCACTGTATCTGTAACTCAGAGTTGTGTGAAGGGCCTTACCGTTGGGTGAACACTCTGCCTTACGCACTGGTTTTGTATCTTCTATCTTTGTTGTTTCGGTTTATCTATATCGGTTTAGAGTCAGGCTCCAGAGGGTATTATTTTTTAATAAAGTGTTCAAACTTTCTGCTAGATTCCAGAAAATAACATTAAACGTAGATATATAACGTACCTAAAAATCATCTAGAAGCAGAATACTGATTTTCAATATGCACGTAATTGACTGAGTAAGTACAATCACTCATATATTTTTAGTCTTTAAACTATCGTTTGATGTTTTGATATATCGAATTATTTGTTAACAGGAAGCATATATACATAACCGGTAGCAGTAGCGCATATTCCAAAAACGGTGTAAAAAATACTGAATACTTCATTTTACCGTACAGCAAATTTATAAATTAAATATTGGATTCAATTGTTAAATTGCAGTAATCTAAGGTAATTTTTATTATATTTACTAAATTATTTTTATTTAATATATTTTTTTCTTGCCGATTATTTATACATGTGCTATGGTTTTCATTTTTATCCCACTGTAATATATTAACAATGAAAATTTTTTTATCAATTTTTAATTTAAAATAATAGTAATTATATATTTTATTAATAAAAGGCAATTTTTGTATAAATCTTGAGAGTCAAGTATATCCATAAAATAACAAAATCCAAGTATAATAAAATATTTTTACATAGATAAGCATAAATAATACCTTTGCGGCATTTTAATTGTGCTAATTTGTTTTTTTTTCTTAAGTTTATGTGTGTAAGAATTCTCTGTTACGTTGAAAAAACGTAAATCTTTGATTAACCTTATGCATTCTTTCTCTGATCAGCTTTGCATGATATCTGTTGTTATGTCAATTTACTGTTTTGTGTGTCTGCTACTCAGTTTCACGCTCATTAATTCCTCCTCTATTCTCGGGCTTCCTTACTCTTCTTTCTCTTACTCTTTCTACTCCTGCTGCTCGTCATCATCCTTCTTGTCTTTATCATGCCTTTCCTCCTATTTTCTCACTGTGTCCTTTCCTACTTCACCTGCTTCTTCCCTTGCCCATTCTAGCACATTCTCTTACTTGCTACTGTGTGAAACTGCGAGTTCTTCGCTCATGTTACCTGTTTTCTCCCATAGGTAATCCTTCCCAATGGGTTTTTCTAAGATTAGCCAGCGGACATTTTCCGGGTGTTTTTATTCTTGATAGTCACCGTCATCTCACCCATGTATTTAGATAGCCATTTTCTAATATCCTCTCCCCTGTTTTTACAGCCTTTCTTAAAAACCAGCATCCTGTCTTTCTTTATGTTTGCTTCCCTTATGTATCCTCCTGTCTCTACTACTTCTTCTCTCGCTTTTGCTATCTTCCTTGCCTGGCTCTCTTCTCCTGCATATCCTTCTATCTCTCCATTTGCCTCTCGAGTTTCAATTTGTCGATCTACTCCTTTCCCCTGTCCAGTTCTTCTCTCGTCTCCCTTTCTGTACTTCTGTCATTCCTTGCCGCCTCTCCCCTCCTCATCACTCTCTCCAACTCTTATATTCTCCTTCTTCTTCTACTTTCAATCTCTTTCTTTAGCTCCTCCCCTCCTTCTGTTTTGACATCTTCTTTCTCAATCGTTCTTCTCAGGATCATTTTTATGTCCTCTTCTACATTTTGTAGTCTTCTCTCGGTGGACATCCTAACCTCCCTCGAATTTCTTCTCCGTCTGTCCTATTGATATGTACAAATATTTTACAATAAAAATATACAATAATAATAATATACAATAATAATACTAATATAAATTTTAATTTACCATAATATATATTGTAAAATAATAATATTTTACAATAATAATAATATATTTTATTCTTGTATGGATTTAATTATTAGAAAAAATATATAAAAATACGTAATAGAAATTTTTAACTTTGTGTGTGCAACAAATCTGTTTGAGTGCTAGGTGCTTGTTTGGAAAAAAATATATATACTAATATCTAGACTAATGTGTATACTAATCTTTTGTGTTTTTATTCGATTTCAATTTTGATATACTTGTTCTATTTCTTGTAAAATTGCAGATAGTGGTACTTGTGTAAAAATTAGAAAATTTTTAGAACTTGTGTCTTGTGCTCCTGTGTTCTGGTCTGACGTTGTTCTCTCCATGCACTTGTTTATAAATTCTCATAAAAATATTGTACACGCGCATCCATAGGAAATAAAGAATGTCATAGTTGATATTCAGATAAATATAAAAAAATTAAATTTACAATAACTTATACCACCCGATTCTCTTGCTTTTATAAAACTAGAAGCTCAAAGTTGGCTAAGAAGTTGAGTTCTCATGTCAACTAATATTTCCATAGCAGCAGGTGGTACAAAGATTTTTACAAAATGCTCTTTCGCATCCATTTTCTCTGAAATCGTCTGATTCTCTAGCCTTTACAAAATGCGACTCAAAGTTTGCCAAGAAGTTCAGCTCTCACCTTAACTAACCTTACGTAACACCACCTGATACAAACTTTTTCACAAAACACTCTTATGCATCCATCTGTTATTATTACATCGTTCTTCTTCATTCTACACAGATACAATAACACTGAAATTCACTGATTATAAATTATTATGACCAGGTTCTGGTTTAGTATTACATTGTCATATTCTAAGATTCTTGCACTTCGAGATCCGACAGATGGATATAATCACCTTCATAACTAGTCACAGGTCCTGGGCCAACATTGGATGAGTTGCCTTTGGTAGAATTGCTAGTTTACCTTTAGAAATCATAGTTTATATATACTCCATACATTTTCGTATATAATCAGATCAGATTGTTAGATATACTTCACTACATATTACTTCACATTATCTTGTATTAGGTACCTGTCACAAATACAACACAAGCTTTTAACGTGTGCAAAAAATCCATATATATATATATATATATATATATACATGGATCTATTCCATATATATCCATACATATCTATTCTTTTATTATGCTTTGACAGCTGCATTTTTTTGCTATTTCATGTAGAAACGTTAAAATATAAAGCCTTAGCATTATACACTTCTGACCTTGCATCTTACTATTCGCATTTCAATAATTCATTATTTCCATGATTCAGTAATAGTAATGGTGGCAGTCTTATTATATATTATTTTTAATCAGCTGTTTCACACAAATATTTCTGTAGCATTTAATATATATATTGTGGTTTGGTCTTGGGTTTCTTGTATTATTATAACATAAAATAACTGTCTGCGTCTATATCTGTAAAATAAAAAGAAGTTTCCACAAAGTACCTATGATAATTTAAATGATAATTACGTAAGTTTATTTGTATGTACAAAAGTTTTAATACTTATCTAAATCGTATTGTTTCTTATAATATAATACTTTAAAACTTTGCTGCTCTTCTTAAAAAACAATGCAACCACGTTTTATTTATATAATAATTTAATATGTTAATAATAACTTTCTCTTCTATATAATTTTATATATATCTTCATATATCTTCGTATATATCTCCATATATCTTTGTATATAATCAGATCAGATTGTTATTTATACTTCACTACACATAATAACCTAACATACATATGCGACAGGTTATATACTAAAACATATATATTGTAACCCCGTTGAAAATATCCACCTGGAATACCAGCTGGAATTCCAGGTAGATATCCAGCTGGAATCCCAGCTGGAATTCCAGCTGTACCTCCTTTTTTTGGACAAACTCCAAGTGGATTACTAGCTGGAATTCCAGGTAGATATCCACCTGGAATTCCAGGTGGATATTCACTTGGAATTTCAGGTATGTATCCAGATGAAATTTCGGCTGGTATATTGTTTCAGCTTTTTTTTACGAACTCCGAGTAGGTTGCTTGCTAGCTGGAATTCCAGGTGGATATCCAGCTGAATATTCCACCTGGAATGCCAGGCATGTAAAGACATTCCAAAAACGAGGCACGCCTCGTAGTTCGACATTCCAATGACATTCGAAAAGTGTCCGGACGATGCCATTTGTCTTCCTTATCTACCTTTGACGTTACTTACTTAGTAAGGGGAGTTTGCTCCAGCTCGCCGCCAGCGGATAGCCGCAGAGATTGCCAGCGCCCTAACTCAGTAGAGTGGGGAAGCAGCTGAGAAGACGGCTCCGCTCGGTGCATGGTGCGCGCCGCGGCTTTTCGCCTTTCTCGGGACTCGGGACTGTTTACGTCGGCGATCTCTGCCGCTATCCGCTAGGCGGCGAGCTGGAGCAAACTCCCTTTACTGAGTAAGTAACGCGAAGGGTAGATAAGCAAGTCAAATGGCATCGTACGCACGACTTTTCCAATCTCATTGGAATGTCGAACTACGAGGCGTGCCTCGTTTTTGGAATGTCTTTACATACCTGACATTCATATCCAGCTGGATATCCACCTGGAATTCGAGCTAGCAACCCACTCGGAGTTCGTAAGAAAAAGCTATAACAATATACCAGCCGAAATTTCATCTGGATACATACCTGGAATTCCAGGTGGATATCCACCTGGAATTCCAGCTAGTAATCCATTTAGAGTTTGTCCCAAAAAAGGAGGTACAGCTGGAATTCCAGCTGGGATTCCAGCTGGATATCCCCCTGAAATTCCAGCTGGTATTCCAGGTGGATATTTTCAACGGGGAAGGGGGTGCAGTTAGGGAGAGGGTATTAATCCCTCTTAGGGGTTCGCGGGGTAATCTACGTGCGTATTCCTCACGATATGTGCAGGCGCGCGAAATTCGAATCTCGCCATGTTGTATCCGTGCTTTATATCGGCGCTCGTTACACTCCCCACCCAGCCCTGCAAAAACTATCTTACTAAAATAGATTCGATCCGATTAAAAAATCCAACACGATTTAATCGAAAATCTTAATACGAAAATACCAGATTTAAAACTATTAAAATTGATTCATTTAAATCAGTTTTTATCAGAATTAATTGATATTTTTCTTACCTTATTAAATCCGATTTAATAAGGTTCAATTTTATATTTAGTTTTAAATTCAAACTTTCATATGAAACAAATCGGATTTAATAAGGTGAGAAAAATATCAATTAATTCTGATAAAAACTGATTTAAATGAATCAATTTTAATAGTTTTAAATCTGGTATTTTCGTATTAAGATTTCCGATTAATTCATGTTGGATTTTTTAATCGGATCAAATCTATTTTAATAAGATAGTTTTTGCAGGGAGATTTCACGTCCCCTGGACTCTACATCGGGAAAAGGAAGGGCGCTGAAATAAATAGGCAAACACCGGGTAAAGTTCCTAATCTTTATTAGGCCTTAATTTACAGGGCTTCTGCGCATCGCGGTTTTCGAGGACGGCCGCGTCCTCGTCGCGGTTCGAGGATGGTGGAAGGCCCGATCCGAGCGGGATCAGGAGGCATCCTGCGACCTCGACTCGGGCCCTCGGCGGCCTTCCTCGTCCTCGGCTCAGTTGGGTCGAAGCGGGTGGCGCCTCAGTTATCGGCTCGAGTGGGTCCACGACCTCTGCTCGAGCACCTGGGGGCCTTCCACGTCCCCTAAGTCGTAGATCATTTAGAGGGGCGATCCACCCTATTGAAAAATATCGCGCGACTAATCGCGCGATGATCGTGCCAGTTTATCGACCATTTTCTGGCGCGATAATCGCGCGAGTTAGACGAAATTCAACATTAAAAAATAAGTTTTATTTTCACAAATGTGTACGTGCTTGCATAATTGACAAACATTATGACTGTAAATGTATCAGTGCGTAACTGCAGTGTTAATGCACGTGTGAGTACGTGACTGTATGTACACTCGATAGACATTGATTCTCGTGGAACGTGCTTACTGAATTTTAAAATCCTGCAATCCTATTGGACAATTCAAGTGTAGCCATTAACTTTAAATGCAATTGCAGAATTTTTAAATTTATCAGGCCCATTCTACAAGAATCAGTCTATCAAGAAGTGTACATATGCGCTTGTGTACACTTATATCAGAACATGCACGCCTTTGTTAAAAAAAATCAGCTAAAAAAATAGCTAAAAAAACAGCTACAAAATATAGCTATATCGACCTGAAATACAGCTGCATTGCGTTGGATATTTAGTTGTATTTTTTATCTGAAAATTTAGTTAATATTTTAGCTGTAAATCTAAGTAAACGATTACGACCTATTAACAACTGGTAATTTAGCTAAAATTTTTAGCTGTAAATCCACCTGTTAACAACTGGAAATTTAGCTAAAATCCACCTATGAATACTGGAAATCCAGTTATATATTTAGGGGCATGGATATTTCCAGCTACTAATAGGTAAAAATTTAGTTCATATTTCACTTGTAAATACACCTATAAATTTATTATTAAATGGAAATATAGGTAGATTGAAAAGTGAAAATATAGCTATATTTTTAAGCTATAAATAGAGCTATATTTTATTCTCGATTTGGCCATATTTTTTAGCTGGAAATCAATGTATTAATATGGATTGGATTGTTAATTTCATTTTATGCTAATAATAACAAAATTTACAGATCATATCTGTTTAACATAGGTATATTGAAAAAGATATATTTATATACATAATATTACTATTTAAAACTAAAAAGAACTTTTCTGCTTCAAATATATATTTGAGCCGTTATTTACATGGTTTAAATACTATTGGCGTACCCCAGATCACCCATACACACTATAAGTACACTAGCGTGTTGACATGAACGACGCCTGAGTTGAAATTATCCAAACTGTCCTTTTCATGATTTGATATGTATGGTTTGCAAGTGATATTAACAAATGATACTTAATTATTATCACATACCATTGAATTAGGAAAAAATCCACTCAGAGAAAAATTTATTTGTAAACATCACTGTGTTTATATGAAAATTTATTATTTTATAGCGCTGGGACACACTCGACATGTGGGATTTTTACTGTTTCAAACAGTAATTTTTATGATTTTCGTAGCAAATTTTTCTTTTTAAATACTAATTTTTATTATTTTAGTAGCAAATTTTACTATTTGAAATAGTAATTTTTCTTATTTTTCAGCAGTCATAAAAAGTACTTTTTCAAATAGTAAAAATCTCATATGTCGAGTGTGTCCCAGCGCTATTATAAAAAAGAATATATTTTTCTCCATGTCTGTAATAAATATTATATTGTTTTAAATTTACTGCTAAGTTTCCTCCTTCACTGTAAGTTATATAACAATAACTTGTACTTGTACTCTAGTATGAAAGAACACTGACATTTCATAACTTTACACCTCTGCCAATGTAGAGATAGGAGAAACGATGGTCAACGAGTCTCGTGCTCGCGCTACTCGATGCCGACCCGCGATAGCAAAATCAGACGAGGCCGGCGCCGAGCGCGCCCTCGTGTACTCGATATTAACAGCTATCAAGAACAGTCATGATAGCGACGGGGACAGCGCGAGGAGGCGACGTCTTGGCGATGATGTCCCCGTTGACAGAACTCAGCTAAAATTTTACGCCAAGTCTCATATAACAAAATAAAGTAAAAAGTATCTTACAAAATTTGAATCCTCACTAGTCTTGGTGAATTCACATATACTTATAAAAGCACTTTACATATGAAAGAGTATTTCAATGTGGATGGCTTTACTAGTTTATTAATTGTAATCGATTTTTAAATAAATTGTTTGTACATTCATTATTATTTATTATAATTGAAGTTTTTTCTCCACCACTCACTGTTGTACTGTGTGGTATATTTAAAAATTTTTTTAATATATTTATTAATTTTGTTATTTAGTAAATATTGTGTACTTATAAGTACAGTCTTTAGGCTGTAATTATAGGCACATCTCCTTTGAGATCCACAATTTAGTTGCTCGTTGATAGATTCAAGACTTGGGTGGCCTTAGCGCAGGAAATATATCTGGACCCAATGAACTAACTAATATTGTAGATAACTTATACGAGAGGACCGAAATCAACCTTGATTGTGTGTAAATTGTAGCTAAAGATACTAAGTACCTATAATCATACAAAATTTTCTAATTACATAGAATATTTTGTATACTCATAGGTAGTATCTTTAGTTACAACTTTTATTACTCGATAAGCCACTTATCGGCTGGCTGACTTTATCATGTAATTATGTAATTACAAAATTTTGTATGCTTATAGGTACTTAGTATCTTTAGCTACAATTTACACACAATCAAGGTTGATTTTGGTTCTTTCGTATAAGTTATCTACAATATTATTTAGTTCATTGGGTCCAAATATATTTCCTACGCTAAGGACACCCAAGTCTTAAGTCTATTAACGAGCAACTAAATTGTGGATCTCAAAGGAAATTTACCTATAATTACAGCCCAAAGACTGTACTTATAAGTACACAATATTTACTAAATAACAAAATTAATAAATATATTAAAAAAATTTTTAAATATACCTCACAGTACAACAGTGAGTGGTGGAGAAAAAACTTCAATTATAATAAATAATAATGAATGTACAAACAATTAATTTAAAAATCGATTACAATTAACAAAATAGTAAAGCCATCCTCATTGAAATACTCTTTCATATGTAAAGTGCTTTTATAAGTATATGTGAATTCACCAAGACTAGTGAGGACTCAAATTTGGTAAGATACTTTTTACTTTATTTTGTTAAATGAGACTTGGCGTAAAATTTTAGCTGAGTTCTGTCAACGGGGACATCATCGCCAAGACGTCGCCTCCTCGCGCTGTCCCCGTCGCTATCATGACTGTTCTTGATAGCTGCTAATAATACATGTGGGCGCGGTCGGCGCCGCCTCGTGTGATTTTGCTATCGCGGGTCGGCATCGAGTAGCGCGAGCACGAGACTCGTTGACCATCGTTTCTCCTTTCTCTACATTGGCAGAGGTGTAAAGTTATGAAATGTCAGTGTTTCTTCATACTAGAGTACAAGTACAAGTTATTGTTATATAACTTACAGTGAAGGAGGAAACTTAGCAGTAAATTTAAAACAATATAATATTTATTACAGACATGGAGAAAAATATATTATTTTTTATAATAGCGCTGGAACACACTCGACATATGAGATTTTTACTATTTGAAGTAGTACTTCTTATGACTGCCGAAAAATAATAAAAATTACTATTTCAAATAGTAAAATTTGCTACAAAAATAATAAAAATTATTATTTAAAAAGAAAAATTTGCTACGAAAATCATAAAAATTATTGTTTCAAACAGTAAAAATTCCACATGTCGAGTGTGTCCCAGCGCTATAAAATAATAAATTTTCTTATAAACACAGTGATGTTTACAAATAAATTTTTCTCTGAGTGGATTTTTTCCTAATTCAATGGTATGTGATAATAATTATGTATCACTTGTTAATATCACTTGCAAACCATACATATCAAATCATGAAAAGGACAGTTTGGATAATTTCAACTCAGGCGTCGTTCATGTCAACACGCTAGTGTACTTATAGTGTGTATGGATGATCTGGGGTACGCCAATAGTATTTAAACCATGTAGATAACGGCTCAAATATATATTTGAAGCAGAAAAGTTCTTTTTAGTTTTAAATAGTAATATTATGTATATAAATATATATTTTTCAATATACCTATGTAAACAGATATGATCTGTAAATTTTGTTATTATTAGCATAAAATGAAATTAACAATCCAATCCATATTAATACATTGATTTCCAGGTAAAAAATATGGCCAAATCGAAAATAAAATATAGCTCTATTTGTAGCTTAAAAATATAGCTATATTTTCACTTTTCAATCTACCTATATTTCCATTTAATAATAAATTTATAGGTGTATTTACAAGTGAAATATTAACTAAATTTTTACGTATTAGTAGCTGGAAATATCCATGCCACTAAATATATAACTGGATTTCCAGTTATTCTTAGGTGGATTTTAGCTAAATTTCCAGTTGTTAACAGGTGGATTTACAGCTAAAAATTTTAGCTAAATTTCCAGTTGTTAATAGGTCGTAATCGTTTACTTCGATTTACAGCTAAAAAATTAACTAAATTTTCAGATAAAAAATACAACTAAATATCCAACGAAATGCAGCTGCACTTCAGGTCGATATAGCTATATTTTTTAGCTGTTTTTTTAGCTATTTTTTCAGCTGATTTTTTTTAACAGGGCGTGCATGTTCTGATATAAGTGTACACATGCGCATATGTACACTTCTTGATAGACTGATTCTTGTAGAATGGGCCTGATAAATTTAAAAATTCTGCAATTGCATTTAAAGTTAATGGCTACACTTGAATTGTCCAATAGGATTGCAGGATTTTAAAATTCAGTAAGCACGTTCCACGAGAATCAATGTCTATCGAGTGTACATACAGTCACGTACTCACACGTACATTAACACTGCAGTTACGCACTGATACGTTTACAGTCATAATGTTTGTCAATTATGCAAGCACGTACACAGTTGTGAAAATAAAACTTATTTTTTAGTGTTGAATTTCGGCTAACTCGCGCGATTATCGCGCCAGAAAATGGTTGATAAACTGGCACGATCATCGAGCGCTATTTTTCAATAGGGCACTGGCTGATCGCTCATATACACAGCCACCAATCCGAGTCGTCCCACTCTTCCGGCCCTTCAGGTTCCGGGAATGCGGTGTGGTCGGCTTTTAGCTGTTCTGCAGCCACCACCTCCTCGATCTGCCAATTGTCACCTACCAGGCGATACGTGTTGGATCCAAGGGCATCCGTAATCCAATACGGACCGTCGAACTTCGGTGCTAATTTCACCGCGATGTCCTTAGCGGCTGAGAACAGTGTGTGGCTACGTTTCCACACCCGGTCACCCGGTTTGAAACTCGGCTCCCGCCTGCCAGCGTCGTAGTGCGCAGCTTGGCGGTCTTGAGCAATCCTCGCCTGAGAGGCGGCTCGCTGATGTAGTTCGGGAAGGGCGCAAGCCGCTCCTTCCAACGAGCCAAGCTTTCCTGTTGAGCCGTGATTTCTGCTGCCACCTCTTGCAACCTCCGCTGCGTGCCGGAGGATTCGAGCTGCCTCCCATAGAGCAGCAAGGCTGGACTCATCCCGGTGAAGCTCTGCACAGCCGTGTTTATGGCGAAGAGAAGTTTCGGAAGCTTCTCGTCCCATGCCGTGTGCCGCACCTTAACCTTCTCACAGCCGGCATTTTTCCTACTGAAAAAGTGTAACTTTCTCGAAGTTTTCCATATAAGTGTTTCTTAAGTAATAGTATATGTGGGCCGATCATGGAATGACGCCATATGGCGTTATGCCGGCTGTCAGAAGGTTAAGATAAGAAGCGACCATCGTCTTCAGCGTGCGGTTGGCGTGCTCCACCGGATTAGCCTGGGGGTGGTAAGTTGGAGTGTTCGTGTGATACACACCTCGCTCCTGCAGAAAGTCTTCCACTACGTGGTTCTTAAACTCTGTGCCGTTATCAGAGAGGAAGACTTCCGGGCAGCCGAACCGGAGGAAGATCTTCCGATTCAGCTCCTCAATCACCGTCTTGGCGTTGGCCTTGCGTATCGGGGAGGCCTCCACCCACCTGGTAAAAAGGTCTTGAAGTACAAGGATATACGCGAAGCCTTTCAAGGTCCGAGGCAGCGGTCCGATAATGTCTCCAGCCACGACCTACCATAGTCTCTCGATGACTCGGCGTCCCATGAGGCCGGCTGGATCTCTCTGTTCCACTTTGAACGCTAGCACGTCTCGCAGTTACGTACGTACTCCTGCGTTTCCGCATAGTAACGCGGCCAGTAGTAGGGCAGCGCTACTCTGGCAAAGGTCTTCTCTCTGCCGAGATGTCCAGCGGTTGCATCGTCGTGGTATACCTGCAACACCTGGCGATGATGCTCTTCTGGCACGACCAGTTTCCAGGCATCTTCGTCGTCGCCGAGGGTTGACTCTACCTCCGAGTTGGGGCGGTACCGATAGAGATTGTCCGCCACAAGTATGTACATCGGTAACTCATTGGGCTGCTCTTTGACCCTGGCGCACCATTCCTGATACCACGTGTCCTCGGTGTCAGCGAACCAGGACACCGCGGCCACCTCCGGGCCTTCCTCATCCTCATCCATACGGGACAGGGCGTCGGCCACGTGGTTCAAGGCGCCTTTACGATGTTCGATCGTAAACCGGTGGCCTTGCAGTTCCAACGCCCAACGAGCGAGCCGGCTCGTTGGATTCTTCATTTGACAGAGCCACCACAAGCTACTGTGGTCTGTCACGACTTTGAACTCGTACCCTTCGATGTAGGGGCGAAACTTCTGGATCCTCCATACGACCGTAGGGCACTCTCTCTCGGTCACGCTGTAGTTCCGCTCGGCCGGCGTGAGCACACGGCTCGGAAACTCTTTTACCCGCTCCTGCTCTTCCGACTCCTGAAGCAGTACGGCCCCTAGGCCCACGTCACTTGCGTCCGTCTGTACGATGAACAACCCGTTAGGGTCAGGGCGGCGCAGCACCGGCGCGGTCATAATCATCGCCCGGAGCAGATCAAAAGCGTTCTGCTGCTCCCCCAGCCACTCGTACCTCTGATTCTTCCTGGTTAGGTTGGTGAGTGGCTCGGCGATGGTGGTGTAATTCGGTATAAACCTCCTATACCAAGATGACGTACCTAGGAACCGTCGCAGCACCTTCAGGTTCGGTGGCATCTTAATGGGCTCGATCTTGGCCCGGTTCGGTCTCGTGCCGTCCCGGTTGACCAGGAAGCCCAGGTACGCTACCTCTGGCTTGCAAAACACGCACTTCGCGGCGTTCAGCGTCAGTCCAGCGGCTCCGAGCCGTCCTAGCACCATTCTCAAGCACTTCTTGTGCTTCTCGAAGGTTTCGGCGACGATGATGATGGTCGTCGAGGTATGTATAGACGTACGGCTCGAGCTCGGGTTCGGACACTTGGTCGATGAGCCGCTGGAAGGTAGCGGGCGCATTCGTCAGACCATACGGCATCCGCCCGAACAGGTATAACCCCATTCCCGGCACCGTGAAGGCGGTGATCGGACGCGCCTCTTCCGCTAGCGGTATCTGGTGATACGGGCTCTTGAGATCCAGCGTGGTGATGAAATTCGCCTTCCTCAGCTTCCCCAGAATATCCTGCATATTCGGCAGAGGATAGGCGTCGGGTTCGATGACTGCGTTCACCTTACGCAAGTCGTTGTAAAACCGTCGCGTGCCGTGGCTTTTCGGCGTCATCACGACGGGGCTCGACCAACCACTCTTGGAGGGCTCAATTGAGGGGCTATTCGGAATAAGGGGCTAACTCAAAAACGTACATTTTGAGATAATCAATAAAAACAATAAAAATTTTTATTGGCTTAACCAATATGAATAAAACTTCTATTAAATGAAAGCTAACAATGAATGAAACATTTTATGATAAAATTTTGATATATTATATAACCATAAAAAAAATTATAAGAATGAAAATAAAAAAAGAGGTAGACCCTTTTTCCGAATATTATCCAAATTTAATAAAGTAAGTCAAGGATTAATCAGTCAAAAATGCAAATATAATTTTATTTCACAAATTAAATATCAAAACAAAAATAATAACATTAATATAAACATTTGTCTAAATAAATTTTTGGCGTGTAATATTTTGCATGGTGATAGGTAATGATCTGTAGGTCTCATTTAACCGATGGGCGGAAAAAGGGTCTAAGTCGACTTAGCCCCTTATTCCACGCGTCCCTCAATTATACCTTGAGTTAGCATCTCGCGCACCTGGCGCTGCATGTCCTCCTGCACCCTATCCGATACCGGATAGTGGCGCTGTTTGATAGTGGTGCTGTTTGATTGGCCTCGCTGTCCCCGTCCTTCTCGAGTGGATGCTCTCGCTGTTTCTCTCTCTCGCTGTTTCTCTCTCTCTCTTTCCCTCCCTCACGCTCTCTCGTGGTTGGCGGAGACGCTGAGACGGTCACGGTCGCAGTGATGGAGGCGCGGCGCGCGCGCACACATACACACACACACACTCTCTCTCTCTCTCACTTCACGCACTTGATCCGTCACGGGACGCGCGAATAATCACAATGGCCGCGGCATCCCTTTCGCGGCAGCACCGCGGCATCTTCTTCGTTTGCCTCCTTCGCGCGCCGCAGGGCACGCTACTACTCACGATACGTGCAGGCGCGCGAGATTCGAATCTCGCCACGCTGTATCCGTGTTTTATATCGGCGCCCGTTGCAATATATGTATGTGATATGCATGCGACAGGTTGTACAGCAACAGCACCGTGTCTGCTCTCTCTCTCTCTCTCTCTCTCTCTCTCTCTCTCTCTCTCTCTCTCTCTCTCTCTCTCTCTCTCACACACACACACACATACACGGCATAAAGCTGTGGACTGTGGAGGAGATACGTAGGATAGACCAATCACAAGAGAGCAACGGTCGGAACAAAACAGGTGATCGAGGTCTGAAGGAAAGAGAAAAGAAAAATAATCTGAAAAGGAAATCGGCCCTCGAATTTTTCACCTTAATAGAACTTGAAAACGGCGGCATATTTTTAATTGAAAATTTTTATGCATGTAATACATCAAAGCAGCTATCCATTGATATATTATATATTGGATAAAAACATAATTCCAAGGCGTAAAAAATTAGTGAAATTTTGGCGCACCCATTTCAATGTATAAGTAGCGCGGATCGTCGCTCCTTCAGGCTTCTTCTATACTTGCCTTCGGAGCGCTCCCGCGCTCCTTGATACTTCAACTTTAATATCCATTTTGAAAATTTACAAAATTTTAATTTTTACGGTTTTTACAGGGTTTTATACGCGGTCACCTTTTTATACGCCGCGTAAAGTGACTTAGAAAACGACGTTAATTGTTTTTTTCGGGAATCGGAAGTATATCGCTGGAAAGGGCTTGAAAAATTCTATCTCGCTTCGCTCGTGCCAAAAACGTCACATAATAAGCTAAATAGTCACCTTTCGCACCAGTGTCGAAATGTACTATTTTTCTCTCGACGATGATTGCAGAAAATCTATCAATTATTTTTTGTGGAAATTTTGAGGAAAGTTATTGTATGTTTTCAAGGAACTACACGCGCAAGCCGGGAGCATGATTTTAATTAGAACGTCTGTAATCGTTGCAAACACGTTTTCATCGATAGCTCCGAGGCTATTTATCGGAATCAAATTTTTTTTTAGATATTATAATTTTTCAAGCCCTTTCCAGCGATATACTTGTGAATCCCGAAAAAAATTAACGCCGTTTTCTAAGTCATTTTGCGCGGCGTATAAGAAGTTGACCGCGTATAAAACTCTGTAAAAACCGTGAAAATTAAAATTTTTTAAATTTTCAAAATGGATATTAAAGTTAAAGTATTTCACTATACGCTCAATTTTTTTGCAACATATGAGATGATTTTTGTAGAAATGGCGCAATTTGCAATTAAGGAAAAAAATCAACCTTCAATAACATAAAAAATAATTAATATTTTTTCTTAGAATTTGGCATGCACTTTTGCATTCATAAAAGCTCATTGTAACTAAATTTTCAAGTCTTTACGATGTTTTTTTCAAAAGTTATTTAATAATGAAGAAATTGTCGTTTTCAACTTTAACGGCTATTTGTAAATAAACTAATAAAGTTAGAGTCTTCGTTAAAATCTACTTTTGTAGGAAATTTAATAATAAACCATTTTCATAAATTATTTCGCTAAAACGCACCAAAACCGAGCTAGAGTGAAAAAAACAAAAAATGTGCCAAAATTGCTCCTATTTTGCTAAATAACAAAAATTGCACACGGTTTTGACACTGCGGATGACAAGGATCTTATTCAGGAGGTCGTGATGAACCAGAATCAAAAATAAAAATGCTAATGTGTCGAAATGTTCACTCCAAAGTGTCCATCGCCTGGACTAGTATAACCAATCAAATTTTTACGTTATTTTGAGGAGGGCGCTGAGGGGGACTGAGAAGAGCGCAATGGGTGGTGAGGGGACGCAAGAGAGTGAGGAGTCGCAAGGAGTGGCGAGGGGAGCCGAGGGGGGTGAGCCGTAAACATTTTATTACAACTATTGGGATCTGACGTCGATCATGCGACCCTCGTGGTGACGCTGTGAACTAAAGCTAGCTGTATAGAACGGGCTCTTCTGCGCCATGTTGGCTATGGCTAATATATAGCTATGTATATTGGCCACGCCCCCATGTCAGATCTCAATATAATATAGGAAAATATATATAACGTGGAAAGTGGAAAAAAAATAATGGCCTTTTGATCCAAAAAGAATTAAACAAGTAAATTACGATTAAACTATTTTTGGAGATTTCACGCGTGAATAGAATAGAAAATAAACTCTTCTTATTTATATTTAATGACGATAATCAAGTATTGAAAAATTTTAATAAATTTTTTAACCGAACTTGTATTTTTTTAATTAATAATCACCATTTTACTAATATACGCATTTAAGTTTTAATATTCTTTATATTTTCACAGAGTTGTTAAAAACTAGTTTCTTGAGTAAAATTCGAAAAACTTTTTCGAATACTAAAAAAATGTCGAATCCTAAGAAACGGTATAAAACTTATTATGAAAATGATAAAAATTTACCAAAATCGACAAGATACAACAGACGAAAAAAAGAAGGTGATGTTGATGATGATAGTGATGCTAGTCATGTTGATGATATGAAGGAAAAAAATAATAGTTGTATATATGAATAATTAGATTTTTACAATTTATTTAAATGAATTGAATTTTCTATTGCTTTCAACAATACATGTTAAAATTACTGTACAACTTGTGCGTAATCTGCTGAAAATAATTTTTTTTTTTTTTTTTTTATAAATATGCAAAGACAAAACTATATCAAATAATATTATGAAGTTGTTCGGGATTGAAGTACCCGAAGTGTCCGCCAGATGGCAAGCAGCGACGAGCAACCTTCAATGAAAAATACTTCAATGAGTATACATATAGAGGTCTGCGGCAGCCACTATTCAGGTGCTTTATGCACATGCCTTGTTACTTTTCCCCTATACTTTTGCCTATACTTGTTGCGTACATTTGCCTACACTTGTCTTAGTTGCGACTAAGACACATTATTTGCCTTACTTATATTTACCCCTTGCTTTACTTATTGCCCAATTGATATTTTTTTGCTTTGCTGATATTACGCGAGGCTCTCGTATTATCAGTTTGCCTATTGCATATACCTTGCGTATTGCTTGCCTATTTTACTCGAACGCGCGTAGCGTTCTTATTCCTTCTGCTTCCAATTTTACTTTCGAGTGGGTTGGAGCAGAGACTCCAAGAGTCACACTTATTCATTTCTTCGCGTTGACAAACTCTAACAATATAAATAACTCGTACACGTTCATTCGTGCACAGAAGTGTACTCATGATAACAAATTGTTTAGAAACATTTTGAGATAAAGTTAATGATCAATTCTAAATCGCCCAATAAAATTGCACGATTTCTGAACACTCTAAAAGAATTCATATTCGTCGAGTGCGAATGAATATTATGGATCAATATTATGGATCTCTAGGGGATCGAGAGACACAGTTATGACTTCCCGATATTCGAAACCTTGCGAATTCTAAATCACTTATTATAAAAAATACGTTTGAGTACATTAACATAACTCCTAAAATTAAAAATCCTGGTTCTCGAAGGTTAAGTTGAGGAAATTTCTATATAAATTTTAAAATTGAAACTGAATAAATGTTCAATACAGTGCAAAATTGATTGCAAATTGGCACAAGTAATGTTATATTAAATTCCAATATCTGCTATCTATAAACTCGTTACGATTGCCTATATTATATAGTATAGGCAAGAGTCGTCATAGACTCTTTAGCATAAAATGCTGTATGTTTAACTCAATCAACTATTAAAAGTATATAGATAAAAGTCAAAATTAATTTTTCGAAAGATAAGAGATTTTTAATTATTAAACGCATGAGCGTTTTTGAAACCCTTATAAAAATATCCTATAGAAAATCTTGTAGGAAATGCTATAGAAAATCCTGTAGGCATTCCGTAGAAATCCTCTAGGAATCCTATAAGATACTCTATAGGCAGACCTATATGAAATTCTATAGGAAGTTCTATAGGAAATCCTACATGAATTTCGCGCTTTTCCTGCAGGAAATCCTATAGGAAATTCTGTAGGTAATTATGTGGGAAAAACTATAGACAATTTTACATGGAAAATCCTACAGGGAATTCTGGAGTATTTTCGTGAAAACATCTTATCGAAGTTTAGCATCTTGTTTAGCGCTGTGCCATCGCACAGCAGAATCAATGGCAAACAGTCCTAGGTAAGCAGTTGCGCCCGGGGACTGCCGTGCACGACTGTTGGTGCCTTACCGATTAAATCACATCGAATCTTCGTAAAGAGTCGTTCGAATGGTTCAATTTCACGGCTTTACATATCCTCGCGGTTCCAATGTGTTTGTGAGAGTTCCGACTGCGGCGCCCCATAGCGGTATAGCAGCGAACACACATAAACGAGGCTCTGAACAAGCAAGCTTCTGCCGCATATCGCAGTGCAGTGCAGCGCAGCAGTTGGGACTCTCATAAACACATTGGAAGCGCGAGGGTATGTAAAGTCGTGAGATTCAATCGTTCGAACGACTCTTAACGAAGATTCACTGTGACAAGAATTACCTTGATTTTGATATCTGAGCTCACTGGGCTTAATCGGTAAGGCGCCGACAGTCATGCACGGTAGTCCCCGGGTGCAACTCCTTACCTAGGACTGTTTGCCATTGATTCTACTATGCAACGGCACAGCGCTAAATAAGATGCTAAACCTCTATAAGATGTTTTCACGAAAATACTCCAGAATTCTCTGCCGGATTTTCCATGTAAAATTGTCTACAGTTTTTCCTACAGAGTTACCCACAGAATTTCCTATAGGATTTCCTATAGGATTTCCTGCAGGAAAAGTGCGAAATTATTGTAGGATTTCCTATGGAACTTCCTATAAAATTTCATATAGGACTGCCTATAGAGTATCCTATAGGATTCCTATAGGATTTCTACGGGATGCCTACAGGATTCCTATAGCATTTCCTATAGGATTTTCTATAGGATATCTTTATATGGAAATCGTTATTTAAAGAAGTACAATAAAAATTGTTATTTTTCATAAAAATTGTAGAAACACAATTATGTTATTTCAAAAATAAAATATTCAAAACAAACGTTATGGAGAAAATTTACTACTTTATAATTTTGCGTAATTCAAAAACAACGGTGACTGAGTTTTCGCAAAGGTTTTCATGTATCACTAACGAAATTTTTAGTTATGTAAAGCTTGGTAAATATTATTTTTTATATAATAATATTAAGAGCCTTATATTTTAGGAATACCATGATCTTTTAACATCCAATGATGAAAGTATCACATCAACTAATGTAACAGATGACAGTGATTTTGAACAATGTTGCAATGACAATAAACCCGAAATCAGTAATGCGAAAATGAGAATAGATTATCCAGAAAATTCTCAAACACTGGATAACTATATCACAGATTCCACGGATGATGAAAGATTCGACCTAGATGAATTTGAAGAGCACGTCCATATAAATAATCGTATGGATGAATATTTGGTAAAAACTTAATGTTTCAGTATAATCATATTTAATAATATATAACTGTTTATTTTATTCTAACATTTTACAGGATTACGAGAAATGGGATGATTTTGAATACGATGATGATGATATTTTTATTCAAGAAGAACTCAGTAGCTCGGTTGAGCAACAAGGACCATTTCATAGATTAACAGAAATGTTAAAAAACGGCGATTTGGATAAGAACCTAAATTCTTCTTCTGGAATCAGTGGGTCTGA
The DNA here is from genome assembly GCA_036365515.1 of Torymus aiolomorphi. Taxonomy (NCBI): domain Eukaryota; kingdom Metazoa; phylum Arthropoda; class Insecta; order Hymenoptera; family Torymidae; genus Torymus; species Torymus aiolomorphi. The sequence goes on along the minus strand of CM070877.1, from coordinate 96,279,793 downwards.
AGCATTACTTGGAATTCTACGCTTTTCATTACGTTACTCATTATCTAATTCTGGGATAGAGGATATGTGTAAAATGCAAAATGCTTTTCTTAATACTGAAGCATTACCTGCCACACGATATCGACTTGATAAAGTTTTAAGAGATAGGAGCAATGTAGAATATCATGCAGTTTGTCCTGAATGTAATATTTACATTAAAAAATTTCAGAGCAGTGATCGATATGTTTATTGCGAAATCTGTAACAATAACATTTCTACAAAAGGTAATAGTTTAATTTTTTTTATGGTTTTGAATGTTGAAAATTCGATAAGAAACTTAATACAAAAACACGAAAAGTACTATAATTTTGTGAAAAATGAAAGAGTAGCAATAGATGATATTTATCAAGACATTTACGATGGCTTAAGGTATAAAGAATTTCTAGAAAATCTACCTCCCAGTGATAAAAATTCATTCGCCAGTTGTACGTTTAATAGTGACGGTTCTCCTGTCTTTAAGAGTTCCACGTACTCAATATGGCCTATTCAAATCATTATTAATGAACTGCCAGTTGATGTTCGAATAAGTGAACCTATCATTTGGGCACTATGGTTTGGAAAAAATAAGCCAAAGATGAACATTTTTCTTAAACAGTTTGTGGAAAATGTCAATAAATTATCCGAAGATGGCATCCCTTGTAAAGTAAATAACGATGTAAAAAATGTCAAATTGTTTGCTATCTGTTGTTGTGTTGACTCAGTAGCACGCGCACCAATGCAAGGGGTCATCCAATTCAACGGATATTACGGCTGCAACTGGTGCCTTCATCCAGGAGTATTAGTTCATCAGAAAAGTAAACCAACAATTAAATATCCGTTATTGAATAATCAACCCGAGGAAAGAGATAAAGCATCAACAATAGAGCACATGCAAGAAGCGACCAATCCTTCTAGATTAATATTTGGCGTCAAAAGATCTTCAGTTCTTATCAATCTAAGCAATTTCGATATTATAAGTGGTTTCGTACCCGATAGTATGCACTGTATTCTATTAGGTGTGTGTCGATAATTTGGACATTACTGGTTCGATACGTCTTCAAAACGGTCTTATTCCCTTAAAAAGCATGTCAAAGAAATTGATTCTGTATTAAGTTCTTTCCAAACTCCACAACAGATTGCTCGTCTTTCACGCTCTTTGAAAGATAGAAAATACTGGAAAGCCCGTGAATGGGAAAATTGGCTTCTTTTCAGTAGCTTGCCTATTTTACGATCAATGCCAAATTTTACTGTGTATGAAGAACATTGGGCAATGTTAGTTAACGCAATTCACATTTTAACGAGCGAATCAATTTCGATTGATGAATTAAATGAAGCCAATCGAAATTTGAAAGAATTTATTCGTTTGACTGAAAGGTATTATTCAAAGAAGGCAATGACGTACAACGTACATCAGTTAAATCATCTCGTGCAAAGCGTAACGAATTGGGGACCGTTGTGGGCGCACATTGGATATGGTTTTGAAAATGGCAATGGTAAAATACTACGCATGATAAAAGCTGCGAAAGGTGTTTTACATCAAATATGTAGAAACATCGATTTCCAGCAAGCAGCCGTCATTCTTGAAGATCATGTTCTCGAGAAAGAGAATTCACCAGTAATTGACTTCTTAGACTGTCTCAATAATCAGAGTACGAGCAAAACTATTAAAATTTCTATCTTTAGATACTTTGGTAGTTCGACAATAACTGCAAGAAGGTGGATTACAAAGCTGGAGCTTTACGAAGACAGTACTTCATCATACTATAGAATGGTAAAAGACAACTGTACCTTTGACTCGTGCCAAAGAAAAGTTATACGTACTAGAAATTATTATGCTGTAACATGTCAAGGTGATTTTGTAGAAATGATGGAATTTGTAGTAGATTCAAGAAATTTAAAAGAGTATACTCTTTGTAAAAAAATCGAAGTTGTAAATACATTTTTAAATTGTAGTATGATTAAACAAATTCTTAGTATTGATACAATGATAATCGCAATTGGTACAAATTTGATAAAATGTACCGCCGTTTGTACAACTGTAAAGAACATAAAATATATATGCGAAATTCCACATTCATATCATTATTCATAACATACGCAATATTCTAATTATAACTAAAATAATAGTGACAATATTTTTTATAATTTTGTGCGTAGAATAATTGGGCATCAGTCGAACTAAATTTAATACGTTTGTCTCTTTATATTTGTCTAGAAACGTTTTGGGAGTCTCGTTATTCCCCTCATCAGGACGTTAATCTGTATCACTATATAGATTGTCGGTTATTAAAATTTTTTGTGAATTACATCGGCACAATATATGAAATAGATTTCAGGAACGGCTCATGGGATTACTTGAAGAGCCCTCCAGTTTCATTTCATGAGCCGATCCTTAAAGTTGAAGTATCCGGAAATAACATACCATTTAGTAATCTATTCTATATATTGTGTCAATGTAATACACAAAAAATTGTAATAATCGACAATCTTTATAGTGATACATTAAGATTAACGTCCTGATGAGGGGAATAACGAGACTCCCAAATCGTTCCTAGAGTATCGTAAAGAGACAAACTTATTAAATTTAGTCCCACTGATACCCAATTATTCAACCCACAAAATTATAATTCGAGGAAAGATTATAAAGATATCGAATATTATGGATATTTTTATGATCCTACTCAACTTGCGAATGTTGAAAATATTGATGATGAAAATTTTTACGTACGATTATATACATTTAAAAGGCTGCATAACATGTAGGACTTAAAAATAAATTATTTTTTTATAAAATTGTGTACTATTCAATTGAATGTAAATTTAGAATATCGAGAGTTGCAAGTTTAATAGTAAAGTGAGGTACATTATGTTTTGATTTATATGCTCTCCATTTAATCACAGGTAAATTTTATATAACTAGAAATATTTATAAAATACTAATTGTTGTCTGAAATTAAATTGTTTACACATTACGTCAATTTCAGAAGATTACAGATGAGTAGAGATGCCCACATTTGAAGATTCATGTGAATTTGTTCGGCCAGTGTTGGTAGAAAAATCCATATGAAAATCTGTGTGGAACGCTTATCTTTATATCCGGATTTCTCCATGGAAATCTTTATAGAAATCCTTACTGATTTCGCTTGCCAACTGTTTGTAGAAAAATCCATATTGAAACTTACGTGAAATAGTTCTTTTTTACCTCCATTTCCAAACGGAAATGTTTGGCCAAATCTCTAACAGATTTCTTTTAGCAAATATTTGTAGAAAAATCCTTATAAAATCCTTATGCAATAATCTACGTGAATCGCATACATTCTAACTGGATTTCTACATGGAAACCTTTATGAAAATACATAAGGATATTGTTTGGCAAGTGTTTGTAAAAAAATCTATATGGAAATCTATGTGGAACACGTAATATTACATGGAATTCTACATGGAAAACCTTATGTGCGCGGCTAGTGTCGGTAGCAAAATCCATATAGAAATCTACTCGGAACCCCTACTTATTAAATATATTCCTGCATGGAAATATTTATGGAAATTCAGGTGGATTTTGTTTGGCAAATGTTTATAAAGAAACCCATATGGAAATATATGTCCAACACGTACCTTTAACTTCGATTACTACATGGAAATCTTTATGAAAATCCATACGGATTTTGCTCGGCAAGTTTTGGTAGAAAAATCCATACGGAAATCCATGTGGAACACCTACACTTTACTTGGATTTCTACGTGGAAATCTTTATGGAAATCCATACGGAATTTGCTCGGCAAGTGTTGGTAGAAAAATCCTTACGGAAATCCATGTGGAACATCTACTCTTTATCTGGATTTCTACATCGAAATCTTTACGATAATCCATACGGATTTTGCTCGGCAACTGTTGGTAGAAAAATCCTTACGGAAATCCATGTGGAACATCTACTCTTTACCTGGATTTCTACATGGAAATCTTTATGAAAATCCATACGGATTCTGCTCGGTAACTGTTGGTAGAAAAATCCATACCGAAATCCATGTGGAACACCTACACTTTACCTGAATTTCTACGTGGAAATCTTTATGAAAATCCATACGGATTTTTCTCGGCAAGTGTTTATGATAGATATCCATGTGGGAATCTACGTGGAATTCCCTGTGGAAATCCACTGGGCGTTTTGGAACTGATTTCCATATAGAATCTAAATGGAATCCGTATGGAATCTACATTGATTCCATATGGATCTATGTGGATTCCATATGAAAATCAGAATAAAATCTACATGGATATTTTCAACAGGGTAACGAACTAGATGTACAACATTCAGTCAAAAAACAGAATATTAAAAACCCCACACAAAAACAAGATATATCAAATAAAAATATAAATAATCTTTTTATTCCGGAAATAAAACGGGATATATTATCACCAACAAATTTTCATACTCCAAACACACCAAGTCAGAGCCCAGCATTTTTTGAAGAATCAATATATGTAGAAAACGGTAGGCAACACGACTACATGGATATAGAAGGAGTTTTTAATGAACAAAGTTTGATTTTGGCTAGAAATAATACAAGTAATAACGAACAGCCAGAAATTCAAATAAACGAAGATTTAATAAATCTAGAATCAGAAATGGCAAATCAAGCATTAAAATTACCACTTAAAGAAGTTGCAAAGTTAGTACCGAATTTTGACGGGAAAAATATCCAACTAGAGGAATATATAGAAAAATTAAAACAAGCAAAAAGAATAATATCGAATAATGATGAATCGAACTTAGTACAGATCCTCAAAATAAAGCTCAAAGGAGAAATTTATAAAGCATTAGCAAATGTAGAAATTGAAAGTATTGAAACTTTTATTAAAACAATGCGTAAAATATATCCATCAACGGATAATATACATTAATTATACGGAAACCTAACACAACAAATTCAAAAATCAGATGAAGATGTACTATGTTTTGCAAACAAATTACGAGTGTTGGGTACATAAATAATAGAATTAAAAAAATTAGAACCTAATGTAACAGGAGAAATTCTAACAAAATATAAAACTAGATTAAAAACCGACATACTCAGTAGTTTTAAAAAAGGATTAAAACAAGAAATTAGAATCGAACTCGGAGAACACCAAGACATGGATAACGCAGTACAAAAAGCAATTGAAATAGAATCAAACTTAAAAAAGCAAAATAGCTTAAGAAATGATACTACAAGCATATTGTTTAATTTCGAAACTCCAATTCCAAACACAATTAAACAAGTTTTTTGCCGATTACGTAAGAAAGTAAATCACGAAGCATTATTTTGCATGAAAGCTTCATGTGTTTATTGCAAAAGTAAGGAGCATGTATCATATCATTGCAGAACGGCTAAGCACGTAATAAAATTAATTTGCAAATTGTGTAGTACGGAAGGCCACTCAATAGATGCGTGTAAGTTAAATAAGATGCAGAGTAATCATTGTCAATACTGCCAAAATATGGGGCACGAGGTTACGCAATGTCCTACTATTACAGAATACGAGCTGTGTTGGAGATGTAAGGAAAGAGGACACGATCCGCTTACGTGCAATAATTCGGTAAGAATTACGGAAGTATGCGAGGCCTGTGGCAGCGCGTCACACACAGCTAAAAATTGCCCGTCAGCATTGTGTAAGAGGTGCAACAACCTCGGGTATTTAATGAAATACTGCACGATAAACAAAGGAACGATATGGTGCGCGATATGTGCAGATGAAGGTCACGAAACCGCGGATTGCGAGAACGTAAAAGTTTTAATTATGCAAAATAGACAACAAAACTCTCAGAATAAAGAAGTTTGTCAATTTTGCGAGATGCCGGGACATTCAGCAAAAACTTGTAGGAAAATAAGAAATAACCAACAGTGTACATTCCCAAGTAACAATTACAATGCCTTAAATAAATCCTATAAACATCAAGATAAAAATAGGAATGGATTTTTCCGAACAAATAACCATAACAGCAATCATTTTTCAAGGAATTCAAACAGTAATTATCGGGGAACTTTAATACACAAAGTATAAAATGCGAATATTGTAATTTCACTGGGCATACATTGGAAGATTGTAGAAAATTAAAAAATCTGACGGCACAAATTAAATGCTCTTTTTGCAATAAAAATGGACATCAAATAAACAATTGCCATGAAATCAAGATGCTACAAAATAAATTAGATAAATTTTGTAAAATTTGTAAAAACACGAATCACACAACTGAGGAATGTGCGTCACGATCAGTACTTAATCAACAAACTTCGGAAAACTAACAAATTCTTCTGGAAATGAGTGGACTAGAAGGATTAACAAAATACCACTCAAAGATAGCGCAGATATTAAAGTAGGTACATTTAATAGTCATGGTATCACCAACGGAGAGAAAGACACGGACATCGATTTATTGATTACAAAAAATTTAAAGAATATTACGGAAAACATGGAGAAAAATAAGGCAAAAAATAGATCAGAAATTATAAATAATAACGAAATAAATTTAAGTGATTTTGAAATAAATAGTATTAAAAATGAAAAAACACAAGAAAGAATACCAGCAACCAAAATTGCAATGTATTTTCTGAAATTAGAAAACTCACTGCAGTATATCGAAATAGAAAACCACTACACAAATAAAAAATGTAATTTACTTGTAGATAGTGGGGCTCAGTTAAATATTATCAAGGGAAATCAGATACCTTCTAATATAATTTTAGAAATAGGAAAATTCATTTATCTGGTATAACAGATAAAACAATTGAAACATTAGGAGTAATTAAAATGAATATAAATGGACTGAATATTGATTTCCATCTAGCACCACCAAATTTTTGTTTACATTACGACGGGATTTTAGGAATCAAAATTCTTACTGAACAAAAATTAAGACTAGACGAGGGCTATTTACAAATAAATCATAGTAAGATCAAACTGAAAGCAGCCCATAAATTAAATCATAATCTTAATACAGTATCTGAAAAGTCACAAAAAACGGATAAAGAATTAAAATCAAGAATAACAATAGAACAGAAGGAAGTTTTAAAGAAAATGTTAGAAAATACGGACGAAAAACAAAGCTTAATACCCATAATTCATGAAAATTGCGAACAAGTAATACAAATAAACGAAAAAACTGAAAATTTTCAAATTGAGGATGAAATGGAGAAATCATCTTGTTTAATATCTTATGAACCTGAGTTAATCAATAAAAATGAAGTAAATATAAATTCACAAATAACATTATATGATGACGTTATGAAAATTTTAAATACGATTCCAATATTAAATGCAGAAGGAAAGGATTCAGAAAAAAAAATGTTAAATGAAATTCTACCAGAAAATATAAATGATTTACATTATGAGGAAATTTTGGAAAATGACGAAAATAATATTAAGTCATTAATAAATAATATTAATATTGCTTTTGAAAATAATGACCAAGCATTCGATTTTGAGGAAACGGAATCAACAGATTATAAACAATTTTTGACAATAATGAATAAAAAGATTGAAGTAGATTTAGAAGATTATAATAAACTCTATGGAAATGAAAAAGAATATAGCTTTATATCTTATGAAATAGACAATTTACCTGAAGGTTTTCAGATAACAGAAGACTTTAACATAGATGAAAATGAAATTTTAAATTTGGGATCAATAAATTTTATAGGAAAAAATGAGTCAGTACAAGATTTTAAAGAATATAATAGAGAAGAAAGATTATTAGAAAAAATATGTTACGAAAACTTGCCTGGAAATAGTAAAACAATGATTAAGGATCTAGTATTAAAAAATAAGGATATATTTTGGCTAGAGGGAGACAGTTTAGGATCATGTAATATAGAACACCATGAAATAAATTTAACAGATGATAAACCCGTATACGTAAAGCAATTTCCTTTACCTCATAAATTAAAAGAAATCGCGATAGAAGAAATTTTTTTTTAAGCCTTTGGGAAGTTCGTGAAGTAATTTTCTCAATAAAATTTATATTGAATTCATAAACTCTCGATATAGAATTTTTCAAACGTATGTTTCACGTATTTTTGACCGTTTCGCCCCATTCGCCCCCCTTCCCGCCCCCTCGGATGAAACCTTCCGGATGAATTTTGATATTGGCAATTTTTCTGTAAGACTGCTGGGAGCTTTTGAAGTAATTTCCGGGATAAAATGTTTATTAAATTCATAAACTCTTGAGATAGAATTTTTCAAACGTATGTTTCACGTGCTTTTCACAGTTTCGCCCCATGCGCAACCCCTCAACAAAAACTTCCAGATGGATTTTGATATTGGCAATTTTTTTATAAGTCTTTGAGGGGCTTTTGAAGTAATTTCCACGATAAGATTTATATTAAATTCATAAACTCTCGAGCTTGAATTTTTCAAACGTAAGTTTCACTTGTTTTTCACCGTTTCGCCTCATGCACCGCCCCTGAACGAAAGCTTCCGTATGGATTTTAATATTGGCAATTTTTTTATAATTCTTTGGGGAGAAATTGATGGAATTTCCGAGATAAAGTTTCTATTAAATTCATAAACTCTCGAGATAGAATTGTTCAAACGTATGTTTCACGTGTTTTCCAACGTTTCGCCCTATGCCCCGCTCTGATCTTCCGGGTGGATTTTGATATTCGCAATTTTTTTGTAAGTCTGTCGGGAGCTTTTGAAGTAATTTCCGGGATAAAATGTTTATTAAATTCATAAACTCTCGAGATAGAATTCTTCAAAGGTATGTTTCACGTGTTTTTCACCGTTATGCCCCATGCCCCGCCCCTGAAAGAAAACTTCCCGATGGATTTTGATATTGGCAATTTATTTGTAAGTCTGTTGGGTGCTTTTGAAGTAATTTCCGGGATAAAATGTATATTAAATTCATAAACTCTCGAGATAGAATTTTCAAACGTATGTTTCACGTGTTTTTCACTGTTTCGCACCATGCGTAGCCCCTCAACGAAAACTCCCAGATGGATTTTGATATTGGCATTTTTTTTATCAGTCTTTGGGGAGAACTTGAAGGTATTTCCGCAATAAAGTTTCTATTAAATTCATAAATTCTCGAGATAGAATTTTTCAAACGTATGTTTCACGCGTTTCACTGTTTCGCCCAATGCGCAGATCCTCAACAAAACTTCTGGATGGATTTTGATATTGGCAATTTTTTTATAAGTTTTTGGGGAGCTTTTGAAGTAATTACCGCTATTAGATTTATATTAAATTCATAAACTCTTGACTTAGCATTTTTCAAACTAATATTTCACCTGTTTTTCACCGTTTCGCCCCATGCACCGCCCCTGAAAGAAAATTTCCGGATGGATTTTAATATTGGCAATTTTTTTATAAGTCTTTGGGAAGATCTTGAAGGTATTACCGCGATAAAATTTCTATTAAATTTATAAACTCTCGAGATAGAATTTTTCTAACGTATGTTTCACGTGTTTTTCACCGTTTTGCCCCATGCGCCGCCGCTGAACGAACACTTCCGGATGGTTTTTGATATTGGCAATTTTTTTGTAAGTCTGCTGGGAGCTTTTCAAGTAATTTCCGGGATAAAATGTTTATTAAATTCATAAACTCTCGAGATAGAATTTTTCAAACGTATGTTTCACGTGTTTTTCACAGTTTCGCCCCGTGCACCGTCCCTGAACTAAAACATCAGGATTGATTTTAATATTGGCAATTTTTTTTAATCCTTTGGGAAGTTCGTGAAGTTATTTTCTCAATAAAATTTATATTGAATTCATAAACTCTCAATATAGAATTTTTCAAACGTATGTTTCACGTATTTTTGACCGTTTCGCCCCATTCGCCCCCCTCCCCGCCCCCTCGAATGAAACCTTCCGGATGAATTTTGATACTGGCAATTTTTCTGTAAGACTGCTGGGAGCTTTTGAAGTAATTTCCGGGATAAAATGTTTATTAAATTCATAAACTCTCGAGATAGAATTTTTCAAACGTATGTTTCACGTGCTTTTCACAGTTTCGCCCCATGCGCAACCCCTCAACGAAAACTTCCGGATGGATTTTGATATCGGCAATTTTTTTATAAGTCTTTGAGGGGCTTTTGAAGTAATTTCCACGATAAGATTTATATTAAATTCATAAACTCTCGAGCTTGAATTTTTCAAACATAAGTTTCACTTGTTTTTCACCGTTTCGCCCCATGCGCCGCCCCTGAACGAAAACTCGCGGATGGATTTTGATATTGGCAATTCTTTTATAAGTCTTTGGGGAGAACTTGAAGGAATTTCCAAGATAAAGTTTCTATTGAATTCATGAACTCTCGAGCTAGAATTGTTCAAACTGATGTTTCACGTGTTTTTCATCGTTTCGCCCCATGCCCCGCACTGAACGAAATCTTCCGTATGGATTTTGATATTGGCAATTTTTTTGTAGGTCTGTCGGGAGCTTTTCAAGTAATATCCGGGATAAAATGTTTATTAAATTCATAACCTCTCTAGATAGAATTTTTCAAACGTATGTTTCACCTGTTTTTCACTGTTTCACACCATGCGCAGCCCCTCAACGAAAACTTCCGAATGGATTTTGATATTGGCAATTTTTTTATAAGTCTTTCGGCAGACCTCGAAGGTATTTCCGCGATAAAGGTTCTATTAAATTTATAAACTCTCGTGATAGAATATTTCATACGTTTGTTTCACGCGTTTTTCATCGTTTTACCCCATGCGCTGCCTCTGAACGAAAACTTTCGGATGGTTATTGATATTGGCAATTTTTATGTAAATCTATTGGGAGCTCTTGAAGTAATTTCTGTAATAGAATTTTTATTAAATTCATAAATTCTTGAGATAGAATTTTTCTAACGTATTTTTCACGTGTTTTCACCGTTTCACCCCATTCGCCCCCCCCCCTCGCACGAAAACTTCCGGGTGGATTTTGATAATGACAATTTTTTTATAATTCTTTGGAGAGCTCTTGAAGTAATTTCCCCGATAAGATCTTTATTAAAGTCATAAACTTTCGAGATATAATTTTTCAAACGTATGTTTCACGTGTTTTCAACCAATTCGTCCTATGTTCCGCCCTGAACAAAAACTTCCGGATGGATTTTGATATTGGCAATTTTTTTATAATCTTTGGAGAGGTCTTGAAGTAATTACCGCGATAAAATGTTTATTAAATTCATAAACTCTCGAGATAGAATTTTTCAAACGTATGTTTGACGTGTTTTTCTCTGTTTCGCCCCATGCGCAGCAGTTATGAGTCACCACATAGGTACTTAGACGCATCGGCCAGCCAGCCTCTTTATCGCTCCGAATGGAATCTGCATGGACAAAGAGAAGCCAGAAGACAATGAAGATGCAATATATACTTTTCAAATATACTTTATACATATACTCTCTTTATACTCTCTTACGGCACTTCGCATCGGCGATCGCCAGTCTCTGTCGGGCATCCAACCTATAACGACGTTTTAATAAATCATTATTCTAATCAACACCCTTTGTTCGATTACTTACTTTGGCGAGTGTTACCTGAGTGTGTGTTACCTTTCCTTGGTGATCCACCGGGGCTTGCCACATAACTGGCGCTGCGGAGACAGGACCGTGAAGCTGCAAAACTCAGATTCTCCCTCAACCTGGTGACGGAAATTTTCAGCGAGGAAGCAGTTGGCGTTTCAACGTCCATCATCACGGAACCTATACTACGTCAAGATTGGAGTCCACCTGCAAGCACAGATTCACCCGAAATCATTAAAGACAAACTAGTAAGTCTTTGAAATTTCCTATATCCTAACCAACCCTATCCTTTTAAGTGCAATTGATTTTACGTGAAGCGTAATCAAAGATAAAGCAAAATGGCAAATAACGGAGATAATCAACAAAATCTTACGGTAGAACAATTTAAATTGCGACTTACGATATGGCGCGACGCGATCCCCATATATGAAGGAGGTACAAGACTCCTTTCGCACTTTATACAAACGTGGGACAAATTCGTAGAAAATGTAGCGACTGCAGATAATGCAATAAACGAGGCATTATTCGCATTAATCAAATCAAAGATTCGCGGTGAAGCACTAGACCTAATAGTGGCAAATATCCCGGCTACATATGCCGCATGTAAAACGCTCTTAGTTCTTAGATTTAGTGACCCAAGTTCGGAGGAGTTACTATTTAACAGACTAAGTGTATGTTATCAATTGATAAATCAGTCTTGCGAAAAATACGCGGACGAAATCAAAAGCAGGCTAAATAAATTGAAGGAACACATACAGCTAAATAATCGAGACGCTAATGTTATAAGTATTAAAAATACATTTTATGAAAACGTAGCCAAAAGTACTTTTATATATGGTATTAAAGAGCCATACCATTCTTACTTGCTACATTTTGATTTAGACGACGTTGAGGCATGTATAATAAAATGCCGTAAATACGACAACCATGAACAACAAAGTGCTTTCCTCAATTTCGCACGATAAAGTGATAACAAACCTAAGCCCAACGTATTCGGTACAATCAATGCTAAAAGTACAAACCCATTTGCGACTAATAGTAATCCAAAAATTATTCACCCTTCAAATAATTTACCAAGTACTTCAAGAAATGTAAATCCATTTTATTTGCAACCGACACCCGCATTTGCACAAACACAACCTGGATTTATCCCCACAAATTATCGTAATAACAATTTTGGTGAAAATAATAATAATCTGCCAAGACATCAAAATTACCAACCAACACCAATGTCAGTCAGTACAAGAAATACTAACAAACAAGGCATTAATCCAACAAATAGATCAAATAATTCACCAGCACAAAATAACTTTAAACCAAGAACGAACTTCTTTAAGAGCACAGGACCAGCAAACTTTATCGCTGAAGAGTTGCATCATCAACAAGAACAAGGAGAAGAAGATATAGTCGATTATCAAAATGACTCAACTATGCAAGACCATGAAGAATTTAATCAAGAAAACGACGAGAGTAATAATTGCCAAAATTTTCAACAAGCTCCCCAATACAACAGAAATAACGTGATAAATTTAAATTCGATTAACAATTCACCCGAATTACCACACTTAATAACGACAAATCCACCTCTTAAAATTCTCATCGATTCTGGAGCCTCATCATCCATTATCAATCCAGAAATTGCATATAAACTATTTTCAAAATTCATATTTCCTTACGAATTCGAAATTAAATCGGTGCACAAGACGACGAAAGGTACACATGCGCTTACCTTTCCTATATTACGTGAATACGGTGACGACACACCTATAACTTTCTTAATAGCAACATGGCACTATACGTACGATTGTTTAATCGGACATAAGGATTTGCAGAATTTGGAAGCGAATATTAATTACAAAACTCAAATTTTTAGCACATCTAAATTTGAAATAAATTACTTTAAAAATATACCGGACGATCATAAAAATGTTAAAGTGAATCATCATCAAGGAGTAGAATTACCGATAAGAACTGATCACATGAACGAAGAAGAAAGATATAAAATTACATCACTATGCCAGAAGTACAAAGACTGTTTCTACAATGAAAATAAAAAATTATCAGCGACTTCTGCGGTTTCACACAATATAAGAACAAAGGACGATCACCCTATCTATGTAAAGAGTTTTAGATACCCATACCATCTAAAAGAAGAAATTCAAACTCAAATCAGAAAACTGTTAGACGAAGAAATTATTCAACCAAACAACTCGCCCTACTCATCCCCCGTATGGATAGTTCCGAAGAAAGAAGATGCAAGTGGAAGAAAAAAATGGAGAATGGCAATAGATTATCGTAAATTAAACGACAACACCATCGAAGACAAATGTCCATTACCTAGAATGGACGACATTCTAGAAAATCTGGGCAAATGTTCTTACTTTAGTACATTAGATTTAGCACAAGGTTTCCACCAAATACCCGTCAACAAAGATTCAATTGAAAAGACAGCGTTTACCGTAGAAAACGGACACTATGAATATGTCAGAATGCCTTTTGGTTTAAAAAACGCTGCGGCTACTTTTCAACGTCTGATGGATAGAATTTTAATGAAATATCTACATAAATTCTGCTTCGTTTACATGGATGATATAGTAATATTTTCGAAATCACTCCAAGAACATTTACAACATCTGAAGCTAATATTCGAAGAACTAGAGAAATATGGTTTAAAAATTCAATTAGATAAGAGTGAATTTCTAAGGAAAGAAGTTCCATTTTTAGGCCATATAATAACAGCAGACGGAATCAAACCAAATCCTGATAAGATCAAAGCAATTCTAAAATATCCAATACCTAAAACCCAAAAAAAGAAGTTAGAATATTTTTAGGACTAACCGGCTTTTACAGAAAGTTCATAAAAAACTACGCAAAAATAGCGAAACCAATGACAAAAGCACTCAAGAAAAAGAAAAAATAGATCCAGAAGATAAAGACTATAAAGAAGCGTTCGAGAAACTCAAAGAATTGATCACTAACGCACCAGTGCTCGTCTACCCAGACTTCACCAAACCATTTACTATCACAACCGACGCCTCAAACTTAGCAATAGGTGCAGTTTTATCCTAAGAACAACATCTTATCTCGTGTTATTCACGAACATTAAACTCAGCAGAACAAAGCTATCCGACGATAGAGAAAGAATTACTGGCAATAGTGGAAGCATGTAGACAATTTAGACCATATATCTATGGTAAGAAATTTACGATTGAAACAGATCATAAGCCATTAACCTGGCTCTATTCTTTAAAAACGCCTAACTCTAGACTGATTAGATGGAGACTAAGATTAGAAGAATATGATTACATAATAAAATACAAAAAGGGTTCTGAAAATTATGTCGCCGACGCACTGAGTCGAATTGAAATTAATGCTAATAAAACAATAGAAGAAGACTCACTCTCAATGGTGCCTCAAACACCTGACGATGCACCTGTCACATCCGAAGAAATGGACGAAATATTTGATGACGACATGGCAACAGTCCACACAGCTGAAGAAAATCCGACCTTTTCACTACCTATAACAGACAAAAATGTTCACGCTTTTAATTACAGCATTATCATAAAAGGAGGAAATGATTACAACTTAAAGGTAAACAAAGATAAACTTAAAGTACAATACACGGTGAAAATTAATAAATCAAATGCAGAAACACATTTACTTAAGTTTTTCAAGGAAAATATTAAACCCGATAAGCAATATGGTATCTACTTTACGACCGAAGAATTGGAAAGAATTACGTATAGAATATTCAAGGATCATTTCAATGAAAAATTAAAACTAATCAAAACAACCACGTATACACCTACGATTGATAAAAATAATTTCATAAAAGAACTTGAGACATATCATAATCAAAATCATAACGGTATTCGAGAGACCTTATTACACTTTGAGAGAAAACTCTATACACTCAATATGGATCGACTTATTCAAAATTTTATAAATCAATGTGAGATATGCTTAGAGCATAAGTATGAGAGAAACCCATATGAAACAGAAACATACGGCCCTATTATAGCTAGAAGACCGCTCGAACATATACACATGGACGTATTTCATTTCAACAAGGATAAATTTTAAACAATTATAGATATTTTTTCCAAATATGCTCAAGCTTATTATCTACCAGATGGAAATGCCACGACCATGATAAACAAATTGAGACACTTTGCCTCACACCATAACTTTCCGGATAAAATAACTCAACAGTATTTAAGGAGTTTTGCCGCATACATAAAATTCAATATCATCAAACAACGATAAACAGACATACATCGAATGGACCCATAGAAAGACTGCATTCAACCCTAAAGGAAAAATTAAGTATTTTATCCAATCAAAATCCAAAAGAAACAGTAAAAAATCTTATGATCACCGCTCTCTTAATATACAATCAGAGTATACACTCTACAACTAACTATACGCCTTTTACACTGTTATATAGACCTTATGACGAACTACAGAAAAACATTATCGAGCCCGATGGCGATACCATAGAAAGATATAATGAATTCAGAAAAAATGAAATTTTACCTTTTTATGACACGCTATATAGGAACCAAAAAGAGCAACAAAAGTTACCTAATAGTCCTGACAAATCGTTAGAAAATAAAGGAATTTACATGAAAACACATCAACAACAACGCGACAAAACCGCACCACGATATCAAAAATGACTTGTAGAGACACAACAAGGCCTCTCGTTAGGTTACTATATACATGGTCAAGAACGCCGATACAATTTAAGAAGTGCCAAAAGAATAAGAAAAACTTCTTCTTTACAGGACAATGAAGACGGCACTAATCTTGATGCTCATAGCTCTGCTCGTGGAGAGTAGCGAAATCAACCAAAATCAGACGCATTACGACTACCAACAAGGAACTGGAAGAATAGTTGGAAGTTATCATTACCTACATTTCAACATCGACGTTACTACGCTTTTGAAAACTTTCAAACATATAAAAGCTAGCTATACAATATTACCTAACCAAGGCGAATTAAGAGAATCAAGTTTATTAAAGCAAGCCGAAATTCTATGTAATGAAATACACCAGAATCTACAAATAATAATGCCATCGAACATGAGAACGAAGAGAGGGTTAATAAACGGATTAGGCACAGCTATAAAATACATTTTTGGGAACCCAGATGCAAACGATTTAGAAAAGATAAACAACTACTTAAATTCTCTACAAAATCAACAACAGGAAAATATTTACTAAATAAGTCAATAAGCATAATAAATGCGATAAGTAAACAAATAAATAACAACACGAATATAATTAATAAAAATTTAAAAGACATGTGGAAAACTGTAAATGACCAAACTTTGCAAACAAATCTATTTGAAGCGATCATGACCCTCATAACCCAGGAGCAACATTTTCTCGGATTACTTAATAAAATTAAAAGATCATTTATTTTCAATGAACAAATATTCGACTTAGAATTGTTAACATATGACCAAATATCGGATATAGGTGTACATTTATTGGCAATCTACTCTCAGAAAGAGTTAATATTACACTACCATAATTTGCTAGATTTTCGCTTTGCTCAGGGATCAATTGCATTCACATAAAATCTTATTGTATACACTATCAAAATCCCTATCCTTAATCCTATCGAATTTTCAGTCCATCAAAGACTTGCTGTAATCAATTACAACATTCAGACAGAAGTTATCACCACGCCATGGAGTTTGACCGGCCCATCTATAAAACTACGAGGGTCATTTGATAAGTACCTAGCCTACAAATGAAAACACCAAAATTTTACAAAAAATAAAATTTATTTTTCAATGTAGTCTCCTTTTAGTTGAATACACTTGGTCCAGCGGTGTTCCAATTTTTTAACCCCGTTGAAAAAAATGTTTTCTCTTGGTTTGCAAAATAGGCCTCCGTGGCGGCGATTATTTCGTTATTGGAGTGGAATCTCTTTCCGGCGAGCGAATTTTTAGGTTCGGAAACAAAAAAAGTCGCACGGAGCCAAATCTGGAGAATATGGTGGATGGGGCAGCAGTTCGTAGCGTAATTCGACCAATTTAGCCGTGGCGAGTGCAGAAGTGTGAGCCGGTGCATTATCGTGGTGGAAAAGCACTTTCTTTTTAGACAAATGGGGCCGTTTTTCTTCTAACACGGCGTCAAATCGGCTCAATAGTTCGGCGTAGTACTGTCCTGTGACCGTTTTGCCCTTCTCCAGATAGTCAATAAAAATCACTCCTTGAGAATCCCAGAAAACAGTGGCCATCACCTTTCCGGCCGACGGGACCGTCTTCGCCTTCTTCGGAGCAGGTTCACCGGGTAAGGTCCACTGTTTTGACTGCTCCTTGGTCTCTGGAGTGTAGTAGTGAATCCATGTTTCGTCGACGGTCACATAACGACGCAAAAACTCTTTTGGATTGCGATTAAACAGCTCCAAACACTGCTCTGAACTGGTCACACGGATGCGCTTGTTGTCTGCAGTCAGCAAACGCGGCACCCACCTTGCTGACAGCTTCCTCATGCCTAAAATCTCATGTAGAATATGCCACACGCGTTCTTCTGAGATGCCTACTATCGCAGCTATCTCGTGCACCTTTAATCGGCGGTCTGACAAAACGATATCGTGTATTTTTGTCACGTTCTCCTCCGTAGTGGCTGTTTTCGGAGCACCTGGGCGTGGATCATCAAAATACATACACTGCATCCAAGCGTTCTTTAATTTCACTGCGCGATTTCCCTTCCAAAAACAAGAATCGAATCACCGACCGATATTGTTCTTTCTCCATTTTTTCAAAAATCAACGGACACATTTGCTTTCACACGCTCTCAAAAATAAACTACAACTCCGATCCGGCTGAAATTTCGTCTGTAACCGTTTACAGGAAGATACTGCACTGTAGTGTATTTCTGGTGCGATAGTGGCACCATCTGGCGGTGAGGCTAGGTACTTGTCAAATGACTCTCGTATTTGCTAATAAGTGGCGACAGATGTATGAAAAGAATTTTTTATGTCAACAAATTATAATGGAAAAAGTCAAACCGATTATCATTTCAATTAGTCCACCTTTAATACTGACATACAAATTATCTGAAAATTTAACGTTAATATCAAGTAATTATGTTATCAAGATTACACATGATAATGATCAAATGATGATCCGAGGAACATATGTAATACAAGGAAATAATGTACAAATACAGGGATACCGACTTGACGAAAATCTTGGTGAAATGGAACAATCCAGCCTAATTTTACCTTTAGTTATCAAAGACCACCAGCTGAATTTCGAACCTCTAAAAACTTTGACATCACCTACACTAAATATGCCAGTTTCTAATCAAATTAGAACCGAATTCGTCCTGTCTACAAGTTCAATTATATTAGTATTGCTGTTCATAACGATTACATCGATTTACTTAATATACAAAATAAAAGTCAAGAAACAACGGCCGCAACTTACCAAAAAGTCCAAAGATTAGGATATCAAAGACGAGGACGTCATTGAACTTGGCCATGGAGGAGTTATATGAGTCACCACATAGGTACTTAGACGCATCGGCCAGCCAGCCTCCTTATCGCTCCGAATGGAATCTGCATGGACAAAGAGAAGCAAGAAGACAATGAAGATGCAATATATACTTTTCATATATACTTTATACATATACTCTCTTTATACTCTCTTACTGCACTTCGCATCCACGATAGCCAGTCTCTGTCGGGCATCCAACCTGTAACGACGTTTTAATACATCATTATTCTAATCAACACCCTTTGTTCGATTACTTACTTTGGCGAGTGTTACCTGTGTGTGTGTGTGTTGCCTTTCCTTGGTGATCCACCGGGGCTTGCCACATAACTCAGCCCCTCAACGAAAACTACCGGATGATATTGGCAATTTTTTTGTAACTCTGTCGGGAGCCTTTGAAGTAATTTCCGGGATAACATTTTTATTAAATTCATAAACTCTCGGGATAGAATTTTTCGAACGAATGTTTCACGCATTTTTCACTGTTTCGCCCCATGCGCAGCCTCTCAACGAAAACTTCCGGATGGATTTTGATATTGGCAATTTTTTTATAAGTCTTTGGGGAGCTCTTGAAGTAATTTCCACGATAAGATATTTATTAAACTCATAAACTCTTGATACATAATTTTTCAAACGTATGTATTACGTGTTTTTCACCGTTTTGTCCCATGCGCCGCCCCTGAACGAAAACTTCCGGATGGATTTTCATATTGGCAATTTTTTTCTTTGGGGAGCCCTTGAAGTAATTTCCACGATAAGATTTTTATTAAATTCATAAACTCTCGAGATATAATTTTTCAAACGTATGTTTCACGTGTTTTTCACCAATTCGTCCTATGTTCCGCCCTGAACAAAAACTTCCGGATGGATTTTAATATTGGCAATTTTTTTATAAGTATTTGGGGAGAACTTGAAGGAATTTCCGCGATAAAGTTTCTATTAAATTGATAAACTCTCGAGATAGAATTGTTCAAACGTATGTTTCACGTTTTTCACGGTTTCGCCCCATGCTGCACCCTGAACGAAAACTTCCGGATGGATTCTGATATTGGCAATTTTCTTATAAGGCTTTGGGGAGCTCTTGAAGTTATTTACACCATAAGATTTTTATTAAATTCATAAACTCTTGAGATAGACTTTTTCAAACGTATGTTTCACGTGTTTTTCACCGTTTCGCCCCATGCGCCGCCCCTGAACGAAAACTTCCGGATGCAGTTTGATATTGGCAATATTTTGTAAGTCTATGGGGAGCTCTTAAGTAATTTCTGCAATAGAATTTTTATTAAATTCATAAACTCTCGAGATAGAATTTTTCAAACGTATTTTTCACGCGTCTTTCACTGTTTCGCCCCATGCGCAGCCTCTCAACGAAAACTTCCGGATGGATTTTGATATTGGCAATTTTTTTATAAGTCTTCGGGGAGCTCTTGAAGTAATTACCGCCATAAGATTTGTATTAAATTCATAAAGTCTCGGGCTAGAATTTTTCAAACTTATGTTTCACCTGTTTTTCACCGTTTCGCCCCATGCACCGCCCCTGAACGAAAACTTCCGGATGGATTTTAATATTGGCAATGTTTTTATAAGTCTTTGGGGAGAACTTGATGGAATTTCCGAGATAAAGTTTCTATTAAATTCATAAACTCTCGAGATAGAATTTTTCAACCGTATTTTTCACGTGTCTTTCACTGTTTCACCCCATTCGCCCGCCACCCCCTGAACGAAACCTTCCGGATGGATTTTGATATTGGCAATTTTTTTGTAAGTCTGTTGGGAGCTTTTGAAGTAATTTCCGGGATAACATTTTTATAAAAATTCATAAACTCTCGAGATAGAATTTTTGAAACGTATGTTTCACGCGTTTTTCACTGTTTCGCCCCATGCGCAGCCTCTCAACGAAAACTTCCGGATGGATTTTCATATTGGCAATTTTTTTATAAGTCTTTGGGGAGCTCTTGAAGTAATTTACGCGATAAGATTTATGTTAAATTCATAAACTCTCGAGATAGAATTTTTCAAACGTATGTTTCACGTGTTTTTCATCGTTTCGCCCCATGTCCCGCCCTGAACAAAAACTTTTGGATGCATTTTGCTATTGGCAATTTTTTTGTAAGTCTATCGTGAGTTCTTAAAGTAATTTCCGCAATAGAATTTTTATTAAATTTATAAATTCTCGAGACAGAATTTTTTAAACGTATTTTTCACGTGTTTTTCACCATTTCACCCCATTCGCCCCCCCCCTCCTCCATCCCCTGAACGAAACCTTCCAGATGGATTTTGATATTGGTAATTTTTTTGTAAGTCTGTCGGGAGCTTTTGAAGTAATTTCCGGGATAACATTTTTATTAAATTTATAAACTCTCATGATAGAATTTTTCAAACGTATGTTTCACGCGTAGTTGACCGTTTCGTCTCATTGGCCCCCCTGTACGAAAACTTCCGGATGGTTTTTGATATTAGCAATTTTTTTACATGCCTTTGGAAAGCTCCAGAACTTATTTCCGCTGCAAAATTTTTATTAAATTCATAAACTTTTGAAACATCAAATTTTATAATCAAGTGTTGTCTTTTAGGGGTGGTTTTAGGGCTGATTTAGGGGGATGATCATTTTGGAAATAACTTATTTGGCAGTTTCTATTTGTTTGATCCATATATCTAACGCATTATATCGAAAAAACTGAATTTGGGAAAATTCGATTTATCGTTCACGATGAACGTTAAGAACTTCAAACACTTTGTTAAAAAAGGTATTTAAATAAAACTTCCGTTTTTATTAAAAAATGTATGGCATCGATAACGGAACCACCACAATGCTAGCAGCGATCGATACATTTTTATTCTTGAATTGTGAAATTTGTCTTTTGAAATACGTTGTTGATATTGGGATAACTTAAAAAACAGTTAATTTATTAAACTATATCTCATACTTTCAAATTAATAAAATATTTATTTATCTATAAATGATCAATTTAATTTGATATTGATATTTTCTTGACATCATACATATTTCACCGATCGCAATTTCTTAAAAAATTTTATTCTAAATTTAATTAAAATCTACTTTTTTTTATAAAATAATTTGTTTCTCAAAAAGAAATTAAGATTTATTTTTCTTTACTTTCCTTTTAACAATTTTACTTAATACAAAAAATATCTGTTTATTTGCTCATTTTTATATCCTATATAAAGAAAACTTCATACGCCCCTTTAGTTTTTCCATTTTTATTCTTGAGACGTATCGCAGACGTGTACACGTAGTTTCACAACTGTCCGCTAGCTTCTTGACAGTTTTCTTCATCCCATCATTTTACTGTGCGTGGCACACTAATGCGGATTACTGGACCGGTTTTCTACGTACAAACTAAAAATTATCAAGTATTCTTTGAGCAAACGCGAGTCGAACATTTTAAAAAAAAATGTTTAACCTCAAATATCTTTTTTCGTAATGGGCCGATTATTTCGGGCAACTAACTCGATTTGAAGCTATATAAAAGATACATCTGTGCCAAATTTTAGGACGTTTTGAGAATTTTGCTTCCTCATAGAGGAAGCTTTGTAATAGTAAAATTTTAATTTTCTTTAAATTGCTCTAGAAACGTGAATAAAGGTGTTAGAAGTTTGTGTCACATGATTTTAGAAAATGTCTGTATGGATGTGTGTGTGTGTGTGTGTGCGTGTGTGTGTGTGTGTGTGTGTGTGTGTGTGTGTGTGTGTGTGTGTGTGTGTGTGTGTGTGTGTGTGTGTGTGTGTGTGTGCGTGTGTGTGTGTATACCGCTTTATTTTCGGATCTACGCGGTCGATTTTAACCGGACGGGTCTCATTTTTTTTGTTTTTTGATTCCGAATTCGGAAAAAAAAATAATTTTGTACGACTAACTGATTCGTTTTTGTTTCATGTCGAACTTTTCATTTTCGAAAAATTTATTTTTGATTTTTTTTAATGATTGGATTTAAATTTTATAATCGGATGGATAGCGTTCGAAAGAGCATAAAAAACCTATATTTAAAAAAAAAAAAAATTTCTCTACCTTTCACGGTTATTTTGTTATTATCAAAAACGGTTTTTTTTTTTAATGCTTATAACTCCTAAACTAAATGGTCAATTTTTTTGAGAAAAATCATGATAATGGAGATTATGAATAGCTATAATCTGTATAAAATTGAATCCATTCTGTTGGTTAGTTTTTGAGAAAAAAATGAAAAAATGAAAAAAACGTGTTTTAGGTGGCGACAATTTACGGGAGTAAAATTGTGTTAATCACTTCAAAATTCCTTGTAGAGGTAGATTTTTGGTTGTCACCTGCACGTTTCTTTG
The DNA here is from genome assembly GCA_036365515.1 of Torymus aiolomorphi. NCBI lineage: Eukaryota > Metazoa > Arthropoda > Insecta > Hymenoptera > Torymidae > Torymus > Torymus aiolomorphi. Next base: position 96,256,458 of record CM070877.1, on the reverse strand, counting down.
AGATAGATGATTGGTTCATAAATTTCAGAGATTTTTGAGGTTAAAATTTTTGTAACCTCTTTTTCGAATCGTAATTTCTCGAGAACGGCTGTATGTATCAAAATGGAATAGGTAGCATTTAAAAGAGAATTAAAATACCTATATTTTCTAAAAAAAAAAGTTTCTAGCTATCACGGTTCTTTGGTTATTAACATAAACGTAAAACATGAAAAATAAAAAAAATGAGTTTTGTATGTTCAACGATTCCAGAGGGAAAATTGTCGTAATTTCTTCAAAATTCCTTGTGGAGGTAGATTTTGGATAGCTCTTGGTCGAGTTCTTTGGGCAAAATAATTGGTCCATAAATTTCAGAGATATTTGAGGTTAAAATTTTTTAAACTTTTTTTTAAATCGTAATTTCTCGAGAACGGTTCTATGAATCAGTTACAGATTTCTAGACAATTTTGTATGGGATATAGATATTATGTATGTGAATTTTCATCAAGATCGTACGATTACTTTTTGACATTTAAAATTTTCCTATTTTACAAAGTTTTATTTGTCGCCTGATAACTAGAGAAAACTTGTTTTAATTTTTTTTAATTTGGCGGAGATGTAGAGTGTATATTATTTATTATATGCGTTTTTAGAGTAAAAGAATTCGTTTATGAATTTCAGAGATATTCGAGGTTAAAACTGATTTAGCCTTCTTTTCAAATCGTAATTTTTTGGATATATCTATACTAGAAAATGGAAAAACACGTGCTATGCGTGTATGTTGTTTACTTGCTTTTGTTTTTTATTGAGGGTAATTTACAGTGCGATCAAGTTTTAACCACTTATTATACTCATTGATGAATATATTTGGTTGAAATTTCAAAAGATTATCTTTATTTTACTCAAAATATCAAAATTTTTTGTATAGAACATTGATTGGGAAAAAGTTTGCATTTTACTTGCAGAATATGCCGGTATTTTTGTTGTAACCTTTTTGGAAAGTCTCTTGATTGATTGACTTGATTGGTGACTTTATAATAAACATTCATATGTGTAATAAATGAATATATGTAATACAGAGTTTGGTAATTTGTTGGAATTTATTTTTAAGTTTTCAAAATATTATCGATTTAAAATATTACCCAAAGTTGAAAGTGCACCATAAAAAATAATTCTGCTACTTTTTTTGATAAAAATCATCAGATGATTCGGAAACGTGATGTAGAGACAAGTCAATATGATCGGAGCGCTTGTATGTACCAAAGCATCGGGAATTTTTGTGTGACTGTATACTGAAAATTAACATGAAAATTGTACATATAAATATGGATTTTTATAGGTATTTAATTTATTAGCATTTTCCGCGCTACCATTGACGTATTGCTATTAGCGCGTTGGACTTTTTTTAATTCATTCTCATGAAATACATGAAAATATTTCTTTTACTAGTTCAGAATTCTATGACATGATAAAATTATTGAATTAGTTGAATAATAAAATATGCACTTTAGAGAGATGAATCCGTGGAGTCCGTCGCCTGTAGCCCTACTAAACCACGGGAGTTGTTCCTCCTTTCCTCAACCATTACAGAAAGTATTTAAAAATAAATACTCTCTGCAAAGACAACTCCGAACCTATTTCCTTCCTCCGACAGTTAAGTATTCATGGAATAGAATGTTATTTGAAAGTCTCTTGATTGATTGACTTGATTGGTGACTTTATAATAAACATTCATATGTGTCATAAACGAATATATGTAATGCAAAGTTTGGTAATTTGTTTGAATTTATTTTAAAGTTTTCAAAATATGGATTTAAAATATTACCCAAAGTTGAAGGTGCACCATAAAAAGTAATTCTGCTACTTTTTTTTGTGAAAATCATCAGATGATTCGGAAACGTGATGTAGAGACAAGTCAATATAATCGGAGCGTTTGTATGTACGAAAGCATCGGAAATTTTTGTGTGACTGCATACTGAAAATTAACATGAAAATTGTACATATAAATATGGATTTTTGTAGGTATTTAATTTATTAGCAGTTTCCACGCTACCATTGAGGTACTGCTATTCGCGCGTTGGACTTTTTTTAATTCATTCTCATGAAATACATGAAAATATTTCTTTTACTAGTTCAGAATTCTATGACATGATAAAATTATTGAATTAGTCGAATAATAAAATTATGCACTTTAGAGAGATGAATCCGTGGAGCCTGTAGCCCTACTAAACCACGGGAGTTGTTCCTCCTTTCCTCAACCATTACAGAAAGTATTTAAAAATAAATACTCTCTGCAAAGACAACTCCGAACCTATTTCCTTCCTCCGCCAGTTAAGTATTCATGCAATAGAATAATCGTTATAATATCTATTTTTATATGATATATATATATAGACACACTTATCGGGGTTTATGGAGCCCAACCCTGTATATTGGTACCTACAGCCGAGAGTTCCCTATGGCAAGTGACTAAAGAAATAATGGACCCTGAGGTTATAGACTCTAGGTCGGGCCGGATAAACCCCTATATTTAGAAATTTTATGAAGCCCGGGCTGCATAATCAAAATCGGGATCGATAAACCCCTATATATAAAAACGGGCTTTATAAACCCCTTTCGAGAAATGTATATATATATATATATATATATATATATATATATATATATATATATATATATATATATATATCTTCCTATATTATATAGATGAATGTTACCACGTAGCCCCACCTCACCCCTACCTCAGCCCCCCACCTCACCCCCACCTCAGCGCCCCCTCAGCCCCTCCTCAAAATAACGTAAAATTCCGTCATTTTTTACGTTATTTCGTGACTTCTTATTCTGTTAGAGCCCCCCCCCCACCCCCCCCCCACCCCCACCTCACCCACCCCTCAGCGCCCCCTCGCTCCCACCTCATCCCCACCTCAGCGCCCCCTCAGCTCCCTCCTAGCCCCCCCTCAATGTCTCTTAAACAATGTCATAAAGTAGGAAACAAATTTATGTAAAATTTAATATTGGGAAGAAAACAATTTTGATTGAAATGAAATGCTATGTCACCTTGAAGGTACTGTTGGATTTTTATTCTTTAACAATAGCTTTATATAAATTTTCCTGTTAGAAAAATTTTTAGAAACAATTCTTTTGGAATTGTTTTTTAGAAAGATATAAATGTATAGTTAGAAATAATTCTATTAATCATTATCAGTATATAAATGTATAATATATAACTTATATACTATTAACAGTTTTCCACGCTACCCGAGAGGTACTGTGAACAGGCGCGTTGGATTTTGTTTAAAGTCGCATCCTTCGCCTGGAGCCCTACATAACCACTATTTCATTATCCTTTCTTTCTGGTATTAAGAACTTTTTACAGATTAATTATATTGATTACCTAAAAAAATGATTACTATTAATATTTTTTTTTAATTATTTAATATTTATATATATTGTAACGGGGTACAGTTACGGAGAGAGGGTACTAATCCCTCTTAGGGGTTCGCGGGGTAATATACGGGTGTATTCTACGCCCGGGCAACTCACCGTTGTAGAATCACCTGTAGTCCGGCAGAAGCGCCTCGGCACAGGTTCCGAACATGCGAGCCCGGCTTCGATTGTAGAAAGCCTAGGCCGCTTTCCCCTGGAACCGGCGCTGCGCTCTGCCGCTGCTGCCAACTGCTGCCCGCGAACTACCGGGTGCTCGCTATGACCTAGCGTTACCAGCGCAGCCGGTCTTTCCCGCGTACAACGCCGCTCGGTCGAACCTCAAGCGGCTTTGAACTTACTTCCGCTACCGAGGATCCTCTAGGAGGCTACGCCTCGACTAGCTGCAGCCACTGAAAAGAGTAGAGGGCGGTATTCGGGAAATCATGCACAGGCTAAGGTCTCCAAATAAGAACGCGTGACTCGACAGTTAAGATAAAACAATGGCTCTAAATTTATTAAGGAATAAGTTCGCTCGCGAAAGGGCGCGAGCTCCCGAACAAACTAATATAAAATTAAGACGCGACAGGCCGAGACTATTCTCGCTCGCTCGCTAATGTTGGTGACGGGAGGGAATATCCTCGCGCCTCCGTCACTACGCTGCGCCAGTACAAACACGCGAAAAGCAATCAAACGCTACTTACGCGGGGCTGGCCAGCCATCGCACGTAACAGCAACTCTCTCTCTCGCTCTCCCTGTCTGGTCGCGCTGCCTCTCTCTTTCTCTCTCACTCCTCGCAGTGGTGGCGGCGCGTCGCTGCCGTCTGCCGCAGTGGTGGAGGCGCACACACACCGACACACAACACTCACTGTATCGCGCGACATCTCTCTCTCGCGGTCACACCTGTTGCCGCTCACACGGCGTACGACAAGATGGCTCTCATGCTCCCCTCTCGCCCGCGGCACGGCGTCGTCGTCGTCTTCTTCTCCGACTCCTTTTTGCTCTCCCCGCGTGGCGCGATCCGAACCATGATACGTGCAGGCGCGCGAGATTCGATTCTCGCAGCGCTGTATCGGTGTTATGTTTAATATCTACTAGGAATTATACTAGGAATTAAATTAATTAGTCTTCATTTTAATAAGCCTTTATGGAAATCATTAAATCATTTTCTTGTCTGTTATTGTGTTCATTTGGAAAATTAAGGAAAATAATATATTTATATATTCCTTTTTATTTGTTTCCGTTTCATTTGAACATTATGCAAGAATAAATTCATTATTAATGATATCATAAAGTTTATGAATATTCATAAATTTCCTATTTATCATTTTTTATTAAAAATTTTATAACAATAATAGAGAAAAGAAATATACTCATCTTATTTATATTTATTAATTAGTTTTTTCCTTATTTTCATTTTCATGATTGTTCATCATTTTCTTCTTTTTGTTTCGTCTAATAAATAATAACATTAATTATTATAACTAATATTTATTCAATATGCAAATTTAAAACTTTACCTCATTTAAAAATATTTCAGAACCCATTATCAAATTGTTTAGGTCCATTTTATGATCATTTAACGTTTTTATGTGTTCTATCGATTAAATTTTCAAAATAAAAGATACTCCTAAAAAAATAAAGAAATATAATAATAAATTATCACTAAATAATAAGGTGTATATTTACCAAATTCTTGTAGATCTCCTGTTATATCTAATTTTGTTCCTTTTTCAATATCTAGAGATTCACTTGAATTTTTAGTAACTACAATATCCAATTTATGATTTCCATTAGTTATTGCAGCATGATATTCTAAGTCGTTATTTTTATTTCGTTGATGAAAATTATTTTGTAAATAGCCTTCAATCTCTAACAATTTTATTGTATAATTATAATATAAGTTTAATTAATCTATTGTATAAAACTAAAAATTTATACTTATTAATCCACGGTTTGTTGGAATTTGTTCAAATTTAATTTCTGTTGTATTCATTTTTTTTAAAATATCAACTTCTCCAAATGATATTATTGACGAATAATGTTTTAATGTCAATTCATAATGTACATTTCCTTTAGTATATCGTTTTGCACTACCAACGACAACATTTTCTAGGAGAATTTTCTAAAATAAATTGAATATTAACGTTTTATACCGTTTATATAAAGTTTAATATATATATATATATATATATATATATATATATATATATATATATATATATATATATATATATATATATATATATATATATATGACTTTTACTTAGATCGAATAATTTAAGTTGATTTTTAAATATGTTTGTTTTCATTGAACATATTACATTGAACACAAACACCGTCATTGTTATTTATTATAAATTTTAATATTCTAAATTCACGTTGGGTTTCTCTATTAGTGAATTTTTCTTCATTTAAAATTTCTTCGATGTAAGATACAATTGAACGATTAAAAGTCAAAGAAATTATTTACATTAACGAAAAATAAAATTTATATTTAAATATTTCTTCGCTGAAATAAAACTTACGCTGATGTGTCACCAACTATAATTTTAGATTTTAAAAACTCTGTACATGAAAATGCGATATTTTTTTTTTCTGATGGTTTATCAGACAATTTGTTGTCATTTTTTCTTTTAGACATATTTTCTAAAAATAATATATAAAAGAATTTTAATAAATTTAATAATGTATAAAATTGTGGTAATATTTCTTGAAATTAAAACTATTAACCATTATATTATTTTTATATTCTCTAAGATGTCTTTTTAAATTATCAAGATGACTAAATTTTTTATTACAAATACCGCAAATTTTTGGCGATAATTGTTCATGAAATTCTAAATGCCTTAATAACTGATCATGTCTTTTAAAGCTTCTTTTACATTTATTACACTTATAATTTTGAATATTTTGATGGCATTTTACATGTCTTTGAAAATGTTTCTTATTTTTCATTACGAAACCACGAACCTCGCAATAAATAAGGTTCTTATTATATTTTTCTATATTATGACTTTGTAAAAAAGTACTAATAAATTCCATTTTACATATTGGACATATTACTACAGTTTTATCAGGGGTTGCATTCATTTTTGACGAGCTATAGGAATAAATAAATATTTTTGAAATTTTAATATTGAAAATATAAAAAAAAAAAATACATTAATGTTGAATAAATACGTAAATTTTTCTCAATTATACATACGTGTATAAGTGTATAATACAAAAAATTAAAGATTTTGTATTAAAGAGATTGTACGAACGGAATTATACGTACTCACCACTCATGACACCCTGTGTCATTATAGATTGTATCCTAATGATATCTTTAACGTTACATACAGCTGTAAGACCCCTGCCACATAAGCACGTATGCATCCGTATGCACGTGCACACATCTCGTGCGGGCGCGCGCGCTCGCTTCTCTCATTGGTCGTCGAAGGCCTGAGCTCGCTCCCAACAAATGAGAGAAGCGAGGCGCGCGCCCGAGATGTGTGCACGTGCGTACGGATGCATACGCGTGCATACGGATGCATACGTGCTTATGGGGCAGGGGCCTAAGGACTGTTCGTATAAGAGCCCTAAGGATACAACTGCAGCACAATACAATAACATACCCAATACTGTAGCAGCATTGCTACATTGTACATTAATGTGTACATCTATGTAGATAGACATAAATTTATAACATGATGTATTATAATGTATAACATAGTATGTGTATAATACAGGTATTATATATGTACTATTCAAAAAGATAAAGCTTACAAAATCAAAGCTTTTGCATAATACATGTATAATATATGTATATGTACATGTTTAGTATACATGTACGAACGCCATTATACGTACTCACCACTCGTGACACATTGTGTCATTATAGATTGTATCCTAATGATACCCTTAACGTCACGTACAGCTGTAAGGACTGTTCGGATAAGAGCCCTAAGGACACAACTACAACACAATACAATAACATATACCCAATACTGTAGCAGTATTGCTACATTGTACATTAATGTGTACATCTATGATAGAAATAAATTTATAACATAGTATATTTTACTTAAATACAGTTTATTACTATTTATTTATTTTTAGAGAAATTATTAATCATATGCCATATTATAAAAGCTAAATATTGTATACTATCAACTTTATTAGATAAGTATTAAATAATTAAATATTATTTGATTTGAATATAGAATAAATACTTTGTGTAAATTTTTTATCTTTTTAGATTCTATTAAAATACAAGTTCTATTAAAATTTTCAATATTAATGGAAAATATAGGAATAAGTGATTTCAAGATGTATTCAAGAATGTACAATTATATTTCTTAAGCAAAAAAAAAAATTTGAAAAGGAATATCAAGAAGAGTCATATCGTTAAAGTGAATCAGTTCTCACTAGACTAAATAATTTTGAAAATATAAAAATAGATTAATAAATCAACAATCTGTAATTGAGAAAAGCCTTCCCTAAAAATTGTACATTTATTTTTCAAAAACAAAAAAAAAAGACCTCTTACGGCAATTTTTAATTTGAAACTAAATTAACCATGAAAATGAATTACGTATACAAGGTTATCAGGGTTTGCTTGATCCTGTAAAATACCAGAGGTATTATTGTAGATGTTCATCAAGCAATGTTAGGAAGAGTTAATATGGCTTTGTTGATTAAATTATTAACCTTTATTAATATAAATATATCTGATAATCAAAACTTGGCCTTTCTTTGAAAAACCCAAAGAATAATATATGTAATTAAGTAAGTATTAAAAATTCAATTGACATATTACTTACTAAATAATGAACTGCAACAAAACTTTAAATTGTATCAAATATTGAACTATGATAATTATGATGTTTGTATTTAGCCTTTTTAAACGGTTAAAAATTTTTCAATCAAAGTTAATATGTGAAATTAATATTATTTATTATTTTCTATTTTGAATAAAGAAAATAAAATTACTGAAAATTTAAAACAAATAGTAACAAAAGTATTTGAAATCAAAAACTATTGTGTATTATATGACAGTTAAGTAAAAAATAATCTGGTAACTATAAAACAAAAAACATTTGATATTTTGATTCATTCTATATAAAAGAACAAAACTATAGACAGAAATGTTAATAGTTTAAATGTTAACTTTAAATTAATTAATTATCTTTAATTAATAAACTTAAAATAAAATTACTTAATATCTTGTGATAAAATATTTTCTGTATAAAAAAATTTTATTTTATATAATTATATTTCTGAAGCAAAAGGAAAATCCGAAAAAGGATAATCAATTTAATGTAATGAATTTTACAGTTTATAACAGTTTGAACTGTTTACAACTTTAACAGTTTTTAATAGTTGCTAACATTTAAAAATAAAATACCAGAAGTGCTATGTACAGACATATTGCAGATGTTCGCAAGATTTAGGAAGAGCTACTACGGCTTTCTTGCTTAAATCATTAACCTTTATTCATATAAGTATATCTTACAGCTCATCTTACAGCAATTTTTAATATTCTGAAAATAATAGAATGAATTAATTTAGGAACCATCAAAAAGAATTACGTATGTTATCAGGCGTTACTTAATCATGAAAAATACTAGATGTGTCATGTGTAGACATATTGTAGATGTTTGTCAAGCTTTAGGAAAAGCTAAGGTAACTTTGTTGATTAAATCATTAACACTTTATTTATTATTTTCAAAAAAAGAGATCTTTTACAACAATTTTTAGTTTGAGAATAATAAAATGAATTATTTTAGGAACCGTCAAAAAGAATTATGAATACAAGGTTATAAGGGTTTGCTTAATCCTATAAAATACCAGAGATGCTATGTATAGACATATTGCAGATGTTCGTTAAGCTTTAGGAAAAGCTACCCAGTCAAAAATATCCAGCTAGAAAACTCAATTGGATTCATGTCACATGCGAAATCCAGCTGGATTTCCCATATAAAGAGGATAATTAATAAAATTTATGATTCTAGACAGACTTTTAAAAATTTTCTCTAAGGTGGCGTGAAAAACTGTTAAATATATATAACTTATATATTATACATTTCTTATCTTTATAAACATTTTTCCAATGGGATCTTTCTGACAATTATACATTTATATCTTTCGTTATAAAATTATTCCTAAGTATACAATTTAAAACATTTTTTATTATAATTACAACACATCGGTGGTTGGCGAGCGGAGCGAGCAGGGGGGCGAAGCCCCACTAGTATATAGCCCACTAGTATATATATATATATATATATATATATATATATATATATATATATATATATATATATATATATATATATATATTAAGTAAAAGTTAACAGATGTGTATTACAATTTATTCAATTGAATGAACATATAGTAATAATCATAATAATTATCACGCAATTATTACATATGATAAAATCATGTCATCTAATCATACTACATACTCGCGGTATAAATTATTATGATTATTATTAAATTATATATTGTATATTAATACTTTATAATGAAAAGCTTCTTATTTATATGAAGAATTTAGAAACAACCGAGAATTTAGATTACCAACAATGTAAACACTAATTTTTTAACAATTTCCTTATGTTTGAAAAATGGAAATTAACATAACGACAATTTTATAATCAATATTAAAGAATAATAGAATATAAATATACAATTTCATAAGTTCACAATTGTTTTAGTTACAGAATAATTTAATTAGTTTTGAATTTATTATATCGGGGTGACTTATTATTGTGAGTACCTTTGTCTCTGACAAATATAATGAAATACTTAAATTTTATTATATATACATATTTTATATCATTTAAATTTAGTTAAAGAATATTTCTAAAAATATTATATACAGATATTTAAAATAGTTTTGCAATTTCCTTTAACTTATTCGAATTTTGAAAATATTAGTGATTTAATGTATGCATAAATCTAATTATTTGGTTGTTTTATTATTGTGTGTCCCGTTGCCTCTCATAAAGATAACGAAATACTTTAAATTTATAATATATACATATTTGATATAATTTTCTTTTAGTTGGTGACTTTTTTTGAAAATATGTTATTCGTATATTCAATACATTTTGGAATAATCGTTTTAAGGTATTTTCGAATTTTTTAAATATTAATTTACTTAATTTATAATATCGGGGTGTTTTATTATTGTGAGTCCCCTTGCCTCTCACAAAGTTAACAAAAAATGATTTCGGTTCTACTATTTACATATTTAATGTTATCGTAATGTAGTTAATGAATTATTTATAAAATTATTATACACATATATTTAGTTTGGAAATGTGTTTCTACTTATTCATGAATTTTAAAGTTATGGAATTGAGATATTATTTTTGGTGTTTTATTTTATTATAGTTAGTCCCATTGCTTCTTACAAAGGTAAAGAAATAATTTAAATTTAAATTATGAATATTTGATATTATTTATTTTAGTTATTGTATTTCTTCTAAAAATATTATATACATATCTTTACTATATTTAGGCCAGTTGCTTTTATTTATGTTTGAATCGTCTACTTTAAACCATGTATTATTCTGCTTTATCATAGTTGTGTAATGTCCTGAATCAATGTTAGGGCCATGATGAAATATTGCGTTAGTGACTTTGTAAATTTTGTTACCTATTTATAGGTATATTGGATCTAGTAATATTTTCTATTTTACATTGTGTCAGTTTTGTTATGTTTATTGATTTATCGATATAAAATAACATTAATTGTAAAATAACGATTTTATGTCTTGCAATAATTACTTTTGTTTTGTTTTGTAATTTGACCTGACAATTATTACAATTTATATCTAAATTTTTGTAATTATCTATATTATTGTTGGAGTAGGTGACAATTAATTAAAGGCAAAGGCACTTATTAAATCTCAATTGAGCACTGCTCTTTATTTCTTCTTTGTTAATCTAACACAAGCGTTGAGAGTAAGCGTAGTAAGCAGCGGGAGAAGGCGTCCGTCCTGTACGGCAGTTGCAGAGAGAGAGCGCAAGCGCAAGCAGTGCGCGAGCGGCAGGCAGGCGACGGCGCCGGCAGGCACGGCGTCGGCAAGGGAGAGCACAGCGATAAGTCCGCTGCGCTACTCTGCTAAAGCGGGCGCCATCTGCACTTCGTGTAGATTTGACTCGGGAGCGTGGACTCGAAGTCTGCTTATCTTTTGACACTCCCTCCCTTCGAGGGTACGCTCTATCTAGCTTCTATTTATTTATATATATATATACACATATAAATACATCAGTAAATATAAAATCAATCCAAAACCTTAGAGAAATAAAACTTTTATTAGAGAAAAAGGAGAAGAAAAAAATGTATACTGTACATATATTTTGTGTACTAAAAACATGTATAATACATAAAAAAAAAATAAACATTTAAACTTCAAGAGAGCGAAAAAAACTTTTGCAGCATCTAAATTAAAAAAACGTCTACTCCATTCTCTTTAAATACTCAGATCCCCACCGGGGACTTGTGGAGTGGTCTCTGAAAAAAAAATAAAAAAATTGAATTGTGTTAACATCTAAATTTACATCAAAATCAGTATGTTATTGTTTTGTGTGTTATGTATGGTGCCGTTTTTCTAATTTATATTTCAGTCTAAATTTAAGGTTTTATTACGCAAGTATTTATGTGTATCAAAAGGAAGCGGTTTTGTCATTATATCGGCTTCATTTTCCTTTGTGGAAACCCATCTAACTATAACTTTTCCTTCAGCTACACATGATTTTATATAATCACCATGGGTAATAGCCATGTGGCTTTTGCTTCCAGTCTTTTCTCTGTTTTCTAAGTTATTTTTAATTGCTTCTAAATTATCATCAAAGTTTTTAAGTTTATGACTACCGTCTTTCTGAGTGCAGTCTCCGGCAGATTTATTATCACACCATATAGTTACTGGGTACATCGTCTTCCCTGTGATATCTCTAATGGCCTTGTCTAGAGAAACAAGTTCTTGGCAAGCTTCGCTCATAGCGAGGTATTCTGCTTGACATGTGGACAGAGTGACATATGTTTGTTTGTGGCTCCGCCACATTATTGTGTCACCAAATAATTTTACAATATAGCCACTTGTAGAAGATGAATCAGACCAATCTCCAAAACTTGCGTCTGTCATAGCTTCTAAAGTTTCATCTTTGGCTTTATATGTCAGTCCAAGATTTGAAGTTCCTCTAAGGTATCTAAATATTCGTTTTACCTCTTTCCAGTCATTTTCTGTTGCGTTTAATTGACGTCTAGATAGATAATTTACTGCAAAGGCTATATCGGGTCTCGTAGCACCTGCTAAGTACAGCAAACTCCCAATAGCTTCTCTATAAGGTACTTTAGTTTTGTGTAGTGCATCATCTAGTTTGTCTGAGTTTTCCTCATTTCTTAATTCTCTAATTTTGACTTGTCTAGTCACCATTGGAGTCCTTTGAGCCTTGCAGTCTTTCATATTGAATCGTTCTAGGATTTTCTCAATATATTCCGTTTGTTTTAACGTCAAAATTTTATTCTCTCTATCTCTGATGATTTTCATACCGAGAAAATTCTCTGGTTCACCTAAGTCCTTCATTTTAAATGCAAGACTTAGTTTACTTTTAACTTCATCTAGTTTTTGTCGATCATTACCAGCCAGGAGTATATCATCTACATACAAAATTAGCAGAACTAATTTTCCTTCTTTTCTCCATGTGAATAGGCATGGTTCATTGATGTCTTTCTCGAGTCCTAGTTTTAACGCTTCTTCCGAGAATCTGACATTCCATCTTTTCGGACTTATCCTTAGGCCATATAGAGATTTTCTCAAAACACATACTTTAGTCTTTCTAATTTCAGGGTCACATTCTAGGCCATCGGGGATTTCCATGTAAATTTCTTCTTCTAATACCCCGTTCAGAAAAGCTGTTTTTACGTCCATTTGGTGTACTTCTAGATCGTATTTGTTAATAATCGCGAGCGTTGCTCTGATTACTGCTAGTCTGGAAACAGGTGCATAAGTTTCTCTTAACTCATATTCTTTTCTATCTTTAAATCCTCTAATTACAAGTCTGCCTTTATACACTGGTTCTCCATGTTCTCCAGATTTCTTTTTAAATACCCACTTGGAGTCTATGGTATGTATCTTTTTGCCATCTATAGTTTTAGTTGGTCTGTCAACAATTTCCCATACTTTGTTTTCCTGCATCGAGTTCAGTCTTCATTTATAGCTCCAAGCCATTTCATTTTGTCTGTAGATTTCATAGCCTCTCGATACGAGATGGGATCATTATTGATTGATGCTAATAATACATGTCCTAATTCGTCATCTAAATTATTTTTGTTGTTTCTAGTTTCAGAATCTTCACTCATGATAGTGAGACTTGTATCTTCTATTACTTTTTCTTCTTGTGTTCTTCTAGTGGCCATGTATTTTTCTCTATTTTCCAGAGTTTTAGCATTTCTCCCAGGTACTTTTCTTTTCTTAACTTCTAAATTTTTGGCATCTTTATTCTCGGCTTTTCTTCTCTTTGGCATCGCTTCTGTTTGTTTTTCCTCTTCTTGCTGTTTTTCCTCTGAATTTTCTATCTGAATATTTTCTTCTATATATTCTTTTTCCTCTGGATTTGAATGTCCTTTTTCTATTTCTGTTTCTTCTAAATTTTCTGTTTCATCCAATTTATTGCACATTTCTGATTTGTCTTGTTGTGTGTTTTTGTAAACTAATTTTTCGTTGCATCTAACATATCTTGAATGACGAAATTTTCCAGTTGGTGGATGCCAAAGTACATAGCCTGATGTCAAGTATCCTACCATAATTGCTTTGATCGCTCTTTCTGAAAATTTTCTTTCGTTTATTGGAATCTTGGCATAAGCTATACATCCAAATCTTCTTAATCTATCTAAATGGCATTTGGTCTTTGGAGTCAGCATTTGTATTGGCGTTTCATGGTTTAATGATTTATGCTCTGTTATAAACATTAACCGCAGCTTCTAATGCCAATATCCACATGCTCTCCGGTAGGCCAGAATTAATCATCAAGGATCTGATTTTGTTCTGTATTGTCTTGTTAAACCTCTCAGCTGTTCCATTGAGTTCGGGTGTGTGAGGAGGTGTTACATTGAATTCTATCTTTTCTTTATTCATTACTTCTAAAAATTTCCCTCCAGTGAACTCTGTTCCATTATCAGCTCTGATATAGCAGACTTTTTCGTTCTTTCCTAGTAAATTTCTGGTGGTCATTAGGAATCTTTCTAGACATTCGCCTGCCTCATTTTTATGTTTGACTGCGTAAGCTTTAGCAAATCTTGTATGGTCATCTAGAAACACAACTATAAATCTATTTCCACCAGGAAATGAGGCTGGCTTTATAGGTCCCATTGTGTCGGTGTGTATCATCTCTAAAGGCCTCGATGCTCTGGTTCTATTTTCAGAGAAAGGCATTTTCTCCATCTTTGCCATGATGCACACCTCACAATCCATAATAGATTTTTCAAACTTAACTCCTTTTAATTTTTCTTCTACTTTCTGCAGTTGTTTAAGATATCCTAGGGATGCGTGGTCTAATTTTATATGCCACAGCATGCCCTCGTCTCACTTGTCTATTTTGTCGTCTTTTATTTTTAAATTATGCTTTGCTATTTCTAGAGATTCATTAATATTCATACTATCTAAATTATGAATTTTTCTGTTTAGTTTATTTTCATTTAAATCAAAATCGACATTGTTTTGGGAGTTGTTAATGTTTTGAGGTGTTTGAACGAGTTTTTCCAAATTCTCCTCCCAATCTCAGACGTGTCATTATTAATTTGTTCTAAATTCTTTCCTGTATTTTGTCCGTCTGAGATTGTCGTAAAAATTCGTCCAAAGTAACTAATCTAGCCTTGCATGAATATTTTTCGCGTTCTAAATTCTCAACTGCATCGCTACTTTGTTTCTCGGCATCTAGAGTTATTAACCAGTTAGGCTTCTCATATTTCCCTGTTAAATATTCTACTCCTGTATTTTTATCAAAAATTTGTAATTTTTCATCATCTAAATAAATTCCTAGCCCTACATCTGCAAATTGCCTAAGGGAAATGAGGTTTTCTGATATATCTTCTGCAGATATTACATTCTTTAAAATGATTTTATTATCGCTATTTATGTTCGATCTAAGAATTAAACTACCTTTACCGTCTATTACTATATTAGCCGAATCATTTTTGTTAGCGCTTCTAATTACTTCTCCCGTGCTTTGTTTAAATTCGCTTAAAATAATGCCTTTATTTACAATATGATCGATAGCGCCTGAGTCCGCGATAAAAGTAATTTGTGTTAGTGTTGGTATATTTAATTTGCTAATATCCATACCTGCGATGTAAGCCCTTGCTCCTTGTGCTAATGTACTTTGGGATCCGCCGCGTGCGCCCCGATTTGCACTCCTTTGAAAACCCTACCTTTAAAATTACCTTTACCACCCCCTCTACCTGTAGTTCTACCACCTTCATTCTGATTACCTCTTCCTCTAGAATGGTTATTCCTTCTGAACTGTCTAGTGTTGTTTTGTGTAGTGTTATTTTTATTTCGATCTTTATTTACGAACCTGTTCTGGGTGGCGGCTGTCCTTTATTTGGACAGTCGGTTCCCTTGTGATTCCTCTCACCTTGGCATACATAGCAGAACCACAACCCATACTCCGCTAGAGGACACACGGAGGCCACGTGCCCGGGTCGGTTGCACCGAAAACACCGGTTGTGTCCCTCCGCGCGCCCTTCCGACGAAGCGTGGGCTATGTTCGCTTTTGTGGCTTTGTTAACATCCTCTAAATTCTTCTTTTCTGCTTCTAACTGTAACAAGAATGATTTTATTTCGTCTAATGTCATTTCTTTGTTTTCAGCTTGTCTGCGAATTAGAGAAGCTGACCTCAGTTCGGGACAGTTGTTGGATACAGCTTGGTAAAAGGCTGATCTCTTTTCTTCTTCTGCCAGTGGCACCCCCGTATCACAATTTTCATAATCTCTAATGATAGTGTCAAATCTATCGCTAAAATCATTTACTTTTTCCTTGTTATTTATTTTTATGTGATACAGTTGTGCTCTGACCGAAGAAGCTGTTACATTAGACTCAATTTTTCGAAATTCTTTTACTTTTCTTATAATTTCTTTTGGATCTGTTATATTTAAGATTTTCTTATGATAATATTCATCTAAATGGTTTATAATGATATCCCGAACTAAGGATTTTCTCTTTTCTAAGTCATGCTTTTCTAGGTTAGGTGTTTGTGTTACTTTATCATCAATAACATTAAGTAGGTCGTTTGATCTTAATTCAGAATTCAAGTAGTCCAGCCAGACATTTATTGCTACTTTTTGAGTAAGTTTGTAATCTCTTTTAACATTCAACTTAGTATTTTTATTTTTCGCTTCTAAGGATTGTCTCAAATTTTTAAATGTTTCATTTAATTCCCCCAATATACCTGGCTGGATTACTGAATTATTTGCGTCAATGTCTGAATTTGTGTTATCTTCTATATTAGCGGTGGTGGAACTGTATAAGGGTGGATTTACCTCTAGGCGTCTAACTGTATTCCTCTCTATCTCGAGGAATGTCTCGGCTAGCTTCTGCTGGCCCTCCAGCAGCACCTTCATGTCCGCCATTAATTTTTGTTGGTTACTTCCGTTCTGTCGCATCAAAATAAGCCACTCCTTGAACTCAATCCTTGCCCTTTCTGACGGGCTCGTAAAAAAATAGGGGCCTCTTATCCTATTTGGTGGTGGGCCAGATGGCGTGTGTGGGCTGTTGGCGGCTGAGTTGGTGTTATCATCTAAATATTGTAAACAATTAGTCTAGTAAATGTTTGGTCTTTTTATTTCATCTATCTATCTAAATGCATGCCGAGAAAAAAATTATCGCATGCTCGAGAAAAAAACAGATCTGTATTCTATTTTCTCTTAATTAATTGTTTACATTCTATTTCTAATTTTATTTTTCAATAAATAAAAAATTTATATTGTTATAAATTTATTTATATAAATATGTAAGCATGTGTAACACTGAATGAATGAATTTTATTTTTATTAAAGCAGTTATGTGCTTGATTATAAGTGTAAATATATATATGTATATATATGTATATGTATATTAAGGAGAATTACTTTGCTCGTCGATAGCTCCAATATTCCTTTCCGGAGATCTCTCTCCAGATGACATTTTCGTCGAAAAAACTTCTAATTCTGGAATTGCCAAACATTTATTCTACGTAATTAAAATTTTATATATATAATAAAATAATATTGCTTATCGCCAAGCTAGACCGCACAGCAAGTCTTGTTGGTTCCAAGCTAGTCTCTATTCCCGTAACGCATCGGGCCCGCACCGGTACTCCCTCCGAACGTGACGTCACGCACAGCAATGGCGTCAATAATGTCGGAGAGCCGGCCGTACACCAACGCAAGTCACAACACGCACTAGGAATTAGAAACTAACATGAGGTCGAGAGTCCTCTGCACGGCAGTATCATCTCTGCCTTATGTTGTCATTCCAGTGTTTATTTATTTGCTTTTATTTCAAGTTGCGTGTATGCGTGTATGCGCGCGACAGATTGAGAGAGAGTAATTCAATTTCGTCTGGCTTCTATTAAACAGCTCACTTTTCTTTTATCTATCGTAAACACATTTTAAGCATCCGAAAAAACTGTATGTTATGTGTTTTTGAATTACTTCTCTTTACTTCTAAATACGAACAAACACTTTACTTCATAACTTCTATTAAATTTCTCAGAAACGATGCGCTTCTGGGAAATGTCACGCATGCACATATTTCGCGTTTCACGCCAGCCCCACGCCACAGTTTATTTCAAGTAAAAAATTACATCTTTTTGCGGATTTCTTTATATTGATATCTACTCTACTCTACTGAAACTTTCTTTATTCCGGCATCTAATCTAATACACTTAAAGGAAATTTTAACTAAGTCTAACCGTCTAAAATTAATATCGCGTCTATTTCTAGATTCCCGCACACGAACTATTTCAAAATGGCCGCGCGTCTCAAGTTAGCCAAAAACGGACTCAGGTACTTACCGAAACACACTTCTAATAAAGCCTTCCTGGCGTTGCTGGGCCCATAACCTGTTGGAGTAGGTGACAATTAATTAAAGGCAAAGGCACTTATTAAATCTCAATTGAGCACTGCTCTTTATTTGTTCTTTGTTAATCTAACACAAGCGTTGAGAGTAAGCGTAGTAAGCAACGGGAGAAGACGTCCGTCCTGTATGGCAGTTGCAGAGAGAGAGCGCAAGCGCAAGCCGTGCGCGAGCGGCAGGCAGGCGACGGCGCCGGCAGGCACGGCATCGGCAAGGGAGAGCACAGCGATAAGTCCGCTGCGCTACTCTGCTAAAGGGGGCGCCATCTGCACTTCGTGTAGATTTGACTCGGGAGCGTGGACTCGAAGTCTGCTTATCTTCTGACAATTATCATTGATAATTTCCTGTAAATTAAAAATGTTTTGTTTTGGAGGCATGGTTAATGTAATTATAATATTATTGGTCTTTTCTTGTTTAAGTTTTTTACAATTTGGACAAAATATTTCAGTTATATGTTCATGTTCAATAACATTTTTCAATAATTTTGATTTTTTGCAAATATCCATGATAAATTCAGCTGCATCATGTTGTACAGATAATGCATATTCTTTGCTTACAATTTGTCTAAATTCCAATACATCAAAATGATTTGATTTATATAATGAAAATATTTCTTTTAAACAGTCGTTTTCTAGAAAAATAAAAAGGTGTTTTCTGAATGTATTACAGTGAAACAATGATTGTACGGTTGCATTAGCATAGCAAGATACATTGTCTTTATTTGGTAATCCAATAATATTTAAAATGTTTGTTATATGGTTATTTATTTTATCAACATTGATAAATTTATTTATATTTTTCTCAATATTATGATTATCAATGTCATTTATGACTGTTTCATTAGTTTTGTTTTCTACATTAACATCAGATGAACCAATGGAAATTGTATTTGAGAAATAATTTTTTTCTAAAAATATTATATACATATCTTTACTAGATTTTGGCCAGTTGATTTTACTTATGTTTGAATCGTTTACTTTAAACCATGTATGATTCTGCTTTATCATAGTTGTATAATTTCCTGAATCAATGTTAGGGCCATGATGAAATATTACGTTAGTAACTTTGTAAATTTTGTTATCTATGTATATATTCGATCTAGAAATATTTTCTATTTTACATTGTGTCAGTTTTGTTATGTTTATTGATTTATCGATACAAAAAAACATTAATTGTAAAATAACGATTTTATGTCTTGCAATAATTACTTTTGTTTTGTTTTGTAATTTGACTTGACAATTATTACAATTTATATCTAAATTTTTATAATTATCTATATTATCATTGATAATTTCCTGTAAATTAAAAATTTTTTGTTTTGCAGGTATGGTTAATGTAATTATAATATTATTGGTCTTTTCTTGTTTTATTTTTTTACAATTTGGACAGAATATTTCAGTTATATGTTCATGTTCAATAACACTTTTCAATAATTTTGATTTTTTGCAAATATCCATGATAAATTCAGCTGCATCATGTTGTACAGATAATGCATATTCTTTGTTTATAATTTGTCTAAATCCCAATACATCAAAATGGTTTGATTTGTATTATGAGAATATTTCTTTTAAACAGTCGTTTTCTTGAAAAATAAAAAGGTGTTTTCTGAATGTATTACAGTGAAACAATGATTGTATGGTTGCATTAGCATAGCAAGATACATTGTCTTTGTTTGGTAATCCAATAATATTTAAATCGGTTATGTCGTTATCTATTTTATCAACATTAATTTATTTATTTATATTTTTATTAATATTATGATTATCAATGTCATTTATGAAAGTTTCATTAGTTTTATTTTTTCCATTATCATCAGATAAACCAACGAAAATTGGTTTATGATCTGAGAAGTAAGTTTCGTACACTCCAGCTTTAAAATGGTTATTTTCTTTATTTATAAAAATAATATCTATTTGAGTGTTAAAATTTGTAGTCGAAATTTTTGTTGGAAGTGCTCTTTTAAAATTTTGATGAGTTAAATATTTTTCTATAAAGTTATTTTCTAGAAAAGCATCGTAATTGAAATCTCCAATTATAATAAATTTATTGTTGTTGTATTTATTTATTTCAAATGTTTTAAAATGACTTGAAAATGTTTGCTTGTAAACGGCAGGTGATTTGTATCCAGTTAAAATGTACGTGTTATTTATTTTTAACATGACCATATCAAGATGATATAACATGTTAGTTTTATTATAAGTAACATTTTTAATAATGTATTTCTTTTTTAGCAAAACAAATAATCCCTTTAGAATATTTTACGTTACTGTCAGATCTATATATGATATTATATCCATTGATTTCAAATGTATCTGAATCTTTTGTATACGTTTCACAAAATATCATAATATCGGCTTGATAATACCAGTGATCATTAATAATGTAATCGAAATTTTTATTTAAAGATCTAATATTTTGATAAATTATTATAAGTTCATTTTCTTGAATACATTTTGTAAATGATAATTTTAAATTTTTGTTTAATTTCAAATTATTCATTATTACGTTTGTTGTTTCATCATATTTTGTTTTATTTAAAGTTTGAAATTTGACAATTATATATAAATCTGATAATTGCCTAACTCTACTTAACGCCACGTAAAATAATGACCTACTTTTAAATTTAGTAAACTTTGTAAAATCTATACAAACTTTATCATAAGTTTGACCTTGACTTTTATGAACTGTTATAGCTTCAGCTGGTATTACTGGTATTTGTTTTCTAACTATTTGATAATTTTCTTTTGTATTTATAATTACGTCTATTGCAGATATTGGAATCAAATTCAAATCTATTTTTAAATTATTCATAATATCTTTATATTTATTTTTAATTTTTGATCCTATTTTAATGTTTTCTTCAAAATTTAACCAAATTATTTTTGGTGTATTATTTTCATTGAATGTAATATGTTTTAAAATACCGCAAGCTCCATTAACCAAGCCGTCTTCAACATCAATATTTGTTGTGATCATATATTTTATTCCAATTTTCAACATTACTTCAGCGCTTAGTGCTCCGCATTCTTGTCTCTATTTATTTTGAAATGATTGTAAAAGATACTGTTTGGTTTTTTCTGAAACAGATTCAGGTACAGAATCTATTGATTTTGATTTGTAAGTTATGCCTAGATGATTGTTGATTTTTTTTGCATTATATTCGTCAACAAACTTATTTTCACCAAATAATTTAATAGCTTCTTCAGGAATATTGTTTTCATCAGTTATTCTTGAGTTAAACAATGATATATCATTTTCTGTTATGTTATTTGTAGCTAAATTGTTTAAAGCCTTTATAAAATTTGTGTCGTTTTGTTGACGCATTATTTTAGTTAATTGTGTAAGAAATGTGCTTCGAGAGCACGCATGTAGCAGGCCGCTACGTGCACAACGCAGCGGGTAGCTGAGCGCGGCTCCACAGCGACGATGGGAGGGCGCCACGCGCCGACCGATACGGACGCATCACCTTCGCTACACCCTGTGCCACCAACTTAAAATATCAGAAGCCTCAATAAAGAGTTTTATTGTTTTATATAGTGTTTTGGCCTCCTCATTTGTATACCCACTCCAACAGGTTATGGGCTCGGCCACGCTGTTTTTTGAAGGCAGACACCCAGAAGAAGATTGGTGAGTACCTGACTTGTATGCGAGGTTAACCTAAAGACGCGGCCATGTTGAGTCTCTGACCGCTTTTCAGATATAAGTTTTTTAGACGTACAAACAGTTAATTTAGAATACGCGACAAATAGCTCTCTTGCATTAGATTAAATAATATAGCAAATTGAAAGGAATAACTAAGACTAACTTCAGAAATTTAAGATTAAGAATTCAGAGTAAAATCTATTAAGACGCAAAGCCAGACGAGATTTTGACCGGGCGTGAGGAGCGATTAAGTGTGATGTAAAAGTGAAAAAGTGTGGTGCGGGCGCAAAATTGTAAGTACGCGCTGTGTATATGAATATTAAGAGTTAAATTCGGAGGGAGAAAGAAAACTACAGTGAAAAACACGCGGCGTGCACGCGCAGCGTGCACGTACGGACATGCTAACACGCGGTCGAGACGCGACGACAAAATCCGATGCCATTTTGATTAAGACTAAAGCTTTCTATCAGCTAAGTGCGTACATTCACACAGAAGCACACACACAGAGACGAAACGCGGAGAAAGCGTCAGATGATATTTCTTAAACATAAGAATTTTTTTTCTCAGAAAGGCGCGCACACGCACACACAAACACAATTCTCAGAAGAAAATTCAGACGTGAAATAAAACACTGTAATGACGACATGAGGCGTAGATGCTACTGTTGTACAGAGAATTCTTGCCCTCATGTAAAGTCGTTGCAACTTTGTGAATTATCGGGACCGTGTAAGTGCACGGCCATTTCTCTGACACTATTGGCGTCATTGCTGTACATGACGTCACGTTCGGAGGGAGCACGAACGCGGAAACGATATACACGGAAGTAACGACTAGCTTCGAACTTACTAGACTTGCTGTGCGGTCTAGTACAGGGAGAAGCAACAATATAAATAAACAAATAATAAGAATATAATTCAGAATAAATATTTGGCATTTCAGACCTCAGAAGTTCAGATTGCAAATAAGGAGAAAGAGGATCCAGTATGTCAGAAAAAGGCAACAAGACACCAGAGAAAGAAGTTCAGATCGGCGACGAACAAAGTAATTTGTTTTAAAATATATATATATGTTAATATAAATAAATATTAATATATAAATAAATAATCATCTCTATCTCAAATCAAATAAAGTAACACACTGTGTAATATTTACACAGTGTGATAAAAAGTATATTGAAACAAAATTGATATTATGATGATTCAGAACAGAATGTAAATAATTTAAGAGAATCAGAGTACAGATCTGTAAAATTTTAAAAAATCAGAATGCTCAGAGATATATAAAAGACCAAATATTTATCAGAATAATTATTTACATATTATCAGACGGAAACACAACACCTACATCCTACATGCCGCCCGGTCAACCACCTTTTAGCCAGCCACCATCAGAAAGGGTAAAAGGAGACATTGGTATGTGGTTTCGCGCTATGCGCGAAAACCACAAAGAGCAGAAGCAGATGATGGCAGAGATGAAGTCTCTGATGGAAGGACAGAGACAACTGATGGAGAAAATGCTGGAGGTGGAAACAGCGAGGATCAGACGACTCGAAGTACCACAACCTATCCTTAATTCCACCGCCTTAAATTCAGACGATAATCCAAACTCAGAGACAGATAACACACAAATACACCAAAATATCTCAATGAATGAATTTAATGAAACATTTCGAAATCTCACTCAGACGTTAGAATCAAAGAAAAATAGTTCGAAATTAAACATTAAGAGAGATTACAAATTGACACAAAAAGCAGTTTTAAATGTATGGTTAAACTACCTCCACTCAGAGTTAAGATCAAATGATTTGTTAGATATAATTGACGAAAAGTAAAAGCACCAGTAAATCTAGATGAATCAGAAGTAGAAAAAAGAAAGTCACTAGTCAGAGATATCATGATAAATCATTTGGACGAATACTATCATAAGAAAATTTTGAATATAAAAGATCCAAAAGAAATTTTAAGGAAAATCAGAGAATTCAGAAAAATAGAAGCAAATGTTACAGCTGCCTCAGTTAGGGCTCAATTGTATCGCTTAAAATTAAATAAGAAAGAAAAAATAAATGACTTGTGACAGATTTGATACAATCATAAGAGAGTATGAGAGTTGCGATACAAGTGTGCCACTATCTGAGGAGGAAAAGAGATCTGCGTTTTACCAAGCGGTTTCATGCGATAACTCAGAACTTCGTTCAGCCTACCTAATCAGAAGACAGACTGACAATAAAGAAATGACTTTAGAAGAAATAAAATCATTTCTTTTACAGTTAGAGGCAGAAAGCAGACGTTCGGAAGAAACCAGAGGAACAACACAAAAGGTGGCGCAGATGGCTCAAAGGACACCAGAGTGGCAGTCGGGGCCGCACGCCAAGTGCTTTCGATGCAATCAGAGGGGGCACCTGGCATCGAACTGTCCTCTCAAACCACTCAACAAGTGGTTTTGTTACTATTGTAACACCGAGACTAACCACAAAGGCACAGACTGTCCCAATAAGGGGGCAGTGCAACCACCCAGAAGGTATGATAATTTTCAGACTAAAGACCATACGACACAACACTATACAAACACAAACACACAACTCAGAGGAAAGAGAAATATCAGAGGGAATAACAGAGGCAGAGGTGTTGCTATAAGAGGTGGTGGAAGGGGAAATTTCAGAGGTAGGGTGTTTAAAAGAGGAGCAAATCGAGGCGCAAGAGGTGCAGCCCAAAACACCTTAAAGCATGGGCAACAGCGTATATTGCAGGTACGATTAACAATAAACATAAACTCAAATCAGAAACACAAATTACATTTATCGCAGACTCAGGTGCCACCGATCATATTGTAAATAAGGGTATTATATTGAGCGATTTTAAACATTGCACGGAAGAGTTTATCAGAAGTGTGAACAAAAATGACTCAGCGAATATTCAGATAGATGCAAAAGGAAATTTAGTTGTAAAATCAAATATTAATAAAGATGAAATAATTATTTTGAAAAATGTAATATCAGCAGAAAATATATCAGAGAATTTAATCTCTCTCAGACGATTTGCAGATGTAGGTTTAGGAATTTATTTAGATGACGAAATTCTCAAAATTTTTGATAAAAATACAGGTGCTGAATATATTACAGGGAAATATGAAAAGCCAAATTGGATAATAAATTTGGAAGTAGAAAAACAAAGAAATATTAACAATGTAAATTCAGATTGCGAAAAATATTCATGCATAGCTAGGTTGGTAACTTTAGATGAGTTTTTGCAACAATCTCAGATGGATGTTATGAACTTAGATTCAAACAAATTGTCAGAAGAGAATACAGAGAAACTTGAAACACACACGTCTGAGATTGGGAGGGAGAATCGAGAAAAACTCGTTCAAACAAAAACAAATACGAGAAGTCCCCAAATAACTACCGATTTTGATTTAGATGAAAGAATTTTAAACAGAAAAATACATAACCTAGATAACATGAGCACAAATGAGTCAATGGAAATTTTGGACTATAATGAAAAATCAGAGGATAACAAAAAGAGCAAATTGAATGAAGGCATGCTATGGCATATCAGATTAGGCCATGCTTCTCTAGGTTATCTAAAACAGATGCAAAAATCAGATGAAAAACTAAAAGGAATTAAATTTGACAAAGACATTATGGATTGCGAAGTGTGTATCATGGCAAAGATGGAAAATTACCCTTCTCAGAAGACAGAACCAGAGGATCCAGACCTCTGGAAATAATACACACGGACACAATGGGACCCATAAAGCCAGCTTCATCTCCTGGTGGCAACAGATTTATAATTGTATTTGTGGATGACTTCACCAGATTTGCTAAAGCTTACTCGGTCAATCACAAAAATGAAGCTGGTGATTGTCTTGAAAAATTCCTAATAACAATGAGAAATATATTAGGCAAAGATGAAAAAGTTTGTTATATCAGAGCTGATAACGGAACAGAATTTATCGGAGGAAAATTCTCAGAAGTAATGGAAAAAGAAAAGATAGAGTATAATGTAGCACTTCGACACACACCAGAACTAAATGGAACTGAAGAAAGATTTAATAAAACGCTACAAAATAAAATCAGAGCTTTAATGATCGATTCTGGCTTGCCAGAAACCATGTGGATATTGGGAGTAGAAGCTGCAGTTCACTTGTACAATAGAACACCACATAAGTCGTTAAACTCAGAAACTCCAATAAATATGCTAACCCCAAAAGGTAAAAATCACTTAGAGAAAATCAGAAGATTTGGATGTATAGCATATGCCAAAATCCCAATAACCGAAACGAAGTTCTCAGAAAGAGCAATTAAAGCAATAATGGTTGGCTACTCGCCAACAGGTTATGTTCTTTGGCATCCTTCAACTGGAAAATTCCTTCACTCCAGACATGTCAGATGTAATGAAAAACTGGTTTATAAGGATATTTACAAACATAAGTCAGAAGAGAACGACAAATTAGAAGAAACAGAAGAATCTAAGGATCCAGAAAAAGAAATAGCACCAGTATACTCAGAAGAGAAAGAAACTCAAGCAGAAGAGATTCAAGAAAATAAACCAGAGGAAAAACAATCAGAAAAGAAACAAAAAGATGAATGGCCAAAGAAGAGAAAAGCAGAAAACAAAGAACCAGACAACTACTCAGAAGCAAAGAAACGCAAACAACCTGGAAGAAATGCGAAGACCATGGAAAACAGAGAAGAATACATGGCAATCAGAAGAACTCAAACAACAAAACAATTAGATGATACAAGCTTAAAATTAAACAATAAAGTAACAACATCAAACCTTGAAATAACAAGCGATAGAAACAATTTAGAGGATGAAACCATACATGCTTTTATTGCAACCATCAATAAAGATCCAACAACATACTCAGAAGCTATGGAATCAAAAGACAAAAATAGGTGGTTGGAAGCTATAAATGATGAAATAAAATCAATAGAGGAAAACAGAGTATGGCAATTTGTTGATAGACCCTCTACAACAAAGGATGGCAAGAAGGTACACATAATAGATTCGAAATGGGTCTTCAAAAGGAAGACAGGAGAGAAAGGTGAAAATGTGTACAAAGGCAGATTAGTAATCAGAGGCTTCAAAGACAGAAATGTATACGAATTGAAAGAGACATACGCACCAGTATCCAGATTAGCGATAATCAGAGCGGCGTTAGCCATAATAATAAATACGACCTAGAGGTATTTCAGATGGATGTGAAAACCGCTTTTCTGAATGGAACACTGGAAGAAGAGATATACATGGAGATTCCAGATGGTATAAACTGTGATGCAGAAATCAGAAGAACAAAAGTATGCAAACTACAGAAAGCTCTATATGGTCTGAGAATCAGTCCAAAAAGTGGAATGTAAGGTTTTCAGAAGAAGCACTAAAACTAGGATTGGAAAAAGACATAAATGAACCATGCCTGTTCACCTGGAGGAAAGATGGAAAAGTAGTTATGTTAATTCTATACGTAGATGACATACTACTAGCAGGTAATGACAAACAAAAATTAGAGAAAATCAGAGAGAAACTAAGTCTTGTATTTAAAATGAAAGACTTAGGAGAACCAGAGAACTTATTAGGAATGAGAATTATCAGAGACAGACAAAATAAAACCTTGGCATTAAAACAGACAGAATACACAGAGAAAATCTTGGAAAGATTTAACATGACAGAATGCAAAACTCAAAGAACACCAATGGTAACAAGACAAGTTAAAAACAGAGAACTCAGAAGTGAAGAAAACTCGAGAGAATCAGAAGAACCAAAAATAAAAACCAAAGCACCATACAGAGAAGCCATTGGAAGTTTGTTATATCTGGCAGGAGCCACGAGACCAGACATTGCATTCGCAGTCAACTACCTATCCAGAAGACAAGTAAATCCAACAGAAGAGGACTGGAAAGAAGTAAAAAGAATTTTCAGATATCTCAAAGAAACTTCTGACCTTGGGTTGACATACAGAGCAAAAGACGAAAATCTAACAGCTATGACAGATGCAAGCTTTAGAGACTGTTCAGATTCATCTTCCACAGGTGTTTATATAATAAAACTATTTGGTGATACAATTATGTGGAGAAGCCATAAACAGACGTATGTGACACTGTCAACTTGCCAAGCAGAGTATCTTGCCATGAGTAATGCATGTCAAGAACTTGTATCGTTAGACAAAGCAATCAGAGATATAACAGGCAAAACCATGTATCCAGTTACAATATGGTGCCATAATAAGTCAGCCATTGATTGCACTCAGATGGATGGCAGTCACAAACTTAAAAACTTTGATGACGATCTAGAAACAATCAGAAGTAATTTAGAAAATAAAGAAAAATCAGGGAGTAAAAGTCATATGGCAGTCACTCACGGTGACTATATAAAGTCATGTGTCTCAGAAGGAAAAGTAACAGTCAGATGGGTTTCTACTAAAGAAAATGAAGCAGACATAATGACGAAACCACTTCCCTTTGATACGCATAAATATTTAAGAGATAAAATAATGAATTCAGAATAGTTTAAAAATCAGAGAATTGGCACTAAATACACTAATACACATAAAATATAATAATAAATATAAAATCAGATGGTTATAATATATATATGTGTAATTTTCTTTATTTCAGAGATGACTCCAAACAATGTAAGTGAAGGTCAAACCTCCTAGTTTTTATATATCAGATGTATAGTTTATATTTTTTTAATATAAATAAAATTCAGAAATTTATCCAGAGTAATTAATTTATTTAGATTGAGTTTAATACCTACAAATATATATATATATATATAAATATATGAAACGCTATATGCATATATATATATACTTATATACAAGATATTATGCAGAGCATATAGAGAGTTTATTTCTTTATCACGCTAGATAATGTATAAAGTACTATAATCACGTGGTCTTATACATTGGTGTCAGCATATATATATATATATATATACATATACAAATATATATATATATATATATACATATACAAGACTCAGAGTATAATTCTATAAGATAATCAGAAGATACAATAATCAGAAGTTGCGTACCCTCGAAGGGAGGGAGTGTAAGAAATGTGCTTCGAGAGCACGCATGTAGCAGGCCGCTACGTGCACAACGCAGCGGGTAGCTGAGCGTCGCTCCACAGCGACGATGGGAGGGCGCCACACGCCGAATAGAGGAGCGCAGTGGAGACACAGCCGTGTCCCCCTCTTCCCCTCGCCTACAACGTGCGATCGCCAGCGACGGCGCTCGCTCTCTCCTGTGCCGAACGCCGACCGATACGGACGCATCACCTTCGCTACACCCTGTGCCACTAACTTAAAATATCAGAAGCACTTCAACAAATTGATAGTAATTAAATTCTTCCCGCAAAATATTTTCAGAAAAAATACTTAGTTCTGATGTATTTGGAGTTGTATATATTGGCCGATCCATTACTAGGGGTAATTGATATAAGTCACCAACTAAAATTACTGATATTCCTCCAAAACTTTTATTAACACCAAATATTTGCCTTAATCTTGTATCTATACGTGTCAACATATTACTTCCAACCATAGAAATTTCATCAATTATTAGTAATTTTACATGAAAGAAATGTTCTCTTATAGTATTAGCAATATCTGATGATAATTCAGGCATTTGTTTATTGAATTGAGTTACAGGTAGAGCAAAATCTGTATAACAGGTAATACCTCCAATTAAAAATGCAGCTTTTCCGGAAGGTGCACATAGGATAATTTTTGGTTTATCAGAGTTTTCACCAGGAATTTCGTTAAAATAAATAGATAGCAATTGATATATTGTATTGATAACTTTACTTTTACGGACACCTGCTGAGCCACTTAAAAATATTCTCATATGTAATTTATCAACTTTGAAACAATGTAAATCATGCATTACTATATTTCTTTGATCAGTATTTAATTCGTTTATCATTTGAAAAACTTGTTCTTTATTTATTATATTAGGTAAAACAATACGTTGAAAAATTTTTTCTTTTTTTGATTTGTCTTTTCCTATTTGTTCTAGAATATCTTCATTCTCTAAATTGGTTTGTTTAAAAAAATTATCATTATATTCTTCATTAAACATTTCATTATCTGCATATTTTAAAGCAGTTTCTAAACAATCATCTTTTATCATTAAAAATATTACTTATGTCGACTGCAATTTAATATCAACTGATAAGAATTTTTCCATCGGTCTTACAGTCTTACAAATTAAATTAAAATAATTAATATTTATGGCAGTCAGATTGCCCTTGTTTATAATCACCCCCGCAGAATCTGAAATAAAAACTTAATTAAAATCTGGAAAAAACTTTGTTAGCAAAGGACGATCTGACTGCCCACCACCACCACCTTGTCCGACGTTTCGAGCCTGCTCCGGCTCCTCCTCAGGGACTGAAATAAAACCCGCGATACACCTCCTTATATACCATGCACCCATACCCCTTCTTTGTCTTACCCCACCACCCTCCACATTCCCCTCTCCAACTTTCCATTCTCACTTAAATTAATAAAGAATGATAAATGTTATCTAATTTACTTGACTCTATCATTAAATTTACATTATTCCGATTTCTTAGAATGTGAATACTTTCAAGGCTTTCCCTCTTATATTTATTTTTAATCCCCTGTTCCAAAATATCCACACTCCCAAAATCGAAAGAATGCAAACTATTTAAACAATGTTCTTTCAAACCCGATGTACAACTTGAGCTGCGTAAACTATATTGATGTTCATATATTCTCTTTTTCAAATATCTACCCGTTTGACCAATATAACAACCATTACAATCCCTACAATTAATTTTATAAACAACTCCCGATTTCAAACATTTATCATCCTTGTCTTTACAATTACTAAATAACCTTTCTAAATTATTATCATTTCTAAAGAAAACTTGAATATTATGTTTACTAAAAACCCTTCTAATCCTTTCCGACAAACCTCTAACATATGGTAAACTAAAATATGCATTCTTTCCATTTCTATTCCTTGTTTGATTATCTACCCGCTGCTTCAATCCACCATTATAAATTTCCCACACTCTCTCATCAATCATTTTATCAATAAATTTTACGGGATAACTATTTTTAATAAATGTTTCTCTAACTAAATTTAAATTCTTTTTCCTAAAATCTTTATGTGACAATTTAATCTGTCAATGACACCTTTGATCGCACCTGTCTTGTTTCCGAATTGGTGGTGAGAATCAAAATTTAGAAATCTACCTGACCATGTAGGTTTTCTATACCAATCTAATTTCACTCTATTATTATTATTACCTCTAATGACTCTAATATCTAAAAAACTCAATTGATAATCTTTCTCAACTTCTTTTGTGAATTTAATTCTACCATGGATAGAATTAAACACATCCACCATTTCATCCACAAAACATTCTGGTACAACTGCAAAAATGTCATCAACATATCTTTTAAAAATAATTGGCTGAAAAACCAACTTAGACAAAGCAATACTTTCCAATTTTTCCATTACTAAATTGGCTATAACAGGTGACAAAGGTGATCCCATTGGACAACCATATCTTTGTTCATATAGACTATTATCAAAAGAAAAAATTGTGTTTTTAAAAACCAAATTAAGTGCCTTTATAAATTCATCTTTTGTTAAACTAGTATGTACTTTAATTTCAGACCATTTATCTTGTATAATATCATTCAACAACTCTAAAGGTATATTTGTAAACAAAGATACTACATCCAATGAAACCATCCTATGATCATTCGGAATAATAATATCTTTCATTATACCATAAAAACTCCAACTATCTTTAATATATGAATTAAGGAAAAATTGGAAAGTATTGCTTTGTCTAAGTTGGTTTTTCAGCCAATTATTTTTAAAAGATATGTTGATGACATTTTTGCAGTTGTACCAGAATGTTTTGTGGATGAAATGGTGGATGTGTTTAATTCTATCCATGGTAGAATTAAATTCACAAAAGAAGTTGAGAAAGATTATCAATTGAGTTTTTTAGATATTAGAGTCATTAGAGGTAATAATAATAATAGAGTGAAATTAGATTGGTATAGAAAACCTACATGGTCAGGTAGATTTCTAAATTTTGATTCTCACCACCAATTCGGAAACAAGACAGGTGCGATCAAAGGTGTCATTGACAGAGCGATTAAATTGTCACATAAAGATTTTAGGAAAAAGAATTTAAATTTAGTTAGAGAAACATTTATTAAAAATAGTTATCCCGTAAAATTTATTGATAAAATGATTGATGAGAGAGTGTGGGAAATTTATAATGGTGGATTGAAAGTCCGGGTAGATAATCAAACAAGGAATAGAAATGGAAAGAATGCATATTTTAGTTTACCATATGTTAGAGGTTTGTCGGAAAGGATTAGAAGGGTTTTTAGTAAACATAATATTCAAGTTTTCTTTAGAAATGATAATAATTTAGAAAGGTTATTTAGTAATTGTAAAGACAAGGATGATAAATGTTTGAAATCGGGAGTTGTTTATAAAATTAATTGTAGGGATTGTAATGGTTGTTATATTGGTCAAACGGGTAGATATTTGAAAAAGAGAATATATGAACATCAATATAGTTTACGCAGCTCAAGTTGTACATCGCGTTTGAAAGAACATTGTTTAAATAGTTTGCATTCTTTCGATTTTGTAGTGTAGATATTTTGGAACAGGGGATTAAAAATAAATATAAGAGGGAAAGCCTTGAAAGTATTCACATTCTAAGAAATCGGAATAATGTAAATTTAATGATAGAGTCAAGTAAATTAGATAACATTTATCATTCTTTATTAATTTAAGTGAGAATGGAAAGTTGGAGAGGGGAATGTGGAGGGTGGTGGGGTAAGAGAAAAGAAGGGGGTATGGGTGCATGGTATATAAGGAGGTGTATCGCGGGTTTTATTTCAGTCCCTGAGGAGGAGCCGGAGCAGGCTCGAAACGTCGGACAAGGTGGTGGTGGTGGGCAGTCAGATCGTCCTTTGCTAACAAAGTTTTTTCCAGATTTTAATTAAGTTTTTATTTCAGATTCTGCGGGGGTGATTATAAACAAGGGCAATCTGACTGCCATAAATATTAATTATTTTAATTTAATTTGTAAGACTGTAAGACCGATGGAAAAATTCTTATCAGTTGAATCATCTTTTATCAAACAATACTGAGATTTGTTTTTTTGTATCGTAGATAAATTGTCTTAAAACAATTTCTCACAATCAGCTTTTTCTATCTCTAATTCTTCATTTCTGAATGGTAAAAACAACAAGACATGCTCACGATAATAATTAAATGAATCAGTTTCAATTTTATATCTATAGTAACGTATTACTTTTGTCTTATTTCGTTCTTTGATATTCATAATTTCGTTGTTATTATCTATATCTTCATCGTCGGTATCATTATGTAATAATTTCTTTGACAAATTATAGTTGCCTACGAAATCAGCCAAACATACATCATTTAATTGGTTTATTCGTTTTTCATATTTTTCAAAAATATTATTTGCATATATATCTTTTGAATCTTTAGATAATAATTTCAATTCTTTAGGTTTTTTTAAAATTCTACTTCTTTGATTAATAGGAACTGTATTAATATATACTACATTTCTGCTTGAGATGCATAATGGCAATGATAAAGTCTGATAAACTGCTTCTTGCAAGTTAAAACATTTCCATTTATAAAAACGTTAGCAATTTTTCTTAATTTTTGTTTCAAGTCTAAGTTACCGTTTTCAATATCATCGGATGCTTCTCTCAATAGTTTTGATAGTCCTGCTTCTATTTTAGTTACATAATTTACCATATAAAAAGCATCAATATAAACATCTAATACTTTTTGTAAATCCATGTTTGATTCTAATAACATTAAAATTTCTAGATTATATGCATTTATAGCAGCTTCAAGAGATGATCTTTTTAAAAAAATTTTATTCCTTTTTAATGTACTTCTGATAGCATTTATATATTCATATT
This sequence comes from Torymus aiolomorphi, assembly GCA_036365515.1. Classification (NCBI taxonomy): domain Eukaryota; kingdom Metazoa; phylum Arthropoda; class Insecta; order Hymenoptera; family Torymidae; genus Torymus; species Torymus aiolomorphi. The sequence continues at coordinate 96,222,335 of CM070877.1, read as the reverse complement.
CTGTCATTGATAACATTTCCAACATATTTTCAAAACTTACATCAGTATTAGAATTAAAATATATATTAATTAAAGTTTTAATTTTCTCAATATGAATATGTTCATTACCAGTAAATTCATTTTCATTTAATGGTTTTAATATCATTGTACTATTCATAACATATAATGGATAATTGAAGCGACAAATTTTGTTATTTTCGCGACCTTTATAACAAGTAGGTTTATGTTTATGTCTTTGAAAAGTCATATAAGGATTTTTCGGATCATATTCACAAGTTATTAATTTATCAATAAACTCAATTAGTTTTTGTTCTGAATTAGGATCATTTTCATCATAAATTGGAGCATTATTACAACATAATAATGTAGGTACATGTACAGATCCACTTGCTTGAAATTCAACCCTTAAAAAACTGTCAATAATAAAATGTTCTTTAAATGGTCCATATGGGTTTTTTAATAAATTCATAATATTACAAAATCTATTGTGACAATATCTTACACAAGTTACTAGATCGTTCTTGATTAATTTAGTTTTTGTATCCATATCAAGATTAAGAACTTCTTCAGTACTAATTGGCTTTTCGTACTGAAGCTTATATAAGATTTTTAATAAATCAAAATTTTTTATTTCTGAGGCAGAAAGCGACATAAACAATGTTGGTATACCTAGTTGCCTAATAACAGAAAAAAGTTCTTTTTTTTTGCTTTGCCAATAATATGGGGAGGATCTAACTTGTTTCAAAAACATGAAACCGTCGTCTTGTTTGAAAATGTCATGTAATTTGTTTTGATTTAACACATGTTCTGCAGATAGATTTTCATTGTTTTTAATTTTTCGCAAGCATGTATTCATATTTGAAAAAACTATCTATTTTTTGTTTTGCCATGAATAATAATCTAGTTGGTTCGCAAGATCTTCTATCACATCGTCTGATTTCAGATAATGTACGTTCAGTGTAAGTTAATTTTTTTTCTTTATCTAATATGTGGCCTCCAAAAATTTTAGGAAAACATAATTCATCAATATTTTCAACTTTATGCCATGGTACAGGTTGTTTGTCTTGTCCTGGAGCTATTGTTATAACATCTGAAGTAATTTCTTTATTTCTATCTAAAATTAAAACTTCGTCATTTACTTCGAAATCATCTTCTATATATTTTCGTTATTGTCTGTAGTTACATTTTGTATTTCATTTGATATAGTATTTATATTATTACAGTTGTTATTACAGTTGTTATTAGATTTGTCAAAGTCATCAACAATAAAATTTACATCATTTTCACTATTTCTTTCAAATCCTTTGAAAAATTCATCATTTACTTTTATATGATGTTTTTTATATAACGGTGTATTTATAAGATATTTTAAGGATTCAAATATTTTAGAAGGTTTAATTGTTTCATACATATATAGTACATTACGATACGTGTGACTTAAGTGGCCCATTATTGCACGGCGTGAGGTTAGCGCCCGAGCGTAGCGAGGGCGATAATTCACGTCGTGTGATGTGCCACTCAAGTCATAAGTATCGTATATTATTTTATAGCACGTCTACCTAAGTCCGCTGTCACGCTTATTCGTGCCTTAAGCAGTCCATTTTTGCACCGTGAGGTTAGCGCGCGAGCGCAGCGAGTGCGATAAACACGGTGCAATAATCGACTACTTAAGTCACGGATAGGCGTGACCTAAGTGCGGACTTAGGTCACACCGTGCTATAAATGAGTTTTATGATCTAAATGTCTTTTTAATTTGATTTGTATAACTGACATTTCGTCAAAGTTTCTAGGCAAAACACTGATCATATCGTTAATTTCAGTATGTATGTTAATATCACTGCCTTTTAAAGACAATTGAGAGTTTAATGCGTATGGTTGTAAAGCTCTAATTTGCATGAATGGAATATAAGGTGAAACCATTCTTTCTTCTATTGATGATAAATTTTTAACAACATCAGGTATTTCTGGGAAACGTAAATTGTCATTTGATGATAATTTTGGTATATGACCTTTTAAAATGTATTTTAAACATGTTTTACATACATAACTTGATTTACAATTCATAATTTGTGAAAAAATTCATCTTTGTTAATAATGAGAGAATCGATTTTGTCTTTTATTTTATTTTTATTGAATAAATTTACCGATCTAGAAAAAAAGATATTATCACAACATATACAATTGATGTCAGGACCTTTTTTTCTATCAATTATAAATATTGATATAAGTTTGTTAGAATTTATATTTATACCAGCATCAAGGAGCGCGGGAGCGCTCCGAAGGCAAGTTATAGAAGAAGCCTAAAGGAGCGACCCGTGCTACATATACATTGAAATGGGTGTACGGAAAATTCAATGCGCTTTTACGTATATTGCGTTAGTTTTTACTATATAACATATCACTCTTAATCGAAAGCCATTTCATTGCTCTACTCAAATCAAAAGGTTTTATTTAAAAAGATTATCTCGTTCAAAAGATATAGAGAGCTGAATTTTTTTGTGTGCTGTTTCCTTTCCGAACTTTTCTCCATGGTTTTAAGATATCCGGTTTGCAGCTCTTAGGACACTTCCGGTTGTCGCCTACCTTACGCTTGTATATCTATATATATATATATACACACACTCACACCCGTATCTGATCGACCTAACCTTACATATAACATGTCAGTATTTTTTTTTATATACAAAAATACAAATGTTATCGTACGTGAGTTAGTTAATAATAACATATTTCAAAGATCTCAAGAAGTCAACTAATGATGAGAAGATTATCTACACGTGTGTATATCAATGAACGGGGAAAATAACTTTTATTAGATACGTACTTATTTTCAATGGCTATAAATATATTAATTGGCTAATATCATTTTTAAAATAAATTGATACTTTGTGTGATTTTTTATTTTACAGATATTATTTTATATATACAAGATTTTTTTGGATTGTTGGAGATACTTTATATATTAATAATATAGCAGCTGATCTAAGATCTAACAAATGATGAGAAGAAAAATATAAAATTATAAGGTAATATAGGTATAATATAAAACAGCGTAATAGTAATGACAATAAAAAATCTGTTTATTACAACTATAAAATTATATTATTATTTTATTTTGTTATAGGTTAGGTGTAACAATTTTAGAGTTATTCAATCAATGTATTGAAAATTAATTCTATTAACAACATAATTAGCTACTTGTCAGTTGCTGGTAAGATTTTATTTTATTATATTTAGAAAATTAACTCACATGAGAACGAATATTAAACCATGTCACTTATTTAGTTTGTGAATGTAGTTTTTCGGAAATATTTTTTGTAGCTCACTTTTATGGATTTTTCTCTCATCACGCTAATCTAGATTTCATGCTAATACTGTTTGTACATATGTTGGCAGTAGAAAAACATACTTTTTTATATTATAAAAAACTGCGTGAAGAAATGGAAATCTACAAGCGTCATCTCTACAAGACAATAATGTAGAAATATCCTGATTGATCCTCCAATGTGTATAAAAGATCCAATAGATTCTCAAAATGTAATCAGCTGATAGGAAGCAAAAACCAAGATATTCACAAAAGTATTGCACTCAAAGTACAAAAAAAGTATTATATTTTGAAGTTAGTTCTTCAGAATAGAAAAAGAAAATTCTGATTTTAATAGATTATCTAGTTGAAAATCATATTAGAGCTGATGAAGTTTTTTGAAGACTTATGGAATAATGTGTGCTTTTCTCGAGGGATTGGAAACTCACTGATAACAAACTCAAAAAAAGAACGTAGTGATCTACCCGGTACGAGTGTATTATTGTATTATCAAAAAGTGACATCTAATCAGTGTTTTGTGTTAAATAAAATAAAGTAATGGTATGATGTGTTACATGATGAAATCAAATCAGTGTTTATAATTAACAATTTGAATAAGTAGTGCAAATAAACAATGTTATAACCAACAAATAAATAGTGATCTTCCCAATACAAATGTGTTATTGTATGTCAAAAAGTGACATCTAATCAATGTTTTGTGTTAAATAAAATAAAGTAATAATTTAACTAACAATGATGGATTTTTAAGTCAAGTGGTTTCTAGTGAAAACTTCAAAAATTTATGATACTTATTTGAAATATTTGTCAGAGCCTTGGTTTAAAAACAATTTGTCTACTTCAAGAAATTTAGTCGATATCAGTGCTGTGCTGTAGTATATATTTACTCAAGCACCAATTAAAAGATATTATGACAAACGAAAATTGAATTACTGAAAAAGCGAAAATGATGTGTTATTGTGAAAATTTCAAGGCATAAAAGTGCTCAGCTAATCTAATTTATGATTTGTTCATGGTGAGAGATGTCAAAATGATTCAAAGATGTCACCAGTAAATATTTTTCTACACAAGATTCAGATAATAATTTCAAAAAGTTATATCTATACAAGAATTACAGAGTACCAGAACGTAAGGATTATTGACACGCAGATCATGATTAAATAGTCTGTAACATAGAAGAGTTCATTAAAATACATAAATTGTATAATACATTATTACACAAGTCTGTCAAATTAAAACATGGAAATAGTGAGATGCAAGATCAGAAGTTTACACATGTCTGTCAAATTAAAACATGGAAATATTGAGATTCAAGATCAGAAGTATTCGTATCTTTGAAATGAAAAAATGCAGTTTTAGTGTAATAGCAGTGTAAATATCAAATTTGAAATAATAATTTTTGTGGAACTTTCTCAAAACATTGTAGTTTTTGGTTTTTATTAATATTTTGAGTTACGTTAATTCATTCAGACTCAGGCTTCACTCCGTTCTTTGCTTAAAATGCAAATAAAAACAAAAAACACACTAAAAATTGATGAAGTTCATTATACAGGTCAATGCGTCAAAGAATAGATTACTAAGTATTTTACTAGTGACATTAATTGATGGTTCATTATTTTGAGAAAACTTAATTTAAAAATTAGTTCTTCGAAATAAAATAAGAAAATTGTGATTTTAATAGAAGATCATCTATCTAGTTGATTAGAGCTGATGGAGTTTTTTGAAGATTTATGGAACAAGCTCAGCGTGTGCTTTTCTTGAGACACTGTTGGAAACTCACTAATGACAAATAACATAGTGATCTGCCCGATACAAATACATTATTGTATTGTTGATAAAAATGACATCTAATCAGTGTTCATAAATATATGTAATTCAAGTGAAATGTCAGTGCGAGTTTCCAGTTATAATAAAATGTTTTGTGTAATAAAAATACTTTTTACAAATATGTGTATGAACATTTCTGTACACCTAAAAATAGAAAACTTGTTAAAAAATGAAGTATTCAATAACAGAATCATTTCTGTAAATTATTCATTATTATATTTTCTCTACAAAATATCTCCAAAAATGGTCCATCACTACATCTTTTAAAAAATCTATTAAGAAATTATTTTACAAAACTTCTACAATCCTTTACAAACTTTTGCAAGCAACGAGAAATTCTTTTCCAAAACCTTTACAATCACTTTACAAAAACTTTTACAAACGATAAGAATTTTTTCGGAAACCATAAGAATTATTTTCCGAAACCTATACAATATCCTAAAAAATTATTTAAGTTTTATTATATGAAAAGGAATTCTACGAATAAATAATAAATTTTTGCTTTCTAAAGTCGAAATAAATTTCTTTCACGCGGATACTGAAAGTCAAACCCAAAAAAGTTGCGAAATCAATTAAAGTGTAATTTTATATACTTAACAAACAATATTTATAATGTACTTTTACTCTTAAAAAGTTAAAAAATTTTTTTACAAAAGTAAAAACTTATAGGCAAGAATAAGTTTGGTTACTATTCTACATAGTTTTATACTTAACAAACATTATTTACTAAACTCTCCCACCCTCTTTTTCTCCCCTCTGTCTCTCCGTCTGTACCAAAAACTTTAATGAGAGCTTAAATATTTTTTCAAAGCAATCAACACGTTCTTTAAGAAACTAATTTTTTAAATATTATAACGAGGTTCCAAGATAAAATACGGAGAAGATAAGCATCTCGGTCCTCTCTATTCTATCGAACCCGTTAGGCTCTCGTTCCCGCGAATTCGTATATCTCGAGCGAGTATTGACATCGCTCGGACGATGTATTCGCGTTAGCTACGCGCGGGGCAGGCGCGACTTTGACCGTTGCTAAGTCGCGCCCGATTCTTTTTGAATCAGATTCTCTCGGGCCGTCTAACCGCGCGGACGCGAATGTTATATCGTCCGGAGAAACGAGTTCTCGCGCGACTACACCGATGCAGCGCAACACCCGTTTACTCGCCGTCCTCAAAGAGCAGCGCACGTGAACAATCCGAGCCACTCCTGGGGTTCGAAGCGTTTGTAGGTGAACGCTGGACGTTAGGACTCGACCTGAATACTCCGAAGTCGACCGGAGGATAAGGCCTCACGCAGGAGCGGATTCGTGAGCGAGCGACGAGGGGAGTGCACTCCCCTCCCGGTAAGACTCTTCGCCTATTTTCCGCGCAGCGATTGATTTGTATTTTCGGCTCGCAGCGGCGAGCGGCCGGTGTCTGGATCGCCGGCCCAGCGAAAAACAATCACATCGATCCGCCCGCGCCGAGCGGCGGATCCCCCGCCTTCTTGTCAACGCGCAACGCGACGCGTATTTTGTATAGGATAATTTAGAATAGATCTTGTTATAGTTTTTAATGTAACTAAGACCACTCGTTATTTATTAACCTTCACCTAACCTTCTCCCGGATACCGCCACCTCCGCGGGATCGTCGAACCGAGACGACGATCATTCTGAGTGATCGCGCCTCGCGTCTAGCTAGCGCGAGTATTAACCCTTTCCGGCACACGGAAAAGTCGAGTTCAATCGTGAACTCGACATTTGTAAACAGGGATCCAGAGAACATCAACCCCGAGTGCTCGTCGTAGAAGTAGCACTCGACGGCACCGTGTTCTAGGGTTCGGTTCGCGGAATTGCAAAAGATTTCCCGAGGCCTCCCGTTACAATATATTCTAACAACACAATTTGTCTATAGTCCTTTTATTTATTCTGATCTCATCTATTCAATAAGCACTCTCTACAAATGGTAATAATTTTTTCCATGACTGCACAAATAATAATATTGTTAATAAAACTTTCTACGAAAGTATAAAATAAGGCAAGTATAGAAGTTTTTTCTGTATAATCTAAATAATATTTATGATTGTTTAAAAGAAGTCAAATAAATACTATTGTAAAAAAGTCTTATACTTCTTTGAGTCAATGTATGCTCAACAAATTATATGTAAGGACATTCAAATTGTTCACTGCAAATCAAACAAACGAAAGTTGTGAAATCAATTATCGATAGTCAAGTAATGCAAACCATTCTCCGAAAAACTGTATGACTATGTTCTCAGAAATGTATTCAAATTTCTTCATTCCTTTATACAAATTAAACACAAGAAAGTACTGAAATCAATTAATTATAGTCACGTACCGGCCATAAGAACTTTTCGTACCTCGCGTGTAAAATTACATTTTACGCCCACGTTTTAACTTCAAAATTGCTCAGCCAGCTGGCATAAAGTACTACATAACGCCCAAGAGGCCCAATAGCTCACATACTCCTACAAAACTTTATAGTACCTACGTACTTTACGCCCGTGTGAGCGAAAATTATTTTAGTTATATAACTATAATGCCTTCTTTTTATTTCTAAAATTCATAAGAATTTTTTCAGGTATTTACGAAAAGTCAAAGCCTATATAAAAAAATTACATAGCTACCAACACATCACTATTTTTCATTATTCCACCTCAATTTTGAACTTTCTATAATATTACGCATCTTGGAAGGACAAGAGAAGTCTAGAGCTACTCTAGCAGGGGTGGTCCTCCGATCTCCCGTACATACTTGGCGGGCCCGACGGTTTGCAGTTCAAGGTGTAAGGCATGGTCATTTTCATATAAATATTCATATGTTTAAAGATCAGATAAAATGTATAAATGGGTTGCTTCTACATATTAACTACTGATCTATGAATCTATCACTCTGTTTTTAAATAGAAAGTACACGCCCGCGTGAAAATGTCATATTAGATCTTATATGAGATCTCATAATACGTAAAATTGCATATGACATCACTACATGTGCAGAATCACGATTTACATTTCATTACCCAACATATTTTTCCTTGTGTTCGTCCTTTTTAAACGAGAATAAAATAAAAAATTCAGATAAATTTATGGCCTACTCAAAGGTGCTTTACATTTTACTAACCGTTTTATAAGTAACATATTTTATATCCTTTTCCCCCGTGTAAATATCATATAAGATCTCATATAAGAATTTCAGACATCGCATATCTCGTATGAGATCTCATATGTGATGTCATCTGCAATTTTATATATTATGGGATCTCATATGCGATTTCATATGAAATTTTGACGCGGGTGTGTACTTTCTATTTAAAAGCAGAGTGATAGATTCATGGATCAGTAGTTAATATGTAGGAGCAACCCATTTATACATTTTATCTGATCTTTAAACATATGAATATTTATATGAAAATGACCATGTCTAGACCTTAAACTACAAACCGTCGGGCCCACCAAGTATGTATGAGAGATTGGAGGACCACCCCTGCTAGAGCAGCTCTATAGACTTCTATTGTCCTCCCAAGATGCGTAATATTATAGAAATTTCAAAATTGAGAAAGATCAATGAAAAATGGAGATGTGGTGGTAACTATGTAATTTTTTTATATAAGCTTTGACTTTTCGTAAATATCTGATAAAATTCTTATGAATTTTAGAAATAAAAAGAAGGCATAGTAGTTTTATAATTAAAATAATTTTCGCGCACACGGGCGTAAAGTGTGTAGGTTCTATAAAGTTTGGTAGGAGTATGGGAGCTATTACGCCTGTTATGCGTTAAGTAGTACTTTATGCCCGCTGACTGAATATTTTTAAGTAGTTACGAAAAGTTGTATTATTCCGTCAAGTTAACTTATGGGTACTTGACTACAATAAATTGATTTCAGTACTTTCTTGTGTTTAATTTGGATAGAAGGATGAACAAATTTTAGTACATTTCTGAGAATAGTCATACAGTTGTTTCCGAGAGTTGTTTGCATTACTTAACTATCGATAATTGATTTCACAACTTTCATTTGTTTGATTTGCAATGAACAATTTGAATGTATTTACTTACATACAATTTGTTCAGCATACAATGACTCAAAGAAGTAAAAGATTTTTTCACTGGTATTTATTTGATTTCTTTTAAAAAAACATAAATATTATTATTTTATAGATTATACAGAAAAAACGTCTATACTTGCCTTATTTTATACTTTCGTAGAAAGTTTTATATTAACAATATTATTATTGGTACAGTCATGAAAAAAATTCTTACCATTTGTAGAGAGTGCCCGGGAAAAAATGATCCATATACGGTCATATACATCCATATATGAAAATCTTGCATGGGGATATATGAGCATACGTGATTATATATGATCATATATGGATTTCGTCTCTATATAAACATATATACTTGTATATTAGCAAATATAGTCATATATGAATATATATATATTGATATATAGACATATATGATAAAATCGATATATGTATATCGAATGTTCATGTACATCCATGTACGTCCATGTACGGTCGTATGCGGTTTTACATATTTGTATATAATAATATATGTTCATACATGAACGAATATGGACACGTATAAAGATGACTTACAAAAGTATTATATATATCCATATATATCCATATATAGTCATGTATGACTATACTTGCTTATATACAACCATGTGTTTTTATATAGAGACAAAATCCATATATGATCAAATATGGTTATATATAATCACGTATGGTTATATATGTCCATGCAGATTTTTATATATGAGTATATATGGCCATACATTGATGATTTTTTGCCGGGTGGTTATTGAATATATGAGATCAGAATAAATAAAAGGACTATAGACAAATGGTGTGGATAGAATATATTTAAAAAATTAGTTTTTTAAAGAACGTGTTGATTGTTTTGAAAAAATATTTAAGCTCTCATTAAAGTTTTTGGTACAGAGGGAGCGATGGTGGGAGAGTTTAGTAAATAATGTTTGTTAAGTACAAACTATGTAGAATAGTAACCAAACTTATTCTTGCCTATGAGTTTTTACTTTTGTAAAATAATTTTTTAAAGAGATTTCACAACTTTTTAAGAGTAAAACTACATTGTAAATAATGTCTGTTAAGTATAAAACTACACTTTAATTGATTTCACAACTTTTTTGGGTTTGACTTTCAGTATCCGCGTGAAAGAAATTTATTTCGGCTTTAGAACGCAAACATTTATTATTTATTCGTAGAATTCCTTTTCATAAAATAAAACGTAAATAATTTTGTAGGATATTGTATAGGTTTCGGAAAATAATTCTTATGGTTTACGAAAAAATTCTTATAGTTTGTAAAAGTTTTTGTAAAGTGATTGTAAAGGTTTTGGAAAAGAATTTCTCGTTGCTTGCAAAAGTTTGTAAAGGATTGTAGAAGTTTTGTAAAATAATTTATTAATGGATTTTTTAAAAGATATAGAAATGGACCATTTTTTGAGATATTTTGTAGAGAAAATATAATAATGAATAATTTACAGATAGAAAATACTTTAAAAAATAGTTTCTAAAAGTGTTTATTATAATTGTTTCAAAAAAACATTTAAGCTTTCAGTCAAGTTCTTTGTAGAGAGTTGGACAGTTGTTGAGAGCAAGATTGTTTGGATAAAAACATTAAACTTTTATTAGTATTTATTGTAGCTATCGCAAGGAATAAAAGAAAAAAGTACAAATTCTCAGAATTACAATTCAAATCTCTATATCACCTGATTCTCTGGCTTTTATAAAACTTGAAGCTCAAAGTTGGCTGAGAAGTTGAGTTCTCATGTCAACTGCCATTTCCATAGCAGCAGGCGGTACAAAGTTTTTTAAAAACTATTCTTTCGCATCTATTTCTCTGAAATCACCTAATCCTCTAGCCTTTACAAAATGCGAAGCTCAAAGTTTGCCAAGTTAACAACTACCCTTACGTAACAGAACCTGATACTAAGTTTTTTTACAAAACACTCTTATGCATCCATTTGCTTTTGTTTTTTTGACAAATTATTATTACAATATTAAATTTGTGCTAAAATTTACCTTTAGCCTTTTATTGCACATTCTAAAGCTGGAACATTTCATTATTTTGATATCCACATATTTCTTTTTCATAATATTTTATCAAAGACTTGCAAGAGTACTAGATCTAATAATCATACTATTGCATCACAATCAGCTAGCAAATTAAAATGTTGGTTGCAGATTCAAAAAGTGGCCATTGCAGTAATTTATATTATGGTTTCATGTACTGTATATTCACAGAATAAATGGCTTCTCTGTATCATTTGGTGCCCCTCACCATAAGCCAATCATTAATTACATTATTTTTAACACTTGGATTCGTTGAAGTTTTCACTAGAAACCACTTGAATTAATAATCTATCAGACACATCTTGCAAAATTAAAAACAAAAGTTTATGAACTAAGAATCATTGGGAGAAAAAAGCTTTCTCGATATTCTTTTATAGTAGAAAGTATAAAACAGCTTAATTTAATAACTCATGATTGCCGCACACATCTTGTAAAATTAAAAACAATCAGTTTATGAACTATAATTACTGATAATAAAAGCTTTCTTAACATTCTTGTATACTTTTTCAAATAATTATCCGAACCTTGTCTAGAAAAATATTTACTGAGAAATCCTCTGAAACATTTTGACGTCTGCCTCCGTGAGAAAATTATAAAATTAGATTAATTGAGCACTTTTATTCATTGAAAATTTTCACAACAATAACACATCATTTTTGCTTTTTTCTGTATTTTAATGTTCATTTAGCATAATTTTTTAATTCGTGGTTAAGTAAATATGTACAAGAGCACAGCACTAATATCGACTCAGTTTCTTGAAGTATAGACAAAAAATGCTTTTTTTGACCAAGGCTCTAACGTCTCACATTATTTTAAATTCTGATTTTAAGTAGAGGTTTTAAATTTGTTATAAACACTTCATTTAACACATCATATCGCTACTTTATTGCATTTATTATACAAAACATTTTATTATATCTGATCTGAAAACTTGCACTGACTTCACTATAATTATATTATAGATATGTCTTGAAAAATATTGTGTCATAAATAATAATATATTTTCCCCATAGTAATATTGGTTTGGTTTTTCTATCTTGAGTAGTACGTGTCTGTTCTTGTAATACAATAACTTTTTCTTGTTCATTAATAATAACTTCAAGGGTCATGAGGGCAGTCGTTCATTTTTGTTAATTCAAAATTAGATTTTTTACACAGTACACAATTAGAACTCCTCAACATTATTGGCTATAATTATATATATCTTCAAAATGACTCGAAAAATATCTTCTGGTATGATATCTGTAAAAATAAAAAATCTTACAAAGTATCAAGTTTAAAAAAATAATTTTAGCCATTTAACATTTAGCTAATAAGTACTTATCTAATGAAAGTTATTTTCCCCATTGATTGATAGACGAATAGATCAATTTTTCTCATCACCAGTTGACAACTTGAGATCTTTCAAATACATAACTAATTAACTAACTCACGATATGATAACATTTGTAAAATGTATATCTATAAAATAATAGATAGATAAAAATTCTTCTTCTTAGATTGCTAAGAATAAGTTCTTAAGGTGATGTTATATACCGACATAATTTTAAAAAGAGTACATCTCATGAAAATACCAATAGAATTATCCACAAAAAATTCTGAGTATAGTATTTACATATACGAAGCGCCTGACAGACGTGTTTTTCCAAAAAAATGATCAGAGTTTATTTAATTAAATAAAAACCGTACTGTCGGTAAGTAGGAATCTGCAATTGACCTATTTTTAAAACGAGCACAGCTAACGAAAATACTAATAGAATCACTCAAAAAAATTTCTGAATATAGTGTTTACGTGTCCGGAGCGCCTGACTTTCTTTTTCCAAATAAACGTTTGAATGTTGATTTAAAAAATATTGAAATCAGGGTATCACATCACCTTAACCTAAACAATCTAGCAACTTCTTGAGATCTTTGAAATGTGTTATTAACTAACTCACGATATGACAACATTTGTATATAAAAAAATACTGACATGTTGTATGTAAGGTTAGATCGATCAGATACGGGTGTGTATATATATATATATAGATATACAAGCGTAAGATAGACGACAACAACCGGAAGTGTCGTAAGAGCTGCAAACCGGACGCCGGAATAAGGAGAAGAAAAGTATAAAAGGAAATCGCACATAAAAAAATTCAGCTCTCTATATCTTCTGAACGAGATAATCTTTTTAAATAAAATGTTTTGATTTGAGTAGAGCAAATCAATGGCTTCGAAAAACTAACGCAATATACGTAAAAGCGCATTGAATTTTTCGTACACCCATTTCAATGTATATGTAGCACGGGTGGCTCCTTTAGGCTTCTTCTATACTTGCCTTCGGAACGCTCCCGCGCTCCTTGATAATAAGTAAGTTTAACGAAATGATTAGTAATAATAAGTTTGATATGAGCTGATTAATCAAAAAAATAAAAAAATGATTCATCATAGGTAGAAAATAAGAATTAAAACTTTTTGAAAATCGTTATATTATAAGATACTTACATAATAATGTAAAAAATACATGAAACTCTTTATTTACTTAATCAAACCTATTATAATTTGTCATGTAATTAATGTAATTACTTAATGTAATCAATAATAAGTTTGATACAGGATGATTAATTAAAAAAAATAAAAAAATGATTAATCATAGGTAGAAAATAAGTTTATTAAGACTATTTGAAATTATAATATTATAATACCTAGATAATCAATTAGAAAATACGTAACACTTTTTATTTATTTAACCAGATCTTTAATATCCAGTTGTATATCTCATAAAATAACATTTCCTTTAAAAATCCATGAGAATTTTTGGGAATCCATCTGAAATTTTTTTAATTACGTCGATTGTTTTCTTTCTCTGTGGATGTTTAGGAATCCATGTGAATTTGTTGGAATCCCCGTGGATTTGTTAGAATCCACGTGGATTTCTTGGAATCCACATGGATTTGTTGGAACCCATCTGGATTTGCTGGAATCAACTTGGATTTGTCTAAATCCATGTGGATTTGTTTGAATCCGCGTGGATTTGTTCAAATCCATGTGGATTTATTGAAATCAGTGTGAATTAGTTAGAATCCACGTGGATTTTTCAAATCGGGTTAGTTTTTCAGAATCCACATGGATTTAAAATAATCCACATGGATTTTCATCATGGATATCCGCGTGGATAATCCACGCGGATATCCATTTGAATCCATGTGGAATCCATGTCAATCCACGTGGATATTTTCAACAGGGATGGGTTACTATATCTATATATATGTGGAACAGCGCTTATTCCTCGCTGTTCCTCGTATATATAGATATACTAACCCATGTTATTTCTGCATCTGTTCCTTATATTTTTTTGAGTGTAACGGGCCTTACTGTTGTTCATGCCCGATTACTCCAAATCGTTTTATACAATAAAACTGTGGTATATTATTTGATAGATATAATAATTATTCTATGTATTCAATTTTCTTATATATGTATGGTTTATATTCAATTTTTTTATATTATTAGAAATATTTCGACCATGAAAAGTATGAATTACACGTAATTATATACACGGATTGATTTTTGTCAGTTTTTTCTGTTATTTTTTTCTAATAAAATTGATTTATTTCTACGGCGTATTTATTTATATTTATAAATATATTAATGTAGATTTATTAAAAAGTATAAAATATATTAACAATTAAAAGAAAATAGAATTCTACCAAAAAATAAAAGTATGTATGTCGAAAAAACTGTATATTGAAAAAAAATGAAATTACAGTGAAAAATCGATAAATAGTTTAATCAGTATTTTATCAATATCTTAAAAAAAAAATAGATTTCGTTTTCGGGTAAAAAGGAGCATATTCTATGGATGTTTTCCTATAAGAAAAAGCAAAAAAAGAAAAATCGATTTTTCTCAAGAAAAAAGGTGTCTAGCCCCCTTAAGAATTACATGGGTTTCTATATCTATATATATGAGGAACAGCGAGATACAGAAGGAATAAGATGTGTATATAGATATAGATACCCACCTAATTCTTGTTCTTTTTATTTGTTTCATTTTAAGAGTCCGAGCCCTAATAAGTCATACCGAAGAATAACGCCTGTCAGCCAATCACAAGTAAGTTTTTCTTATTCCTTCAAAAAGAACACGTCTTTTTAAAGCTCGCTTATGATTTGCCGTCAGGCGTTATTCCTTGCTATTTGTCTATTCGTGCAAGAGCCATAAAACTCCGAGCAGTTGGCCAGTTCAGTGCCTTTTCTACATATGTGTGTTCTATCTGTTCTAGACAACTTCTCTCTATCTTACATAAACGTCTGTCTTACATAAACGGAAACAGATCTATCTGTCTTTGTCGGGAATACACAGAACACATAGAACACACATATGTAGAAAGGCCTCATCCACGAGGAGTATTTTTCTAGCTATTACCCCCCTTCTACAACCTCATGCTCTCTCTACAAGGCCCTAGGGACGTAAAAGCGTTTTCTCGCGTTTGGCTGCGGTCGGCCTCGGTGGGACGCGGTAAGAGCGCACGCGCTCGCTTCTTTCATCGGTTGCACGCCTACGACGATCAATGAGAGAGCGAGCGCATGTGCTCTTACCGCGTCCGACCGCGGCCGACCGCAGCCAAACGAGAGAAAAGGCGCTTATGTTTCTAGGGCCCAACCTACCTAATTTTTTTTGCGTGTACGCAAAATCGTATAGATGGCGTGAGTGTGACTAGATGTGCCATCTGGTAACATTCACGCCATCTACGATTTTGCGTACACGCAAAAAAAAAATCAGTAGGTTGGAGAGAGAGAGCATCACGCAAAAACCGTGAGTGCATGCAAAAATTATGCATGCACGCCAAAATTACTAGATTTCGCTGTATCAACCAATCACGTTTAAAGTTACATCAAGATCTATTAATTTTTGCGTGCACGCGCAGTTTTTACGTGAGGTTGTAGAAGGGCCATGATAGGTAAGTATCTACCTAGCTCATAAGGAAGAAAAAAAAGGTAAGTACCTACTGTTCGCATGATTTGTGAGTCCCTCTCTTGGCTCACTCTCCACTCTACATTACTGCTTACTAAACAATGTTGCAGGACGCTTATACAAGACGCATTTGCTGAATGAAGAACGGCTGTGAGGATTTGATTCATGCAAGAGAGGCATTTCATCTAATTCTCTTATAAATACGGAAGCTTGCCTAGAAGTATCTGGCACGAATGGCCGCTATCTTGTTATCCACTCCCTTTTGGAACCCATAGTGTTCAAGTATTCGGACCTATTTGTGGAATTGGAGAAATCACATATTGCCACGAACCGTCTCTTTCAATACAGAAATATGTTCCATTTTGTAAATGTAGACAGTTTAGAAAGTGCAATAAGAGGTTGCTTGCGTATGGCAGAAGAAAAGACAGAGGCTGCCAAAAATCATAGTTAGCAGACTGTCATAGACATTGATAATCTTGATAATTTGGCGACGCCTTAAAGTATCTTACTATCTGCTGTAAGCGGAGGAGATGCACAAGACAGAAGCAATAGGACAATTTCGACTCCTTTGGTCAAGTTCCTGTGGAAGTCTTATTGCCAACGTTTATATTTGTTGAGAACAAATTCTCACGTTGAAGTACTGTACCATGATATTGCTAAAATGGCTTTTCAGTTCTTCCTGAAATATATTCATAAAACATAATTCTACAAATTGTGTGAAAAATGGCGCAAACACTTGGAAGATATAAGCAAATTTCCTCAGATGGTATCAAATGTTTTCATCAATAAGCTGGAAACACAGCAGTTAAATTTAGATTTTGTTACAGAATTTATTGAAGTTGTCAAACCCGCTAGAGCCTTAGACACTTTATAAGAATTATTCATGAACCAAAAATGAATGCACAATTGGTCAGAGTCCATTTTGGAACCCATAATGTTCAAGTATTTGAACCAATTTGTAGAATTGAAGAAATCACACTGTTTGAGAATGCCATAATTTTAAATGAGTAACATGCTGTGGGTGATGAAATAAATTTGAGTCAAACACAAGTTTTATATAAACTTCATATTATATTAAATAAATGACTTTCGCTTCTTAAATTACAGACTATTTACATTGTGGCATAATAACAATTAACAAATCAGTATTAAACAAAAAGAAAGGTGAGTTTATCGAAGCACTATTGGTTGAGTTTAAATTACTTGATGATAAATTACTGCTGCTATTTATAATAAAAGTCACTGATTGAGTGTGCACGCAGGTGTTTTTAATCCTGGTTGAGTGATACAGTGTGTCAGAAATCCCTCAGTAGAGATTACTAACCTGTTGAGCTTGTCACTGATATAAATTAGATGAGTGTGTCCCGTCTTTGTGTGAGTGTGTCCAATGAATTTATTCTCCTCGACTCAGCACTATGAACTGATATAATAAAACAGCAACCAAATATAATTGATTTGTTGCCTTGAGTTTTCCATAAAATGTAAATGAGTTCACCAGTGCCAACACGTGGTCGTTACCTAACCTCGTGTGGAGTGAGTGATGTTACCTGGCAGGAGCAGCGATTGTATTAATCGGAGATGCCTTTGATGTGTGATGGTTGAGCGAGGATGAACAAAAGCGATGAGAATTCCGAAGTGAGTGATCCAGTGAATAGAGTTGAGAATTGCAGATAAAAGTAGCAGGTGCACAGCGGAGAGATGATCCTCGTGGCAAAGCTGATTTCAGAGAGAGCGAGACCTTAATCCACTTCCGTCTTCTTCATTCAATTTGTATCACATGACCCTAATCAAATTGCTATCTCTCATATTTGCATACGAGAGTGTGAGAAAGATAGAAATATCGCGACTATACTGCATGAATCAGTATAGCGTCTCAGCTGTTCCGCCGAGACGCCGCGAGGTGCTGCCGCGCCGTGGCTGCGCCGTGAGTCGAGCCGAGCTGAGCGTAACCGCGGGAATTCAAATTGCTGAATTCCCAAACACACACATTGCCAAGGAAGTTCTCTTTCAATACAGAAATATGTTCCATTCTGTAAATGTAGGTAGTTTAGAAAATGTAATAATAGGTTACTTACGTATGGCAGAATAAATGACAGAGGTTGCCAAAAATCAGCGTCAGCATGCTGTCAAAGACATTGATGATCTTGATAATTTTGCGACACCTGAAAGTATCTTGCTATCTGCTGTAAACGGAGAAGATGCAAAAGACCGAAGTGATATTACAATTTTAACTGCTTTGGTCAATTTCCTGTGGAAGTCTTATTGTCAATTTTTGTAATTGTTGAGAAAAAATGCTCACGTTGAAGCACTATACTATGATATTGCCAGATTGGTTTTTCAATTCTGCCTGAAATATATTCGTAAAACAGAATTCCGCGAATTGTGTTAAAAATTGCACATACACTTGGAAGATATAAGCAAATTTCCTCAGATGGTATCAAATGTTTCCATCAATAAGCTGTAAACACAGCAGTTAAATTTAGATTTTGTTACATAATTTATTGAAGTTGTCAAACCCGCTAAAGCTTTATAAGAAGTATTCACTTTATAAGAAGTATTCACTTTATAAGAAGTATTCATGAACAAAAAATGGACGTACAATTGGTCAGAGTCTGTTTTGGAACCCATAATGTTCAAGTATTTGAACTTATTTGTAGAATTGAAGAAATCACACACTGCCAAGAAAGGTCTCTTTCAATACAGAAATATGTTCCATTCTGTAAATGTAGGCAGTTTAGAAAATGTAATAAGAGGTTATTTGCGTATGGCATAAGAAAAGACAGAGGCTGCCAAAAATCAGAGTCAGCAGGCTATCATAGACATTGATGACCGTGATAATCTTTTGACGCCTAAAAGTATATTACTATCTGCTATAAGCGGAGAAGATGCACAAGACAAAAGCGATAGGACAATTTTAACACTTTGTGTCAAGTTCCTGTGGGAGTCTTATTGTCAATGTTTGGAATTGTTGAGAACAAATGCTGAAGTTGAAAGACTACCATGATATTACCAGAATCGCTTTTCGGTTCAGCCTGAAATATATTCGTAAAACAGAATTCTACAAATTGTGTAAAAAAATTGCGCAAACACTTCAAAGATATGATCAAACTTTCTCAGATGGTATCAAATGTTTCCATCAATAAGCTGGAAACACGCCGTTAAATTTAGAAACAAGATTCATGCTGCTAGAATCTGCATTTCAAATTTAATTTTGGCAAGAAGCTTACAAAGCTATTGAGGATATCCATGGACTGCTGAAGTTGTCTAAGAAAATGACAGTGCTAAAAGCAATGGCCAATTATTATCAAAAGTTAGCTATGTTATTCTGGAAAGCTGGAAATTACTTGTTCCACGCAGGTACAATGTTCAAGTTCTTCCAACTTTCTCGCAACATGGAGAACATATGAGGCGTTTCACGTCAACTGCCCCAGATCGGCGCGCGAATGCCAAATCGTGCTATTTCCAACTCATGTTTATGATACTAAAATGTACTTAAAAAAATTTGTTGTTAAGCGTTTTCAACGTGTTTTTTCCTCAGCTTTCCAATGATATAGGCAGTTTTTTCTAAATTTTCCATTTTCACCTTCAGAAACTACAAAACATCTTATATCTCAAAAACCGCGCTGGGGCAGTTGACGTGAAACGCCTCATATCTTCGGAGCAGTTACAGCGCCGGGCCAATAGAGTTCTTCTGGCAACTCTGTCTATACCACTTCACTCTACTCATCCATAATTCAACTGTTTCATCGAAACGGACAAGAGTTCACAGGAAAAAGCCTAGAAGCTGTCATTTCTTCCGGGACTATCACAACCGCCATCTAGACAATCACTCATTAAAAATATTGTACGTCTTATTGTTGTAAATTTAGCATCTCCACATTTTCAAAATCTGTATTCTTGATTAGAGGTAGATTTCCATCCCTTAGAATTATGTATTAGAGTGGATACTGTTGCTGAGAACCTACAGCAAGATGAGTTCAAACCTCTACTTCAGTACATTTCAGCTTTGTAGGATGTTACTCTTGTTCGTTTAGTACATCAGGTAAATTTATTTTCTTTAATTAGATTTTGAAAAAGCATTTTAAAAATTTATTTTGAATATATGTAATTCAATTTTATAAAAAAATTGTAGTGTGTGTACAATGGTACATTAAACTTCAAAATGCCAATAAAAGTCGTGCACTAATGATTAATTAAAATTAATGAATTCTAATAAAAATTTATCTAATTCTACTAGATCTCTTCCTTCTTCCAGACCATCCATTTTGTATGGCTACTCGAGTTCGCCAAATTCAACACAGACTGCTAACCAGGAACGACTGTTATTCGACTGCATGCGCTACAATGACATGGAAATTCGCATCGACCACGGTAAGCGTTACAGCCGCTTCGGTGTTGATCTCTCGGAAGACCAGCACGAGGACCATTCTTATTGCCCAGTTCTCCAGGCCATGCTATCGGAGCAGATCCGCACACAGTTGATGAATATGGCCACAGTTCTCTTTCGCCTAAACATCGCGCCACCATGGTGTCCCACTACCACGATACCAAGGTGAAGGAGCACCTGTTAAGTCCTGAATGTCGATGAATCTATTCTTATAATTGATTGTTAGTTATATTTTGGCTTATTTACCTTTTTTTCCTGTTGGTGTAGGTTCTCGAAATGAATAGATTGATGGTTCAATAATTGCACTATTTTTTCGGTTATAAAATTAACAATAAATTGATATAGAGTCACAAAATAATTATATTCGATCTGTTCGATTAATATGTGTAATATATGCGTTGCTTGCGCGGATAATTAATACCGATAGATTATTGATTTTATAGATATAAGTATTTTCTCGTAGTCTGTTATAGGCTCGAATTGGCCTGTATAATAATCGTTTCTCCTCTTGTCGGCTGGAGTGATACGGAGCTCGCGACTTTTGCACAATTACTGATTTGTGTGTTGAGAGTCACCAATTTGGGTTAAAGATGATTTTGACGCTGAGTCAAAATCATCTTTTTAAACAAATTTAGTAAACATTAATATCATCATTTCGATTTCACACTTAAAAGTGCTGATTCTAAACAAAGTTGCGATGATCGGTTGGTTTCACAAGGTCAGTGGCTCGCTACATCACACTGGCCGTTGCGTAGCCGAAATTGCTGTACTGTTAAAATTAGAACTCGCATCGTTTTGTGGGTCAAAGAAATGAATATTGGGATTTAATAACGTCACAGACATATCAGTTTATAATTTATCTTGCCCCATCGCGATGCCGCTTGCATTGGAATGCAACGTTGTCAAAATTCGCATATACGACATTTGTATGTCAGAAAATTACTGGCGATAAATATGCATTGTTAATTTGATTTTAGAGATACGTCACAGACGTAACACTTCCCCCCTTAGATTGTTGAATATCGTAGAGATACAACATGTATAATAATCGTTATTCATCAGTAATTTTCTGTTACAATAATTTCAAATTACAATTATAAGATGGAAAGTTAACTATAAATACAACAACGTCTTTCATAAAATGTTTTGAGAAATTTTTAAATAATTTCAATATGGTTCGTTTAAAATTGTGGTTCATTTCGTACAAGAATGTTTACAATTTCTCTGTGTTGCAATTGTTTTCTCTATGCTAGTTGATACGTGGGTGTCAATAAATTTGCAATCACATAATTTTGTGGATCAAGAAATTACTGTTGAGAACATGAATATCAAATGTAATTTATAGTGATACGTCACGGACGTAACACCTCCCCCCTTAGACTGTTGAATATCGGAGAGATTCAACAATTATAGGAATAGTTGAACCATCAGTAATTTCTTGATACAAAAGGTTCAATAATACTAACAATTCAAATAATAAAAACAATAATAAAAATTCATATCATTAAATCCATAATAAAAATTTATATATATAGACAATAACAAAAACAATAATAAAAATTCAATAAATATAAACAAAATTTCGTATCGTCTATAAATTTCTATAAAGTAAATCATTTATTTTGTTCCTAACACTAGACTACACCTAACCTACGGTTTTACTTTGTATTACATGTTGAATGCCGATTTTTCCTAGCGTTCGAATGGCGGTACGTGCGGATCACTGTGGAATAAACGAGTGCTCTTACTTCGTTATGTGATTCTTTGTACTCAAAAGGATATTTTAAGTTGGGAGTTTTGATGATATAATCCAGCCGATAATGTATTATAAAATCAAACTTACACTAAATCTGAGATTTAATATCATTCACTTTTAAGGAAACACTTTTACAATAAATTCTTAATTAAATTGTAAATAAATTACAAAAACCTTCGGTGTAAAAATAACTTGAATTTTCATGAATTAATAAAACGTTACGTAATAAATATAGCATACGTTATGCATTAGAATTTCTATAGGAACATATATCTTGATTGTATAAAAAATTTCAACAATTAAATTATTTTATTATCGCTAATGTGTAATAATTTTGTTGTTTAGCTGTATTTACAAAAAAAATAGAGTCATTGATTAAGTTTAGAAATAATGTGCGAATTAAATAATTTTGTAGTAAATAAATTGTGAGGAGAAATGTATAGGGAATGATTCAAGTGATCATTCACTTCCCTCCC
Source organism: Torymus aiolomorphi (assembly GCA_036365515.1). NCBI lineage: Eukaryota > Metazoa > Arthropoda > Insecta > Hymenoptera > Torymidae > Torymus > Torymus aiolomorphi. The sequence goes on along the minus strand of CM070877.1, from coordinate 96,199,521 downwards.
TGCTGAGATATTTGGCAAAATGTATATCCCTTTTTTCTCTTTATTTGAGTAGAACAACATTGAAGGAATTTTGATAGTGACATCATAAAAACATTTGAATAACTATATACTAAGAAAAAATTGAATTATTTCCAGAAGAAAAATTTAATTTCATTATGTAGGTATTTTTCGTGAAAAAGGAAGGTTAATAGGTTGGAGTGATTTTGATAGATTTTGACTTATTATTGCTCTTATGCATCATTGTATTACCTTTCTTTGAAAATCTCAGCCGTTTTAAAAGTTCATTTTAAAACTCAAGATTTTTGCTGGCATGAGTAGCATTCACATATTTGCATTAGAGAGTATGCAGTGCGTTAGAGTAGAAAATTGCTTTACTTAATACAGTGACGAATAGTGTATCTTGTAGGATGATCATGTCAGTATATGATGAAACTGATCACTTCCAATACATTATATTCGATTTAATCTTAGCAATGTGAGTACAGCTACCTAAATTCCTTCTTTCTTTTGTTATTGAACTATTCATAAAATTTCTTTTGTGAATGCGAACAATTTTTGTAGGTAAATACAATCTGATTTTGCATAAAATTACAGTCAAATTATTTCTATCTATTTGAAAGAGATAATTAATACGCTTTGCTAAATAGTTATAAGAATGAAATTTTAAAACAAGTTGACGCAAGCTAAAAAATGAAAAGAATTTATCTTTCTTTTTGCTCTCGTCCACTGAATCTGGTGAAGGTGAGCATACAAAATAAGGTGTTTCGTCCTGGCTACTGGATTGGACTCATCAGTGATGATCCAGTAGCCGTCATCAGACACCTGCCGCAAGGTATTCGTGCAGCTTACTTATAAAGTATAGAGTGTTATTTCTCATTCGAGAAATGATACTCCATCTGGTGGTAAAACGATATATCTACTCTAACCGCTAATGTTTGAAAGAGATAATTAATACGCTTTGCTAAATAGTTATAAGAATGAAATTTTAAAACGAGTTGACGCAAGCTAAAAATGAAAAGAATTTATCTTTCTTTTATTTGTAGATAAGTCGTTTTACCTCCAGATGGAGTATCATTTCTCGAATGAGAAATAACACTCTATACTTTATAAGTAAGCTGCACGAATACCTTGCGGCAGGTGTCTGATGACGGCTACTGGATCATCACTGATGAGTCCAATCCAGTAGCCAGGACGAAACACCTTATTTTGTATGCTTGGTACCTTCACCAGATTCGGTGGACGAGAGCAAAAAGAAAGATAAATTCTTTTTATTTTTTAGCTTGCGTCAACTCGTTTTAAAATTTCATTCTTATTTTTATCTATGTTTGTTAGGGTTGCAAGTTTTAAGAATGGTTTTATTTAGTTTTCTTTTGGATTAGTTCTATATTTTCTTATTCAAAGATAGATAGAATAATAAGTTATTAAATTGATCCCTGAAATGTTTTCTACCTTCTGACTAAATAATTAATTAAATATTTCTATTATTTAATAACACATAATTTTTACAAATAAAATTTTTTTGCTTGTTTCATTAGAAACCAAAAACTGAGGTATTTTAATATGTAATCGCAATATTTTTGTTTATTGTTGTTAAAAAAGAAAAGAACAATATATATCTTTTTTTAATTGTCAACGATGTTAGTGTTAGACGTAGCATTACTTCTAAAATCTTTCATGTATGAATCTTTTTGCTGTCTTCGTAAAAAATTTCTTAGAATTTCATTATTCAAACTTATATTATTCCGACCGCATTTTTATAAAATTATTAACTTTCTTAGGAAATATAGTTGCTTTTCACAAAATTCTGACAAGTTGATACGAACAATTGTAGACAAACGGATAAGTGGTTATAATTTTAAATTGTATATTTGGTAAAATCTGGATCACCTTAGGGTTATATTCTAGTTGACCAAGGAGTAGGATGGTTTTGCTTCAAATAGAAAAGTTCAGCTGCAATTATAATTCTCTTTTGCTGTATTAAACTTGGAAAACTAAGAAGAGATTATGATAGATGTTAATATTGAGTATGTTGTCCATATCCTTTACTCTGGGGGTAGGCTCTCGTAATTAATAACCAGCTGATTTGTGAGATGCACTATTTATTGGTAAATATAAATTTTATAAATAAGACAATAAGATTTACAATTTCATTCAGGACTTAACAGTGGTTCCGGTACCGATCGAACATTAGTTCACTAGACTGTTAAGTCTTGAGTGTCGAGGAATCTACTCTGATATGTGTATTGAAATTTGTATGGTTTATCTTCAATTTATATTTGTATGATATATATATATATATATATATATATATATATATATATATATATATATATATATATTATATTTTCAATTGATATTTGATTTATATTACCTTTATTCTGGGCGTAGGCTCTCGTAAATAATAAACAGCTGATTAGTTAGATGCACTATTTATTGAATGATATAAGTTTTATAAATAAGACTATGCGATTTACAACTTATTAACTTTGTTAACCAATATATAATACCGATAGATTATTGAATTTATAGATATAAGAAATTCTCTTAGTATTTGAATGTAGGGTATTTGACCCGTATAAAATATTCGCTACTCCTTTTGTCGACTGGAGTTGTACGGAGTTCGCGATCTGTTCACGATTACTGATTTGTGTGTTGAGAGTCGCCGTATTTATTAAGCGGTTAATTTGGGTTAAAGATGATTTTGACGCTTAGTCAAAATCATCTTTTTAAACAAATTTAGTAAACATTTAAATATCATCATTTCGATTTCACATTTAAAAGTGCTGATTCTAAACAAAGTTGCGATGAGCGGTTGGTTTCACAAGGTCAGTGGCTCGCTACGTCACGCTGGCTGTTGCGTAGCCGAAATTGCTGTACTGTTAAAATTCGCACTCGCATCGTTTTGTGGGTCAAAGAAATGAATATTGAGATTTAATAACGTCATTAAACATATAAGAAATATACGACATTTGTATGTCAGAAAATTACTGGTGATAAATATGCATTGTTAAATTGAATTTAGAGATACATCACAGACGTAACACTTCCCCCCTTAGATTGTTGAATATCGTAGAGATTCAACAAGTATAATAATAGTTAGCCACCAGTAATTTTCTGTTACAATAATTTCAAATTAGAACAACGTCTTTCATAAAATGTTTTGAGAAATTTTTAAATAATTTCAATATGGTTCGTTTAAAATTGTGGTTCATTTCGTAGAAGGATGTTTACAATTTCCTTGTGTTGCAATTTTTTCTCTATACTAATTGATACGTGGGTGTCAATAAATTTGCAATCACATAATTTTGTGTATCAAGAAATTACTGATGAGAATATGAATATCAAATATAATTTATAGGGATACGTCACGGATGTAACACCTCCCCCCTTAGACTGTTGAATATCGTAGAGATTCAACAATTATAGGAATAGTTGAACCATCAGTAATTTCTTGTTACAAAAGGTTCAATAATACTAACAATTCAAATAATAAAAACAATAATAAAAATTCATATCATTAAATCCATAATAACAATTTATATATATAAACAATAACAAAAACAATAATAAAAATTCAATAAATTGAAACAAAATTTCGTATCGTCTATAAATTTCTATAAAGTAAATCATTTATTTTGTTCCTAACACTAGACTACACTTAACCTACGGTTTTACTTTGTATTGCATGTTGAATGCCGATTTTTCCTAGCGTTCAAATGGCGGTGCGGATTACTATGGAATAAATGGGTATTCTTACTTCGTTATGTTATAATTCAGCACATAATGTATTATTATCTATGATTTAATATCATTCACTTTTAAGAAAACACTTTTACAATAAATTCTTAATTAAATTATAAATAAATTACAAAAACCTTCGGTGTAAAAATAACATGAATTAATAAAACGTTACGTAACAAATATAGCATACGTCATGCATTAGAATTTGTATAGGATCATATATCTTGATATTAATTAAATTATTTTATTATCGTTAATGTGTAATAATTTTGTTGTTTTGCTGTATTTACAAAAAAAAAAAATAGAATCATTGATTAAGGTTAGAAATAATGTGCGTATTACATAATTTTGTAGAAAATAAAATGTGAGGAGAAATATGTTGGGAATGATTCAAGTGATCATTCACTTCCTTCCCTGCTGAGATATTTGGCAAAAGATACATTATTTTTTCCTCTTTGTTTAAGTAGAATAACATTAAAGGGTTTTTGATATTATCATTATAAAAAAAATATTTTTCAACCGTATACTGAGAAAAATTATAATTATTTCCAAAAGAAAAATTTAATTATATTGGTAAGCATTTTTATAAAAAGGAAGGTTAATAGGACGGAGTGATTTTTGTTCATTTTGACTTGTTATTGCTCTTATGCATCATTGTATTGCCTTTTTTTCCTGGAAAGTTTCAGCCATTTCAATGTTCATTTTAGAACTCAAGATTTTTTTTCCTGGCATAAGTACTATTCACATATATTTGCATTATAGAGTACGCAGTGCGTTAAAGTAGATATTTGTTTTACTCAATACAGTGCCGAATAGTGTATCTTGTAGGATGATCATGTCAGTATATGATGAAACTGATCACTTCCAATACATTATATTCGATTTAATCTTAGCAATGTGAGTATAGCTACCTGATTTCTTCCTTTTGTTCTTATAAGTGCGAACAATTTTTCTGAAGGCAAATACAGCTTAATTTTGCATAAAATTACAGTCAAATTATTTTTATCTATGTTTGTTAGGGTCCCTACTAAAAATAATCGCGCGAAAATCGCACGACTAATCGTGAGAAAATCGCGTGAAAATCGCGCGATTATCGCGCCAGTTTATCGAACGTTTTTTTACGCGATCTTCGCGCGATTTTCGTGCGATTTATACAAACTGATATTTTAAAATATTATTTTTGCTTTTTGCAATTAAATGAATAATTATATTGTGACGAAAATACGTCTCCTGACATGTTTGCGCCAATACATACATACACCTACACCGATACACATACGCGCACGGCAAGGCAAAGCAGCAAGCAAGGCGGTAGGAGCGGCGCGCGAGCGACACGCGACAGTTAAGGGGGGACACTTAGCAGAAAGAGATCGGAATAAGTAAATAGAGGAAGACAGAGAGTGAGAGAGAAAAGGTCGCCGAAGAATGTGTTTGAAATTCCGAACGTTCATAATGAACGAAATATTAACTTAAAGTTTCTAATTCTGGTTAGAATTCCCCGGAGTGTGGTTTACTGGTGACTGCAAGAGTGAGAAGTGAAGAAATACAGTTATTATCCGATTTTAAATGTATTAAGTAGCCAAATTCGGCTAAATTTGAAAATGGCAAAAATCTTTCGTTCACTATGAACGTTCGAAATTTCAAACACCTGCCGAAGAAGAATATGATGAGCGCGGAATTTCGGGAGAGCGGGCAGGAGAAGCCAGTGCGAGCCGACGTGCCTAATTGAGAGGACGCAAGCTCGCGTCATCGCCTCGAGGGCGGGGCAAGCTTCCCCGGAACAAGATTGTCACGACCTGGCCGCCGGGGTGCCGCCAAGAGCCATCGCTGAGACTGCACTGCCGGAGCGCATCAGTTCACTGCTCCGGAGTGAAGCTCGCGTGGAGCCAGCGCGATCGAGGGACATTCCCGATCGACGCCCGACGCCCTGTAGCGCGAGCGAGACCGACGACTTCCGAAGCGCTCCGACGACGGTGAAGCTGGGAAGTGGATGCAGCCTCGCGATGAGCGACGCCCTGTAGCTGACGCCGTCCGGGAGGACACATGGCATCGAGTGAGTCACGTTGTATGTAAACGCCGGCGGGTCGCCCGGAACCTAATAAGGTAACTCGTTGAAAGCACGGCCCTACTCTCTCTCTCTCTCTCTGACCAGCGCGACCGATTCACATGCACCTTTGTACCCCGTCCTCCTATGCGCCTTGTTCGCGGCGAAGCTTTGACGTCGCGCGCTCGCAAGCTCACACTCACGCGAAATGCGAAGCGCAATGAACAGCGCGAGGTACGACTGTGTTCGTTCATTGTACATACAGTTAAGTAACCGTATCAATAAATATAGTATAGCTAAGCCAGTGTTATCTCATGTGCGATACTACCCGACTTCCTGCATTCCTAACTTTGCATGCGAATTCCAGTGAGAAGACGACGTTGCCCAGGTAAGTAATCGCAGCAGTCCAGGCAAACATACCTGCGAGCGAGAGATCCAGGACCACGAACCCGGGAGCTAGCCGAGTTATCCGAGAGGTCGACCGCACAGAGAGGCGTGCATCATTATATCTCTCGCGTATTTTGTGCGCGTTGCACCGCGACGCAGTCTCTTTCGACCTGGAGGAGAGTTAGACACCGATCGCGCGCTGCCCTTCTGGAGTGCGCGTAAGTCGTCGGGTTGCCACATCACAATATGGTCATTGTAAACGATTTCCTTGAATTTAGCATATTCTATAATTATAATGTAAGAATCTTGTAATGCTACTGTAATTATATTGATATATTTTTGTACATATATTTAATATGCATGTACACATATGAGGCGTTTCACGTAAACTACCCCAGATCGGCGCGCGAGTGCCAAATCGTGCTATTTCCAACTCATGTTTATGATACTAATATGTACTTAAAAAAATTGTTTGATAAGCGTTTTCAACGTATTTTTTCCTCAGCTTTCCAATGATATAGGCAGTTTTTTCGAAATTTTCCATTTTCATCTACAAAAACTGCAAAACATCTTATATCTCAAAAACCGCGCTGGGGCAGTTGACGTGAAACGCCTCATATGCAGATGCACACGCATGCGCATGCGCACACACATCACACAAACATACGCACGCGCACACACACACACACGTATATGAAAGATTAATTAGATTTATGGAGCCCGGGATCCATAAAACTAGTACGTAAGAGTTAGCAATATAAGGAAAATACACATCGGGCTCCATAAACATACTTATATAAATATGTGTATGTGTATATATATTATATATATTTTTATTAAGAAATAAGCTATTGTGATGGGTAAAACAGTTTATTTTAATATTAAATAATTATAATAATTTGTTAACAATTATTTTATAGTTTGGCATTGTACCGCAACTGTCTACGCGCATTGGGCGCATTATTATTGCCCCGTTTTTTTTCTTCTGCCCTAAGATCAAATAATCTACTCTTTCCATACTGTTGTAATTATTGTGTTTCAAGAAGTCATTATATAAACCTAAAAAATTGATATACATAATTATATATATAAAACATCTGTGCCTTGCTAAAAATAGTTGATTAAATTCAATTAGTTCCCTACTGAAAAATCTCACATGAGATCTCAGGTGGAACTCACATGAGATCTCACGTGAGATCTCACGCCACAATCTCATCTGAAATTCTGGTCCGCAAGCTGCTAAAATTTCTTCAATGATAAAAAATCAGTTTCTGGGAATTAGGAGTCGCCTATGAGGTTACGCCACCCCCCAGAGAAGTTCAGAAATCAACGATTTGAAGCGTTTTAGCCATTTTTTTACATTTTTAGAAATTTTACACATGAGATCTCACGTGAGATCTCACGTGAGATTTGACGTGAGAAATTTGAAACATGAGATTCCACGTGAGATCTCACGTGAGATCTCATGTGTAAAATTTCTAAAAATGTAAAAAATGGCTAAATCGCTTCAAAACATAGATTTTTGAACTTATTTGGGGGTGGCGTAATCTAATAGGCGACTCCTAAATCCCAGAAACTGATTTTTTTATCATTAAAGGGATTTTAGCAGCTCGCGGACCAGAATTTCAGATGAGATATTGGCGTGAGATCTCACGTGAGATTTTTCAGTAGGATTTCATATTAATCATTATGACATTTAATCAAATGAAACATTATTTACTTATTATGAGACGTAATAGATGACTTTCGATTAATTTCACTGGGGATCTCCCTGGAATATTTTCTACGGGACGAGTCAAGTCAAATGCTCTATTACATAAATGTTCTTCTGTCCATATTAAAATTGCAAGTTCTGCGAGGAAAATAGATGGCTTGTGTAGTTGCATCATTTCCCAACTTCGAAGAAATGCATACTTATTTTCACCAAGGTAAATCTGTAAAGTACATAATATGACAAATATATGTATGATTTATTTAAATTTGAAACATAATCCTCTCTTTTGAAAAAAACGATGGCTGGATGTTGTGAAGCATTTAAAGATTGATCCTGATTGGTCTGTACGGAATAGACGTGAGTATTTATTGCTACATCCGCTAGATTTGAATTTTCATACTTAAATATTTAAAACAAAACTGTTAAATTGAAATACGTAACATAAAAAGACTAATACTTTATTTAAAAATATTATCTGACTACCCTATATATTTAAATCAACTATTATAGAATAAAATTATAATAAAAAAATTGCATTTATAACCTCAAGAAAAGAAAATAGTACATATGACACGCGTTTGAATTTTACTAGTATGCTATATACGTGGGTCGTTTCATAAATAACTTGGAAAAACAATAGATACTTAAATAACGAAGAGTAACTATTTGGTTTTTATTATTTAAGAAAAGTAAAGCAGGTGTTTTGTTTCTGCTACATTCTAGCGCGAAATTTGAATTCTTAATTGACATTCGGACACCTATAATGTTCCCGTCTCGTGAATAAATAAACACATGCACATACCATATTTTCATTATTGTATTTGTATCTTTTACGCTTTTCACATATCCCGTGATCTGATTGTTCATAATATTCTAAACATTTTGCTATAAAAATATTCTTTTTTTCAGTGATTCGTCGCCTTCCTACAGTTAATAGATAAGAATAAAATTATTTCACTTAATTCATGAATTGTTGTTATATGAGAATAGCTAATAATTAATACCTCGTTTACTCTGAACGTCAGGTGTCGGCGATCTTGACAGCGACCTTCGATTATCACGAAATTCTTCTGGAGCTCTTCCGCGGGTTGTCGATTGACCGCCGATCCTTTCATCAGAAAGATTTTGTTGCGATAACGTATCCCGTAACAGTGACCTTGACCGCGACCTTTGACCACGACGATTTATACACGACTTCACACGGGACGGTAACCGTGGTACTGACCTTTCGGCGGAATGAGTTTCCGGTCGAGATGTTCCTTCGAACGATGTCCGAATGCGGGACCTTTCATTGGAAGGGTTTACTTGTGACGACACACCACGTAACGGTGACCTTGACCGCGACCTTTGACAAGAACGATTGTTACGCGACGACTTCCCATGGGATGATAACCGTGACAGTGACCTTTTATCGAAACGAGATTCCGGCGGTGATGTTCCTTGGAACGGTGACCGACTGTAGCGCCTTTCATTGGGACGGTTTACTTGTGGCGACACACCACGTAACGGTGACCTTGACAGCGATCTTTGACAAGAACGATGGTTACGCAACGTCTTCCCACGGGACGATAATCGTATCAGCGACCTTTCATCTAAACGAGATTCCGATGGTGTTGTTCCTTGGAACGGTGACCGACCGCGCGACCTTTCATTGGGACCGCTTTCTTGTGACCCCGTATCGCGTAATGGTAACATTTGATAAGGATTATTTTCTCGAATCGACATATCCGTTGATGACTGTTTTGCCGATCTCTGAGTGTTCTGACTATCTTCTAATCTCTCTATATTTATGCATACATTTTTCAGTACATTGACGTGTTTTTTTTTATTCTCAATTTCTATCTCAGAATCAATAAATTTTTCAAGCGTAAAAGAACTGTTTTTAACTTTGTTCAGCACACTTTTTGCACGTTCTTGAGTTGCCTCTCGTTTTTTAGCAATAATTTCTTTTTTTACCTATATATATATATATATATATATATATATATATATATATATATATATATATATATATATATATATATATATATATATATATATATTGTAAATGAATATTTTTTTTATATAGATATTTGCATGCAATTATATTTTGTATATGTGTGTATGTGTGTGTACGTGTGCGAGTGTCCGTACGTGTACGTGTGCGTGCGTGCGTGCGTGCGTGTGTGTGTGTGTGTGCGCGTGCGTGTGTGCGTGCGTGTGTGTGTGTGTGTGTGTGTGTGTGTGTGTGTGTGTGTGTGTGTGTGTGTGTGTATGTGTGTGTCAGCAATATAACAAACATAATACAAAATATTATATTAGATCGTTATACGAATTTCAGACATATGAGAGTTGTATGAAATCTCATTTGAGATCTCATGTGCAATTTTCAATTGCTAATAAATAATTTATTTTCACTTTAGAAGCATAATTAAATATTATATTTTGTTGAATATTTAGAAATAGAATGAAGTAAAATATTAGCATTAGTAAAATGTATTGATAAAACTTTAGAAGCTCTTTATTCAGATTCATTAAAATATACTGTTTATTCATACTTTTACATATGATACACTCCTTGTAAGATTAATATTCTACTTACCATTTTCGATACTGCAATTTCATTTTCTTCAAAACTTTCATCGGTTTCCATGTACTTCAAACTTTTGTACTTTTTTCTTTCATTGTTTACTTTATTTGAAATTTCTTCTATGGTTTCTTAAAAAAAAAGTATATATTTGTTAAAACACAATTCTTTTTCTTTTAATAATGAATGCATACACGTACTTGGTAGGAAAGGCAGTATCGAACTGGAATTTTAAGGTGAAATTTCAGCAGTATTTTTTTTAGGTAGGTTTCCCTACCAGAAAAAATCAGCTGATAAATCAGATAATTTGTCAGATGATTTATCAACTGATTTCTCATCTCAAAAAGTCACCTGAGATTCTGCCCGGATGCTGCCAAAAGCTTACGAAATTAAAAAATCAGCTTCTTCAGTATTGGAAACAGCCTGCCAGGATGTTTTAACCACCAAAATAGTTGAAAATGAACGTTAAAGGCATTTTTAATAATATTACAATTTTTACAAATTTTATTCCCGAAATATCAGCTGATAACTCAGATGATTTTTCAGATGATTTTTCAGATGCTTTTGCAGATGATTTTTCAGATGCTTTTTGCAGATGATTTATCAGCAGACTTATCAGTTGATATTTCATGTACAAAATTTGTAAAAATTGAAATATTGTTTAAAATGCCTTTAAACGTCCATTTTTGAACTCATCTGGGGGATAAAACATCCTAATGGGCAATTTCCAATACTGAATAAGCTGATCTTTCATTTACGTAAGCTTTTGGCAGCATCCAGGCAGAATTTCAGGTGACTTTTTGAGATGAGAAATCAGCTGATAAATCATCTGATTTATCAGCTGATTTTTTCTGGTAGGGAATTAACTTTGGACATGGAAAAGAAATTTTTTTGTTGTAGATTATAAACATACAAGTATGATAAAATTCTTATTTTATTATACGAATGATTAATGATAGTTCTTAAAAAATGCAATTATTTGTTAGAATATTTTGAACTAACCAGTGCCCGAAAACCTACCATATCATATGCTGATAAGACAGCAGTAATACCCACTGGGGATACATGGGCTGTTAAAAAACAGTATATATCACCTTTTGGAATTACTGCAATAGTGTACCAAAGAATTTTATTATAAAAATTAATAATGAAAAAATTAAAAGAGTTGTTATTCAAAAAACCAAATATCTAATCTGTATTTTCCACAAAATCTTCAAGTTTATGCAAACTAAAATACTAAAAATCATTTATTATGGTCAGCTCTTTCTTAGCGTAATTAATTCCGGCATAATTACACTAGAAGAAGCGTTTCAAAAACTATTGCAAAATACACAAACCGGGATAATACAGATTTTCAACAAAAACACTTTTGTTTAAGACAAACCTATAAATTTGAAACAAATTTTAGTGTATGAAAGTTTACTATATAATTATAACACCCTTAAGGGGTTAAAATGATGAAAAAATCCAAAATTTTTAATTGCAACTTATTAAAGTTTAAAAATTTCTTTGAAAATAAGCTCCCGCAATCAGTTTTTCGAAATTCAGTTTCGTTTTTTATTGGGAATAAAAAATGTAAAACGGGAAAAATCATATTTTCGTGAAAATTTCGTTTTTATACCAAAAATTTGTCAAACTCTTTTCAATGTTGAAAATAATCATTTACATTCTTATAAATTTTTAATTTAAGGGTAGAGTACCATTGGAAATGATGAAAATTGAATTTTAAGAAAAAACCATTGCCATACATAAATTTGAAAATCTAACATTTTCTTTAATATTTTCGAAAATAGTATTTATTAATTTTTTTGTCCATCTTACACAATTTTTTGCATAATCTTTGAATCAAAACCAAATACGCTTTACCGCTAATTTTTTAAAATCATTTTGTATTTTTAGGAGTAATCCTCTATAAAGTGTACTACCAACCCAATAAATTTACAATTTTCCAGTACGGCGCAATATCAATTTGTTTTAGCAAAAGCAGTCAAATTTTAATAATTAAAATTTTAATTTTAAGTTCATAGTTTTCATGTAAAATACAGTGTGTAAGTACAGTGTGTTACATATTTTTTTACGTGTAGAAAACTTATGCTTTCCATAGTCAGTATTATACATATCCATTCCTAGTACACAGTAAACAATCAAGCAGACAAAAGTCTATATATCTGTTTATTGTGTTTTGGAGTATTTTTACTGTTTCGAAGAGTCAAAAATGCATTCTCTTATTAGATGCAGGCTTCCAGAAAGAGGAAGATCGACGAAGAGAAAGGCTTATTTGAGTTTAATCAGGAAAAAGACAAAGTAAAGAACAGCTACCTGTTGATTACAGCACAGGAAAATTTCTTCTTGGGCATGCATCAGTGTGGTTAAAACTTTTTCAAAATATTAAGTACAGTGAGTGTGGAGAGCAAGAGCTTAGTACAAAATTTTCTGATGCGATTGGGCACTCTTCAAAAATAATATTGAAGTATAGTATATCTTGTGGTTGGGTGGCTGGAGAGAGTCGCAATTAAACCCTCACACAAAAGCCAAGCTCCGCTCTCCTTATTTAGTGAATCAAAGAATTGTGAATAGTGTTAATATTCTATTCATTTAGGTTTTGTTGCCCTAGAGCGACTTTATGTTATCATGAACATGAACTGTTTGTCTAAAAATGTGTTTCAATTGCAGTTGAAAGCACAAGATAAAGAACACAGTGCCCTAAAGGATGTTATACTTAGAGCTGCTCATCAGGAAGTTTAGAAGAAATAAGACGGCTGGTGTCAATGCAGTATTTAAGTACAATAATGGCCATGTAAAGACCATTGAGGCGAGGACTTAAAAAAGAAAAACACGACTACAGCTGACAGATGATGACTCATATGCAAGTGTTGCATATTAACTTCAGTAAGTTTTTTAAAGAAATTTATTTAGATCAAACATTATCACTAAATGTATTGTGTGCAGCTAATGGCCGTACTACCAGGATTTTGTTTTAAATAAAACAATTAAGTATCGACGTTTCGGACATTTATTATGTCCCTCTTCAGGGTAAAATGTGTGTGGTCAGAATAAATCTTATACGAAAGAGTATTCCGTTAGTCAATGCTAATAATAAATGTCCGAAACATCGGTACTTAATTGTTTTATTTAAAACAAAATCCTAGTAGTATGGCCATTAGCTGCACATAATACATAACCAATCAAATCTACCATCAGCTTCAATAATCAACGATTATCACTAAATCATAATTTAATTCACTGTAATTTGTTCTAGATTTTTTTTAGTTGATATCAAAACACACATTCAGGTTATTTCCCTGAGGTTCACTTTTTTACTTCTATTTAATGAAAAAAAAAAATAAGTATTTTATGTATATTTGAACTAGATAAGGACTAAAACTACATTTATTAATAGTGGTATTATTTTTTAATTTTTCAGCTGTAACTTCTGTAAACACATTTTTATGGTTTGACGCAACGCAATAATGGAACTTGAATGATCTCTGCATATGTCAAATACTTCTCAATTGCTGGTTATAGTATGTAAATGCTGTCAGAACTAATAATTGATAGAGTAAAGATAATTATTAAAAAAACTGTTTTGCAAACTTTAATGTCAATTATCTCAGAATTAATTTTTTTATAATTTTCATGTAGGGCATGTAGCGCTGCTCTGGAACACCTCGACCAAATGAGCTGAAATTACTACTACTTTATATAAGTTTACTTACATATGCTTATATAAAACTAAGTATCTTACAAAATTGGTTATTGAAGCTGATGGTAGGTTTGATTAGTTATGTATTATGTGCAGCTAATGGCCATACTACCAGGATTTTGTTTTAAATAAAACAGTTAAGTACCGACGTTTTGGACATTTATTATGTCCCTCTTCAGGGTAAAACGTGCGTGGTCAGAATAAATCTTATTCAATTGACAATCTTAGTCAATTGACAATCGGAATACTCTTCCGTATAAGATTTATTTTGACCACGCACGTTTTACCCTGAAGAGGGTAATATTATTTCTTTTCCATCCATGTACGTGTATCCATTATATTAAAAAAGAAAATATAAAATCTAAAATTTAGTAATAAATTCTTTGTTCGATTTGAAACCCTTTAAGTATAAAATGTAGAAAATAAATTTGAATCGAACTAATTTTTTTTCAATTTGTAACTACACAGTAATTAACCTACTACTTTAATACTGTTATTATAGTTATTGAACTTACCACCTACATACAAAATATTTATTTTGGACCACCTTTTTGCATCTCGCTGCTGGCAGAAGTACCAACGATCGTCTTTTATTTCTTCATTATTTATCGGCTTTGTTATTGCAAAACCATTAACGAAAGACTTTTCTCTGATATCAGATATCTTTTTGTAGCACTCTTCTTTTGTAGAGTCAAACCGCACCCACGCAAATTTCATTTTGTATATTTTTCTATATCTATTTAATAAATAAATACAAAAGTAAAATAACCTCTTATCACAAAAATAACTATTTTATTTTATTGTATTTTCTATTGCTCGAATTTCTCTAATACTGATTCCTATCGTATTGCTGTTCATGATAATGATAGTCCGTGAAGTTCATCACTGTAGAAAAAATAGTTTTTGTTCTTCTCCTTTCTTCATAAAGCTGTGTCTATATTGACATGTGCCTGGACAGGCTGTTCTGTAAGAGCGGGTCCACATAAGAAGCACAGGTATGTGCGCCTGTACTTTTGTGCCAAATTAACAGTTTATTTTCTATCTGCTTGGAGATTTGTTTTTTTCAAGGTAGTTGCATCCTTAGGGTACGGTCTACAATGACGTAGGATTTTCACTACAATAGTTAATGCATCATAGTCTTAAAAAATCAGAGTAGCACACGTGTGTATAGAAGAATGTGAGTACAATATATGCCTATAAATAATACGCAAACATACAGTTACTTGAAAAACGCATTTGTTTGTATGACACGTGCCATCTCTTGGAAATTTCGCACACGCATTGGCATAGGCAAGACGAACTTGTACTCGAAGTTTCAAAAGGTTCCTAAGAAACTTGTTTTTTGACACAACTACTTTAACTGCCTCGATGAGTGACATATGCGAGACAAGAGGTTTAAGCCAATCAGAGAGCTTCTTTTTTAGAAAGGAAAAACTGTTATGTCGTGAATGATCACACTTAGAGAATCCAGTCTCGGGTGCCTTTTCTAAGGGTAAGTCCAGAATAAGCGTAGACATGTGTTTGGAGACATGTCTCAGCTGCTTCGAGCAGAAGTCAGGAGGGTGTACTCCAATCTACGACAATGAAATGAAACGCAACGTAACCTTATTGTCGTAGTTTTTTCCGCAGTTGGCACTAGCTAGAGTACACCCTCCTGACTTCTGCTCGAAGCAGCTGAGACATGTCCCAAACAAACGTCTACGCCAATTCTGGACTTATCCTAAGGGTTCTGTATACGGTACGTGAACCCAGAGCTGCACTGCAGGCTAGGCCCAAAAGGTAGCATGTGATTGTCTGTTCTCTAGCTTCGTTCAGGGACATTCAGCATATTTCAAGTAATTCAAAGAGAATACCAAAGTACAGTGTAACCTCAACGTCTGAGAAAACAGAGAATACAACAAACTAAGATAAAGAAGAATGTCATCAAAAAGAAAAGTTTATTTATTTGATAGTGATGTATCACCTACAAAATATGCCATAAGAGAGATACAAAAATCACTTCGACATGAAGAGGTATGTATATTAGCTGCACATTTTATGAAAATGATCATGTTATAATATTATTTATTTCCAGATAATATTTACATTTATATTATTATATATTTACATAGAGTAAATTTACATAAGTAAATACCAAGGTAAATATTGGAAATATTGGTAAATTGCATGTGTGTATAGGTCTGGTATATAGAAAAAAAACTTACAAAATAAATAATATATTTAATTTTATTTTAACAAGTTATAATAGTTTTTTATTAATATTGTTAATATGATCAATTTTAATCAATACTTTTATTTATATAAATAAAAAAGCCGGTTATTATGAAACAAAATATATAAAATACAATTTTTTCATAATAAATCTGATAGGTTATATTATATTTTGTACAAGATATCATCTTCATCAATTTATTTTATTAAATATATTTTGGATATTTTATATATACAATCTTTATAAATATATTCAATGATTAATATTTTACCATATATTTATTTCAACAAAACATTTTTTATAAGACTAACTTTTGATAAATAATTTATCAACTTAGACTTCAATAAATGATGAAAAATTTTTAGGGAACAATCATCATAAAACAATTCCTAAATACTTGTTTCAGTTGCAAAGAAATGAAAGTGGACGTACTTCGACTGGTGACAATATATTTCTACCAAGTGAAACAGAACCTTTGAATGACAGCAATATCTCAGAATATCAATTACAAGTTGATGATCATAACGAAATCAATTCTGATGAAATTGTAATGGATGCTATGTCAGCATTGTGTAATGTATGTTCATACCCACATAGCATGAAATATTCCCAAGAAATATTACATGTAATATTTCGTAGTAATATTACATGAAATATTTTTGAAATATTAAAGTTATATTACATCAAATATTACAAATATTTTTTGTAATATTTCATGAAATATTTTTGAAATATTGATGCAATATTTATTGGAATATTTCAAGAAATGTTTCGTAAAATATTTTCCATAATATTTCACAGAATATTTCAGAAACATTACAGAAATAATACTAGTAATGTTCGTCCAATTTTTTCAAACGTTTCACGAAATATTTTTGTAATATTCATGTTATGTTTCACGGAATATTGTTTGGAAATATTTAGGTATCATTTCAGTCAAATATTTCATGGAATATTTCAGAAACATTACAGAAATAATACTAGTAATGTTCGTCCAATTTTTTCAAACGTTCCACGAAATATTTTTGTAATATTCATGTTATGTTTCACGGAATATTGTTTGGAAATATTTAGGTATCATTTCAGACAAATATTTCATGGAATATTTCAGAAACATTACAGAAATAATACTAGTAATGTTCGTCCAATTTTTTCAAAAGTTTCACGAAATATTTTTGTAATATTCATGTTATGTTTCACGGAATATTGTTTGGAAATATTTAGGTATCATTTCAGTCAAATATTTCATGGAATATTTCAGAAACATTACAGAAATAATTCGAGTAATGTTCGTCCAATTTTTTCAAATGTTTCACGAAACATTTCAGTAATATTCATGTTATGTTACCCGGAATATTGTTTCGAAATATTTTGGTATTATTTCAGTCAAATATTTCATGGAATATTTCTGAAATGTAACAGAAATAATTCTAGTTATGTTCGTCCAATTTTTTCAAAAGTTTCACGAAATATTTTTGTAATATTCATGTTATGTTTCACGGAATATTGTTTGGAAATATTTAGGTATCATTTCAGTCAAATATTTCATGGAATATTTCAGAAACATTACAGAAATAATACTAGTAATGTTCGTCCAATTTTTTCAAAAGTTTCACGAAATATTTTTGTAATATTCATGTTATGTTTCACGGAATATTGTTTGGAAATATTTAGGTATCATTTCAGTCAAATATTTCATGGAATATTTCAGAAACATTACAGAAATAATTCGAGTTATGTTCGTCCAATTTTTTCAAATGTTTCACGAAACATTTCAGTAATATTCATGTTATGTTACCCGGAATATTGTTTCGAAATATTTTGGTATTATTTCAGTCAAATATTTCATGGAATATTTCAGAAATATTACAGAAATAATTCGAGTAATGTTCGTCCAATTTTTTGAAAATATCATGAAAACATACATGATACATTTCTGTAATATTCATGTTATGTTACCCGGAATATTGTTTCGTAATATTTTGGTATCATTTCAGTCAAATATATCAGGGAATATTTCAAAAATATAACTAAAATAATTCTCGTAATGTTCGTCCAATTATTTCTAACGTTTCATAAAACCTTTCTGTAATATTCATGTTATGTTACCCGGAATATTGTTTAGAAATATTTTGGTATCATTACAGTCAACTATTTCATGGAATATTTCAAAAATATTACCGAAATATTATTAGTAATGTTTGTCCATTTTTTTCAAACGTTTCATGAACCAATTCTGTAATATTCCTGAAATGTTACGCGGAATATTGTTACGTAATGTTTTGGTATCATTTCAGTCAAATATTTCATGGAATATTTCAGAAACATTACAGAAATAATTCGAGTAATGTTTGTCCAATTTTTTCAAATGTTTCACGAAATATTTTTGTAATATTCATGTTATGTTACACGGAATATTGTTTCGAAATATTTTGGTATCATTTCAGTCAAATATTTCATGGAATATTTCTGAAATGTAAGAGAAATAATTCTGGTAATATTCGTCCAATTTTTTCAAACCTTTCACGAAATATTTCTGTAATATACATGTTATGTTACCCGGAATATTGTTTCGTAATATTTTGGTATCATTTCAGTCAAATATTTCATGGAATATTTCAAAATTATTACCGAAATAATACTAGTAATGTTCGACCAATTTTTTGAAAATATCATGAAATCATTCATGAAATATTTCTGTAATATTCATGTAATGTTACACGGAATATTGTTTCGTAAAATTTTTTGTTTCATTTCAGTCAAATATTTCATGGAATATTTCAAAAATATTACCGAAATAATACTAGTAATGTTCGTCCAATTTTTAGTAAATATCATGAAATATTTCTGTAATCTTCCTGAAATGTTACACGGAATATTGTTTCGTAATCTTTTGGTATTATTTCAGTCAAATATTTCATCGAATATTTGTAAAATATTACAAAAATAATTCTATTAATGTTCGTCCATTTTTTTCACACGTTTGATGAAACATTTCTGTAATCTTCCTGAAATGTTACACGGAATATTGTTTCGTAATATTTTGGTATCATTACAGTCAACTACTTCATGGAATATTTCAAAAATATTACCGAAATATTATTAGTAATGTTTGTCCATTTTTTCCAAGCGTTTCATGAAACGATTCTGTAATATTCCTGAAATGTTACGCGGAATATTGTTACGTAATGTTTTGGTATCATTTCAGTCAAATATTTCATGGAATATTTCAGAAACATTACAGAAATAATTCGAGTAATGTTTGTCCAATTTTTTCAAATGTTTCACGAAATATTTTTGTAATATTCATGTTATGTTACACGGAATATTGTTTCGAAATATTTTGGTATCATTTCAGTCAAATATTTCATGGAATATTTCTGAAATGTAAGAGAAATAATTCTGGTAATATTCGTCCAATTTTTTCAAACCTTTCATGAAATATTTCTGTAATATACATGTTATGTTACCCGGAATATTGTTTCGTAATATTTTGGTATCATTTCAGTCAAATATATCAGGGAATATTTCGAAAATATAACTGAAATATTTCTCGTAATGTTCGTCCAATTATTTCTAACGTTTCATAACACCCTTCTGTAATATTCATGTTATGTTACCCGGAATATTGTTTCGAAATATTTTGGTATCAATTCACTCAAATATTTCATGGAATATTTCAGAATTATTACCGAAATAATACTAGTAATGTTCGACCAATTTTTTGAAAATATCATGAAAACATTCATGAAATATTTCTGTAATATTCAAGTAATGTTACACGGAATATTGTTTCGTAATATTTTGATATCATTTCAGTCAAATATTTCATGGAATATTTTTGAAATATTACTAAAATAATTCTATTAATGTTGGTCCATTTTTTTCATATGTTTCGATGAAACATTTCTGTAATCTTCATGAAATGTTACACGGAATATTGTTTCGAAATATTTTGGTATCATTTCAGTCAAATATTTCATGGAATATTTCAAAATTATTACCGAAATAATACTAGTAATGTTCGACCAATTTTTTGAAAATATCATGAAAACATTCATGAAATATTTCTGTAATATTCAAGTAATGTTACACGGAATATTGTTTCGTAATATTTTGATATCATTTCAGTCAAATATTTCATGGAATATTTTTGAAATATTACTAAAATAATTCTATTAATGTTGGTCCATTTTTTTCATATGTTTCGATGAAACATTTCTGTAATCTTCATGAAATGTTACACGGAATATTGTTTCGAAATATTTTGGTATCATTTCAGTCAAATATTTCAAGGAATATTTCTGAAATGTAACAGAAATAATTCTAGTAATATTCGTACAATTTTTTCAAACCTTTCACGAAATATTTTTGTAATATTCATGTTATGTTACACGGAATATTGTTTCGAAATATTTTGGTATGATTGCAATCAAATATTTCATGGAATATTTCAGAAATGTAACAGAAATAATTCTAGTAATGTTGGTCCAATTTTTTCAAACGTTTCACGAAATATTTTTGTAATATTCATGTTACGTTACACGGAATATTGTTTAGAAATATTTTGGTATCATTTCAGTCAAATATTTCATGGAATATTTCAGAAACATTACAGAAATAATTCTCGTAATCTTCGTCCAATTTTTTGAAAATATCATGAAAACATTCATGAAATATTTCTGTAACATTCATGTTACGTTACACGGAATATTGTTTGGAAATATTTTGATATCATTTCAGTCAAATATTTCATGGAATATTTCAAAATTATTACCGAAATAATACTAGTAATGTTCGACCAATTTTTTGAAAATATCATGAAAACATTCATGAAATATTTCTGTAATAGTCATGTTATGTTACCCGTAATATTGTTTCGTAATATTTTGGTATCATTTCAGTCAAATATATCAGGGAATATTTCAAAAATATAACTGAAATAATTCTCGTAATGTTCGCCCAATTATATCTAACGTTTCATAAAACCTTTGTGTAATATTCATGTTATGTTTCCCGGAATATTGTTTCGTAATATTTTGGTATCATTTCAGTCAAATATTTCATGCAATATTTCAAAATTATTACCGAAATAATACTAGTAATGTTCGACCAGATTTTTGAAAATATCATGAAAACATTCATGAAATATTTCTGTAATATTCATGTAATGTTACACGTAATATTGTTTGGTAATATTTTGGTATCATTTCAGTCAAATATTTCATGGAATATTTCAGAAATATTAGAAAAATAAATCTATTAATGTTCGTCCATTTTTTTCATACGTTTGATGAAACATTTCTGTAATCTTCCCGAAATGTTACACGGAATATTGTTTCGTAATATTTTGGTATCAATTCAGTGAAATA
This sequence comes from Torymus aiolomorphi, assembly GCA_036365515.1. Classification (NCBI taxonomy): domain Eukaryota; kingdom Metazoa; phylum Arthropoda; class Insecta; order Hymenoptera; family Torymidae; genus Torymus; species Torymus aiolomorphi. The sequence continues at coordinate 96,177,782 of CM070877.1, read as the reverse complement.
TTTCATGGAATATTTCGGAAATATTACAGAAATAATACTAGTAATACTCGTCGAATTTTTCGAAAATATCATGAAAACATTAATGAAATATTTCTGTAATATTCATGTAATGTTACCCGGAATGTTGTTTCGTAATATTTTGGTATCATTTCAGTCAAATATTTCATGGAATATTTCAAAATTATTACCGAAATAATACTAGTAATGTTCGACCAATTTTTTGAAAATATCATGAAAACATTCATGAAATATTTCTGAAATATTCATGTTATGTTACCCGGAATATTGTTTCGTAATATTTGGGTATCATTTCAGTCAAATATTTCATGGAATATTTCAAAAATATAACAGAAATAATTCTAGTAATGTTCGTCCATTTTTTTCATACGTTTGATGAAACATTTCTGTAATCTTCCTGAAATGTTATACGGAATATTGTTTCGTAATATTTTGTTATCATTTCAGTCAAATATTTTATGGAATATTTCTGAAATGCAACAGAAATAATTCTAGTAATGTTCGTCCAATTTTTACTAACGTTTCATAAAACATTTCTTTAATATTCATGTTATGTTACCCGGAATATTGTTTCGTAATATTTTGGTATTATTTCAGTCAACTATTTCATGGAATATTTCATAAATATTACCGCTATATTATTAGTAATGTTTGTCTAATTTTTTCAAACGTTTCATGAAACAATTCTGTAATATTCATGTAATGTTACACGAAATATTGTTTCGTAATATTTTGATATCATTTCAGTCAAATATTTCATGGAATATTTTTGAAATATTACAAAAATAATTCTATTAATGTTCGTCCATTTTTTTCATACGTTTCATGAAACATTTCTGTAATCTTCCTTAAATGTTACACGGAATATTGTTTCGTAATATTTTTGTATTATTTCAGTCAAATATTTCATGGAATATTTCAGAAATGTAACAGAAATAATTCTAGTAATGTTGGTCCAATTTTTTCAAACGTTTCACGAAATATTTTTGTAGTATTCATGTTACGTTACACGGAATATTGTTTAGAAATATTTTGGTATCATTTCAGTCAAATATTTCATGGAATATTTCTGAAATGTAACAGAAATAATTCTAGTTATGTTCGTCCAATTTTTTCAAAAGTTTCACGAAATATTTTTGTAATATTCATGTTATGTTTCACGGAATGTTGTTTCGTATTATTTTGGTATCATTTGAGTCAATTATTTCATGGAATATTTCAAAAATATAACAGAAATAATTGTAGTAATGTTCGTCCATTTTTTTCATACGTTTGATGAAACATTTCTGTAATCTTCATGAAATGTTACTCGGAATATTGTTTCGAAATAGTTTTGTATCATTTTAGACAAATATTTCATGGAATATTTCAGAAATGTAACAGAAATAATTCTAGTAATGTTCGTCCAATTTTTTCAAACGTTTCACGAAATATTTTTGTTATATTCATGTTACGTTACACGGAATATTGTTTGGAATTATTTTGGTATCATTTCAGTCAAATATTTCATGGAATATTTCAGAAATATTACAAAAGTAATTCCAGTAATGTTCGACCACTTGAAGAAAGAGTGAAAAATAAGTCTTCATTCTAATGTGGAATATCGAGAGACTATTATCGAAATATTTCATGAAAAGTTTCTCCGAAACATTACTGCAATATATCCCGTTATATTTCCTCGGAATATTGTTGGAATATTTCAGAAACATTTCATAAAAGATAGAAAAATAATTCTTGAATCTAACGTGGAATATGAATACATTAGTACAGAAATATTTCATAGAATGTTTCTCCGAAATATTACTGCAATGTATCCCGTTATAGTTTTTTCGGAATATTCCCACAATTTTTCTGAAATGTTTCTATAAATAATGACATAAATTTATCAAATCTAACGACGAATATCAGGACATTATTACAGAAGCATTTCATGAAACGTTTCTTCGAAATATTACTGCGATGTATGGCGTTATATTTTCTCGGAATATTACGGGAATATTTCAGAAACATTTCAAGCAAGATTCAAAAATAAGTTTTTAATCTTACGCGGAATATTAAGACATTATTACTGAAATATTTCATGAAATGTTTATCCGAAATATTCATGCAGTGTATCCCCTTATCGTTTCTCAGAATATTGTTGGAATATTTCTGATATGTTTCTAGAAAGTTTGACATAAATTTCTGAAATCTATCGACGAATATCAAGACATTATTACAGAAATATATCATGAAATGTTTCTTCGAAATAATACTGCAATGTATGGCGTTATATTTTCTCGGATTATTACGGGAATATTTCAGAAACATGTGAAGCAAGATTCAAAAATAATTCTTTAATCTAACGCGGAATATCAAGACATTATTACTGAAATATTTCATGAAATGTTTATCTGAAATATTCATGCAGTGTATCCCGTTATCGTTTCTCGGAATATTGTTGGAATATTTCTGATATGTTTCTAGAATGATTGACATAAATTTCTGAAATCTAACGACGAATATCAAGACATTATTACAGAAATATATCATGAAATGTTTCTCTGAAACATTACTGTGATGTATGGCATTATATTTTGTCGGAATATTTTGGAATATTTCTAAAACATTTCAAAAAAGATTGAAAAATAATTCTTGAATCTAACGATGAATATCATGACATTATTACCAAAATATTTCATGAAGTGATTCTCCGTAATATTTGCATAACTAATCAGAGAATTATTGCTTGCAATATTATCAGAATATTGCAAAAACATTTTGTGAAGTACTGGAAAAGAAATTTCCAATCGGGAAAGAAACATTGCGCAAATCTTATAGTAATATTTCATGATTTGTTCCTTTGTTGTATGTTACCTTGTATGCATGAACCAATTACAGAGGCAATATATATAGGCTTTATTGCTTCGTTATCATTTTTTAAAGAAATGATATTTATATTTATGCATATGACAAACATATAAAAACGTAATTACAAAAAATTTCGCAATTCCTTTGTCGCGTAGGGGAGGAAGCACAATAGCTCAGTGCCAACAATTACCGCAGAAGAACGGATGGAATTGACCAATCATCGAAATACCTAGATTACTGGAATTCATGGCGCAAAGTACATCGCCTATTGTGCGTCCTCCCTACCCCTAGCACGTAATATTGTAGGTAACTGCCTTACACCTATTATACTATACAATTTGTCACCCGCGGGCCGTGCCTGTGCCCCGTGCGCCGTGTATATGTATAACACATATACACATAATGTGTTAATGTATCTTCGTCGATGGTGCTGCCATCGCTGATAGAGGACTTTTCCACATGCGGAAGCACGTTTTTCATTCCCCGGTCTTCGAGTTGGTAAGTATACATCATTCACATTCGTAATCCTTTTATATCTTTAGAAATTGTCGAAATGATAAGCCATCAAAGTGTTTTATCGGTAGATTAAGCATGTACAATTTTTTATCTTGTTACACGTAATAATATTTTATACTTAAATATTTAAATCAAACACAATTATCTCCGGGTCAAGCTAACCTACAATTTTTGTCTTGGAATTTATCTTTACATAAACCTATTGTTTAAACATGATTTTTAATTTTATATTTTATAATTTTTAATTTTCATAGTTTTAATTTTCAATTGAAATTAGTTACAGTAGTATAATTATATGAATTCCGAAGTATAGATTAATATTTTATAAGAGTTTGAATATATAACCATGATTTTTAAATAGTTAATAGAAGAATAACAATTAATAAATTTTTCGTTTGTTTTTGTTTCAGATTGATCTAATCGATTCGCTACAGCATTATCATTTGGTGCCATCAATTGGAGGTTATAGATTTTTCCATTTTTTATACCAATATTTTATGAAAGCTGACGTATGTTCTCTCGTATGACATTTGGAAGAAAACAATAAGTCCAAGTGTAGATGGTTGTCGTTACCATATGAACACATCACTCTTACCAATTGAGAATTTTGTGTCAACTAGCTGTTTTTCGACTTGTAGTAAGTATTTCTTATGTAGCTATAATTTCACTTTTTCTATTCCTGTTTTAGCATCTTTCTCTATCTTTTCATCTTTTTCTGCTGCTTTCTCTCCTTCTCTCTTTTAATTTCTTTCTCCCCTCCCATCTATCCCTTCACTCAAACCTGTCCAGAACATCGTCAATGCCCTTCTCTAAAAATACTGTCTGTCTTCGACTGAAGATAGTCCCTTATCGCCTTGGCCTTCAGAATCAGCCCCTGGATTCCTACAGCTATGTGCTTATCCATCCTAAGTATTGTCTTCGTCTCCCGGTGTTCCTAATCAGTCGTTTCAACATTATCTCTCCCACCTTAGCCTCATAAGCCTTATAAGAGTTTGAATATATAGTACGCAATTTATCTTTATATAAACCTATTTTTTATACATGATTTTTAAATAGTTAATAGAAGAATAACAATTAATAAATTTTTCTTTTGTTTTTGTTTCAGATTGATCCAATAGATTCGCTACAGCAAAGCTATTATTATTTGGTGCCATCAATTGGAGGTTATAGGCTTTATTACATTTTTTGAGTTGATACTTTATGTTCTCTCGTATATGACATTTGGAAGAAAACAATAAGTCCAAGTGTAGATGGTTGTCGTTACCATATGAACACATCACTCTTACCAATTGAGGATTTTGTGTCAACTAGCTGTTTTTCGACTTGTAGTAAGTATTTCTTATGTAGCTATAATTTCAGTTTTTCTATTCCTGTTTTAGCATCTTTCTCTATCTTTTCATCTTTTTCTGCTGCTTTCTCTCATTCTCTCTTTTAATTTCTTTCTCCCCTCCCATCTACCCTCCACTCAAACCTGTCCAGAACATCGTCAATGCCCTTCCGTAAAATACTGTCTGTCTTCGACTGAAGATAGTCCCTTGTCCCCTTGGCCTTCAGAAGCAGCCCCTGGATTCCTACAGCTATGTGCTTATCCATCCTAAGTATTTTCTTTGTCTCCCATTGTTCCTAATCAGTCTTTTCGACATTATCTCTGCCACCTTAGCCTCCTTACTCCATTTCCAGCCTTTCTTAAGCACGCTTTCTCTCTTTCTCAATCTATTCGATAGTCCAGGCTGGTCTATTATTTATTATTTTTTTCTTCTTCTCTTCTTTCTTAACTACTTCCTCAGCTCCAGTTCTGCCAGTTGCTTTCTCCACGTTGCTTTTTCCTCTTTCGTTAGCCTTCATTAAATTTCTCCCTCCACTCTCTTTTATAATAGATGTATTTTCATTGCTGAGTCGCTTTTTACCTTTTCTGCTGATTTCTTTGCTGGATTCCTAGTCTGCTTACTGAGCATTGTAAACGGCCTCAGCCTTTTTGCTACCTACACGTGGTCTTTTCTTCTGAGAGATAACCTGCTTTGTCTTAGTTTGGCGGTTCTCTTATATTTTTAATTTGATTTCTTTCCTATCCTACTTTGGTTTATATGACACACGTGTGAATAATAATTAAGAAATTTTATTTGATTTGTTTATGATTAGTCCAGATATACTAGGTATTAAATATATTTTTATTTAATTTTATTTAAACTTTGATTATATACTAGGTATTAAATATTTAAATTGCATAACAGTTAAATATTTAATATTTGTTAATAAACTATTAAAACTTAACGCAACAAACAATATTTATACATTTAAGTTTTATATATATATATGTGTCGTGTGTGTGTGTATATATATATATGTACACACACACACGACACATATATATATATATATATATATATATATCCTTTTAGTTTATTCTTTAATATGCGTTTCATCTGCATAGGAGAGGATGGTATTACTCGGAATATCTAACAATAGATCACTAATATATAGTATAAATAATAGTGGTCCGAGTATTGTTCCTTGTGGAACTCCCATTTCTATTATGTTTTGGTACTTCTTTAATTATCTAATATAACTATTTGCTTTCTATTGGTAAGGCCATTCATTAATTCATCAATTACATGCTAGTATGTAATACCTACTTAAAAATTGTAAATTCGATAAATAACTGAGCACTTTCTTCCTTGAAATTTTCACAGTAACAGATCCTTTTCGCTCATTTCTGTGTTCCAATGTCATTTGAAATAGACATATTCTTTTAAATATCTTGAATATATAATATGTACACCGGCCCAGTAATAACATCGACTAAATTTCTTAAATATATTACAAATAAAATACTTTTTAAACTAAGGCTCGAACCAATATTTCAAATAAGTATCATAAAAGTAAATTATAACCTAAATAAAAAAATATAATATTAACTTTGAAGTTTTAACAAACAAAAAAATATGGTTGTGATAATGGTGTTTTACCTTACCAATTTTCTCTTCATGATTTGTTACATCAGCTGCTATGTTAATAATGTATATAAAGTAAGTATCAAGGAGCATCCAATTCTATTCAAAATTGAATATTTTTTTCACTACTTTAAGAAAATTGTCTTGTATATATAAAATATATATTATATATAATAAAAAATAATCTGTAAAAATAAATTCACACAAAGTATCATTTTTTTTTAAATAATGAGTTTAGACACTTAACATTAACATATTTAGTTGAATATACTTATAAATAAAAGTTATTTTCCCCGTTGACACACGTAAGGATGAATTCTCGAATTTGAATATATTAACAAAATCTAACATAATGTGATTATGATAATTGTATATTATAAAAATTATATATATATATATATATATATATATATATAAAATACTAATACTGACATATAAAGATACATACCAGGTTTGAAAGAATATATACATACAATATAATAATATATGTAAATTATAAAATTATATAATACTGACTTATATTTTATTTATAAATATGACTGATACTGACATGTAAACATATACATATCAGGTTATAAAAGTATACACACACACACACACACACACACACACACACACACACACACACACACACACACACACACACACACACACATATATATATATATATATATATATATATATCTCATTTCAAGTGTTCAGCTCAAAATTTTAAAATTGGTAAAAATAGGTTTCCTTAGTTCCAAATTGGCCCCAAAATACAACCCTAGAGTTTTAGAGCAAAATGTTCAACTGTTCAAAAGTTAGAATAAATTGAAAATTTGAAAATTTTGATTTTTTTCAAAAAACATCAATTTTCATGATTTTTTAATTCAAAAATGTGAAACTTTTTGTATAGCACATTAAATGGGAAAAAGTTTTTAAATAGTAAGTAGAATAGCTCAGACTTTTTGCAGATCGATGCCAATAATTTTACTAATTTATACATAAGAAAACATCATTCAAAATATGCTTAGGGCGCACGCATTACTCTGGATTTCCTTCACCAAAGGATAAAAGAGTTGGAAAAAATGCGACCTTGAGCAATATGGAGAAATGTCATAGAAAAAAGTTGGTTGGAATAAAAGCTGTCAAAACGGTGAAAAATCCTGTTTTTGGTTAATAATAGCCCATATTATGACTATAGCGGATACAACTTCAGTACTATTCATGTTGCTCCACAAAATTTGGTTTTTCTGTTGCTTCTTCAATATAATATATACTACACCCTACTGAAAAATCTCAGGTGACTTCTCAGGTGACATCTCAGGTGAGATCTCATGTGAAATCTCACGCCAAAATCTCATGTAACTATTAGAAAAAAATTACTTTAGATAAGATCTCAGGTGAGATCTCACCTGAGATCTCATCTCATTCATTTAAAAAGGGTAACAATAGTTATTTTCGATACAAGTCCGAAAATAGTATTTTTCGATACTAGTGCGATAAAAATAATTCTGGCACGAGTGTGAGTTTGTCGCCCGAGTGAAGCGAGGGCCGACCTTTTCTCTCTACAAGTTACTCTAACCATCCTACATCCTTACTCTCTGGCAGTCGCTGATATTTCCATACTTTTCTGCTCTCTCTCTCTCTCTCGCTCTCTCTCTCCCTCTCTCTCTCTCGATCTCTCTCTTTCTCTCTCTCGCTCTCTCTCTCTTTCTCTCGCTCTCCCTCTCTCCCTCTCTCTCTCTCGCTCTCCCTCACCCTCTCTCTCTGTCTCTTTCTCTCGCTCTCCCTCTCTCCCTCTCTCTCTCTGAGTGCCTGGTTGTGTTATGCCCAGCGGCCAAATATAAAGACATCTCTACCTCTGGCAGTCTGTCTCTCTTCCTGCCTCTGACTGTACTTTTCTCTACCTGTTTCTTTGACTCTCTGCCAGTCGGTCTGTCTCCACTTTGTCTCTCTCTCTCTCTCTCTCTCTCTCTCTCTCTCTCTCTCTCTCTCTCTCTCTCTCTCTCTCTCTGCGCCTCCCTCCGGTGGTCTGTCCTTCTTTTCCTGTCTGTATGTTTCTCTGCTTGTCTGTCAATCTTCTCCGTCTACCTGTGTATCTGTCTCTCTTTGTCGGTCAGTCTGCCTATTTGTTTGTAATTCGGTCTGTCTGCCTTTCCCTTTATCTCTGTCCCACCATCTGTCCCTCTTCCCCTGTCTCTGCCTGTCTTTTTCTCTGCCTCTCAGACTCTCTCTATCGGTTTATCCCTCCCTCCCTCTCAGTTAGACTTACGCAATGCTCAAAAGTAATTTCTCCCTACATAAATATCTCTCAGACACTCTTAAGGGGATACTCCTGTACTCTGTTTTACCGATAGAACACGGTAAATTGTATATCATAAAAATTGCGGTTATTTTCGTTCGAAAAATTTTTTAGGGTGCCGTTTATATTTGGGCTCACATCTGCATAGGATGGTAGATTATTACATTACGCAGCACAATCATCTCATTATAAAACGTAATTCTCTATATTTATTTTGATAATATAGAATTTACCGTGTTCTATCGGTAAGGCAGAGTACAGGAGTACCACACATGATCCTAACAAGGACATATGGAAGGACATGCGTAATCTCGACCTCTTACTAAAGCGAAAAGACGAGGATCTGCACGACATCGCGCCGGAGGAGTTGAACGCTCACTTGGCTGGAATCTCCATGTCCCCCCTTGAAAACATTGAACAGGCAATGGCGCTATTTCATCTACAAGCAAGGAGTTTTTCTTTTAAATATGTTGTTCTAAGTAATGTGGTTCTTGCAATCTCCCACTTCTCTTCGCAGGTATAAGGGGTAGACGATGTTCCCTGAAAAGTTATAGTGAAAGCTCTATCCGTTATTGTCAAGAATCTGGTCAGAATTTTATACTCCTCTTTCGCACAAGGAATTTTTCCGACCTTCTTAAAGCAGGCACAAATACCGGTAACTGCCTCGGACTTACGTCCCGTAGCGCTGCTATAGGGTAAAAGACCGTATTAGTGTGCCCTTAAAGCAGACGACAGTCCGTATTAGTGACACTTTTTAATTTACTATTAAGGGGATGTGAGTACCGATGCTATTTTTCAAACGAGTATATCTCACGAAAATACCAATAGAATCATCCATAAAAGAATCTGAGCATAGTATTTACATATATGGAGCGCTTGACAAACGTGTTTTTCCAAAAAAATGACGAGAATTTATTTAATTAAATAAAAACCGTACTGTCGGTAAGTAGAAATCTGCAATTGACCTACTTTTCAAACGAGCAGAGCTAACGAAAATGCTAATAGAATCAGGCAAAAAAAAAAAATCTGCATATAGCGTTTACGTGTACGGAGCGCTTGACAACCGTCTTTTCCCAAATACACTTTTCAATGTTGATTTAAAAAATATTGAAATTAGGGCTCCACATTACCTTAACAAATAATACATCAAACTGAGTAATTTATGGAATAAATCGTCTTTTTACTGCTTCTTGTAATAGCCTTTCGTTATTTTTAAGGTTAGAACCTTTTGTTTACATCGGAAATTACAAAAAGGGCACACAAATACGGACAGGCACACTAATAGGGACCACTACCCTACTTCCTTTCCAAGGTGTTCGAAAAAATTATTACCAAATCACAGAGTATCTAAATAGCAATAGTTTACTACACCCCTTCCATACCTGATTCCGTAAATATCATAGCACTCAAACGGCGCTGAAACTAACCGACTACATACGATTAGGCATTGACAACAGAAAACTGACACTATTGCTACTTCTTTACTTTAGCAAGGTCTTTTATGTCATTTCACCAACAACTCCTCCGTAAACTCAGTCGGCGATGGTTCTCCTGGTCAAGCACTCCTGTAGATGAAATCATACTTACAAGAACGTACACCTAGACTGTCATCTTTAATAAAAAAGGATACTCCGACTGTCTTGGAACAAATCTGGGTGTTCCACAGGGTTCTGTCCTGGATCCCCTGCTTTTTTATGTTTACGTTGTCTTACGAGATGTACTTGAAAAAATATTCGTTTTAAAATGATACATTACGCTAACCAGTTTACTAGACGTAGAGTAATATATAAAAATATTTATTTGTGTGTGTGTGTGTGTGTGTGTGTGTGTGTGTGTGTGTATATGTATGTGTTTGCATTGGAAATAAACAATATTAAAATAAGAACCAAACTCATATCTTTCAAATAAATTCTTATTTATTTTCATTAAATATAACATTTTTTAAAGAACATTTTTTTAATCATTATTATTATTCTAATTATTATAAAAATCTTTATTCACGTCCCAACTTGTTGAAGAGCTCTTAAGTCTCTTATATGAAAGCTCAAATTTTCTGTGGCATTTTTAATGAGTATAGCTTTTTCTTCTTCACTCTTTGTTTTAAAAAAATTCACATCATGCAAGAAATCCTCATATAAACCTGTAAGAAACATATTGATAGTCAATTGAATAATAATACAATTATTTACATGTTTTTTATGTGTAACATCTCATCTTGTATCCCTATATTATATAGTTGTTTATAAAAGCGTAAAACTATGCCCCCACGCTCGCCCTGCGCCCCGCCTGCGTAAAAATGATTTGTATATAGTTATATATGATTATATATATTTTCATGTAGAACTATATATAAACATATATGACTTATGTCTCTATATAACTGTATATAAATATGCATGGTCATATATGGTTATATACAATTATGTATAACTTTATATAATTTCGTATTGTCATATAAATTTTTAGTGATTGTATTATTCATATAATTGTATATTAAATATATAAAATTGTACACCATTATACATAAACATATATCAGCATGCATAATCATGAATTTTACCTAAGATTATGTACAGTTGCTTAGACCCATGCAAAATGATATTCAGTCGTATATGACCATTCATGGTTATGCGTGGTGTTGGAGAAAATTGCATGTGCTTATATATAATTGCATGTAATTGTATATAAATAACTACAATCTTACATATTTATACATAATTACATAGAGACATAATTCATATATATTTATATACAGTTCTATATGAGGATATATACATATATATATAAGTATATATAAGTATATACAAATCATTTTTTCGCGGGCGTTGTCGCGCCACCTGACCATATTTTCAGCTACTGTCATTCTCTCCACCCTCACATCACCCTCCCTAAATAATAATGTACACGGAAAAAATAAATGTTTGTATCTACTTGTCACTCAAAGCCATTCTTCTTATAAATAAATTTATATTTACTTTTTTTTGTACTGACTAACAGAGTGTCAGCCGATCCAGATTCGGATTCGGATTCGGATTCGGCTCAAACTTTAGGTCATGTTTTTGGACGTAGATACCTAATGAAAGCTCTGTCTCGACGTCTCAGTCCCGACGTCTCTCTCTCTCTCTCTCTCTCTCTCTCTCTCTCTCTCTCTCTCTCTCTCTCTCTCTCTCTCTCTCTCTCTCTCTCTCTCTCTCTCTCTCTCTCTCTCTCTCTCTCTCTCTCTCTCTCTCTCTCTCTCTCTCTCTCTCTCTCTCTCTCTCTCTCTCTCTCTCTCTCTCTCTCTCTCTCTCTCTCTCTCTCTCTCTCTCTCTCTCTCTCTCTCTCTCTCTCTCTCTCTCTCTCTCTCTCTCTCTCTCTCTCTCTCTCTCTCTCTCTCTCTCTCTCTCTCTCTCTCTCTCTCTCTCTCTCTCTCTCTCTCTCTCTCTCTCTCTCTCTCTCTCTCTCTCTCTCTCTCTCTCTCTCTCTCTCTCTCTCTCTCTCTCTCTCTCTCTCTCTCTCTCTCTCTCTCTCTCTCTCTCTCTCTCTCTCTCTCTCTCTCTCTCTCTCTCTCTCTCTCTCTCTCTCTCTCTCTCTCTCTCTCTCTCTCTCTCTCTCTGTATCTGTGTCCCTCTGGCTCTGTCTCTCTATCTTTCTGTCTCCCCGTCTCTGTCTCTCTGTCTCTCCGTCTCTCTGTCCCTCTGTATCTCCATCTCTCTGTCTTTCTCTCTCTGTCTTTCTCTCTCTGTCTTTTGTATCTCTTTCTTTCTGTCTCTCTGTCTCTCTGTCTTTCTGTCTCTCTGTCTTTCTCTCTCTCTGTCTTTTTGTATCTCTGTCTTTCTGTCTCTCTGTCTTTCTGTCTTTCTGTCTTTCTCCTTTCTGTCTCTGTCTTTCTGTCTCTCTGTCTTTCTGCCTCCTTCTATGTGTCTTTAAATTTTGAAAATAACGTATCTAGTATTGTGGATCAAAACACAAAATTTCTTAATTGAATTCCGAGTCCCAAATTCTAATTTTTAAAAATTCTTATTTCCTAAGTATGGGCTAAAGGATGTTTGGTTCATAATTTCGAGTTTCATCGGATATGGTGGTACGTCACGGCGCATTCATTTTCAGAACAGGTCGTATAATGACTTAACTTTTCTACAGTAGAGCGAAATATATGAGTATTAATGAAAATATTAATTAATATAACGTACTTAAATACAATTCCAGTTTGATTGGATTACAAAGTTTTATTCGTCTTTTATTGGGAAGAACGTTCTTGATTTTTGAAAGATCGAGGCACATGTAGGGCAATGAGTTTTCCCAAATAATTTTGGCAGTTTCACGAAGAAATTTAGTTGCACATTTTCGGTTTATTAGGCGCCACGTTTTCTTACCAATTTTCTTGCCAAGGCCCAGGTAAACCTTTTTTTTTAATATTATTATTCTTTGTAACAATGTGCAGATCAAAAATTATTTTAAAATATAGGATAATTGCTATAGTTACTGTGCTGTGAAAGCGGATAACAGACAATTACCGTAGGTTTCATTCGTATATAACTTAATAAAAAAAATGAAGTTGTACATAATAATTTTCAACTGAGAATTTATTTTTCAGAAAGAGTTACATTTTTGATCATTTTCATAGTCAAACAACGGAACCAAATCCTAAATAAAAAAATATTTATATGCCGAAGTGCTTTTGTACGAAATTTATTTTCTTATGTATTATTATTTGTATTAAATTTTTTTTCATCATACCCCGGTCGAAAGCTCGACAAAATATGCACGTTTTGCGGCTCGGAAGTTGCATATTATAGTGACGTATTTTTAGTATATGACTTGACTATAACCTGCAATTTTCCGGCCGCAAAACGTGCACTTTTGGCAAACTTTTGAGCCGGGTCATAAAGAAAAATGGTATACACACCTCGGTCTGAAAATAGAATATCATATTCGCTTGTTTGCCGTACGAGGCGAAACCGAGGACGGGAACCTATACGGGAATGTAATATCTTATTTCCCGGCCAATGTACATAATATACTATTACATAATCAGTTCACACGTATTCATTCTTTTATTAACTCTTATAGCACAGAAACGCAGTTAGAGAAATTGAATGTCCATAAATTGTTAAGAAAATAACATCAAATGCAAAGTAACTTACGACGGCACGGTAATTGTAGCATTTATCCTAGAATGTAAAATATCTTACTTTATCTTCAACTGTTTCATAACGGTCATATTTTTCAGGATACACTATGAAACAAAGTATTTTGATAAAATGATTAAAATTTTTCCAAACATTATTTATTTTTTGATTAAAAACGTAAATCAATTACTTTTTACTTTAATATTTAAGGGGGTGTCGCACTATACTAACACTGTTTTATCGACGGAATATGTAAAAGTGATTAATATAAATAAAATGATTTACGCCTTGAACAAATTCAGTTGCCCTGCGTAATGCTGTAATACATCATTCTACAAAGTTTTGAAGCAAAAAAACGACGACACCTTTGTTTATTTTTGGAACGAAATTTCGTTAATTTACGTTAATTTTAATTCCAAAAATAAACAAAGGTGTCGTCGTTTTTTGTCCCAAAACTTCGTACAACAATGTATTAGAGGATGACGCAGAGCAAGTGAATTTGAGACGCAAATCATTATTCTTTTATTTATATTAATTATTTTAACATGTTCCGCCGATAAAACAGGGTCAGTGGTAAAGTAGGAATATTACACCACCTTAAATGACTTACAAACTGAAGTGCAGAAAATTATATTACTTAATATAAAACTGAAACAATACTATTTTAAACTACTACATATTTATTACAAATAAAGCGTTGTGAAACCATTTTGAGAAGAACCAAGTTTGAAACAATTCTTTTACAGGTTTTACATCAATATGAATTATCCTCCCTTAAAACGATGGCCGGATGTTGTAAAGCACTTAAAGAGTGATTTTGATTGGTCTGTAAGGACTAGGCGCGAAAATTCGCTACTTCCGCTACATTTGAATTTTTTAAATTGAATTTATTTATATTCTTAACTATTTAAAACTAAATAATTAAATCAAATTAGAATAAAAAGATTAATTTTGTCATGCTTTAAAAAATGATCTGATTATCCTATCATTTAAACCAATTAAAATGAAATCATAATGAAAAATTATATATTCATAACGTAAAAAGAAAATAGTAGGCGCGCAGCGCGTTTTGATTTTGCTAGTCTTCATTAAAAATATCAATGACATTTTACGATTATCATTGCTTATACACAATTATCGTTACTTTTACGTTAAACCTTTTTTTTGCTTTATTAGTTTACAACAAATGATATTCATATATTTAATGTCATACGGCCAAAAAATTAATCACTAATACTATATAATAATACTATATAATATTTTGGAATTAGGAATGAAAGTTACTTTTTTTTAGCGAGGATGATGATTGATACACCAGTGCGATGATATCATCATCCGAGTCTGAATTGCTCCCTTTTTTGTACATTGTATTTATTTTAATGAGTGCAGGAATAGGACTTTTTTTGCATGAAAGGTAGATGGGGGTTCGGACATATGGAGTTATCATTTTTTACAAATAATATAAGACGGTGAATTGTTTTATGTTAATATTTCACAAAAAGGTGAGTTATGCAGACACTTTCCACAATGAAAAGTGACTTATGCTGACAAAGCGGTTTTTATGCAGGTGTCCAAATAGAGAAAGATTTATTTCTTTAGTCAAACGTTACTTATGTAATATTTTCGTTTTAATACTATCTGCAAGAATAAGCAGTACGATTAGAGTAGCGGGAGACTAAGTTCTGTTTCTCCGGCTACTCACTAGACGCCCAAATGCCCAATATTCCATTTACCATTCTGTGCAGAAAAAAGGTCAAAACATGCACGAATCGAATAAAATGAATTAAATAATAATTATTACGTATATAACATTTTTATTACCTCGGGGTCTATCTAATCCCATTTTCTTATACGTTCGAAAGAGCTTTGGCTTAAATTCCTGAATCATGCATAACTGATTATTTTCTTTTACTGTTCGAATACGTTTCCGAGTTATCTCTGGTGAACTTCGTGGATGTGTGAGCTGTGGATGATGAGCCATAGATCGTGATCTATTTGATCGAGATCGTCGTGACTGACGATGAGGAGATAGTGGTTCGTTCGACATTGATCGTGAATTACGAATTGTAGATCGTGATCTAGTCGATGAAGATCGACGAGAGTGACGATTAGAAGCTCGCGATCCATCCAAAATAGATCGTCGTGCATTGCGAATTGAAGATCGTGATCTACTAGATCTGTTTCGTCGTGACTCACCATCGGGAGATCGTGATCTCCTTGATCTAGATCGTAGTGACTGACGATCAGGAGATAGTGGTTCGTTCGAAATTGATCGTGAATTACGAATTGTAGGTAGTGATATGTTCGATAAAGATCGACGAGAGTGACGATTCGAAGCTCTTGATCCATCCGATATAGATCGTCGTGAGTTACGAATTGAAGATCGTGATCTACTAGATCTGTTTCGTCGTGACTGACCATCCGAAGATTGGAATCGACCGGGCGGTGTTCGTGATGGACGATCTGAACCCCTTGATTGACGCGATCGAGTTTGTAACTCAAGAGTCGGTAATTGTGGTTCACTAGATGAATATCGTAATGGTTGAAGCGGTGTGTGAGGTGAATAATTCTGAGATCGTAATCGATGATTCAAAGAAGATTGTGGTCGAGACGGTGGTGGCGATCGACGAGTCAATGTAGATGATTGATCATCTAAATCTATTGAGTGATGCGATAGATTTCGTGGCCTAAGAGTCTGTGATCGTGATTGACTAGTTGATTGTGACAAAGCAACAACAGCGTCATTTTGATTTTTCTCTATCTTGAAATGCATAGATTTATCGTATGAACTACTTTCACACGGAGTGATTTGTGCTAACGACCCGGAAGAGTTGATATTGTTAGAATGCAAATGTTCGTTTTCAATAATTGGCAAGTTCGGTTTTAGATCCTGAGAATATTTGTGAGGATTGAATTTTTTGTACAGAAGAAATTATATCTATGTGATAGCAAACTTACCTTTATGTTTAGAGTGACTTTCTTTGTTACTGTGTTACAGAGCTTAAATGATTTTATTGATTGAATCATCTGACGCTGCTTGCATTTTTGAATTATACGATCATTGTTGTCAGCTCTACTTTTTTTTATGAACATCTTTGCCTGAAATTATAGTTAATATTGATACATCACATGCGATAAATGTGGGAGTCACTGTGCCTTTCCTAGCTATTTTGCGCTGTTTTTCAACCCATTTTCCAGCGGCTTCGGTAGTTCCAAAATTGAACCCCAAACAATTTAAAAATACAGATATTCGACGTAAAAAGGTCTGAAATTCGAAATATGTTATTAAAATTGAAAAAAAAAATTGAAAGACTTTACATTTGCTTATTTAACAAAAAATAGAAATTTTTGGTTGACAAAATTTATTCATTCTATATTTTTGCATCGAAATAGTATTGATATGTTACTGTTGAATGCATTTTTTGCGTCCATGGACCGTGAGATTCAAAACATATTTGGAAATTCAAGATGGCGTCTTCCAATATGGCGCTCGAAAGTCTAAATTTTCATGCTATTTATAACATTTTCAACTGGAACAAATTTTTCGTTTTCAATTAAATAAAAATTCATATATAGAGGTTTTCGGGTCGCTTATTACGTATCTGTAATCAGATTTTTCGAATTCAAGATGACAAATCCAATATGGCTGCCAAAAATTATAAAAATTATTTCTTTTTTAAGAATACTGTTTTATAAACGTTTCTTGAATCGTTCTTTGTGAATTAGTCGTCAGATCATCAAATTCAAGATACCAGATCGAATGTAACTACTAAAGATTACGAAAAATTTTAATTTTTTATTTTACGGATCGATAATCACCAATCTGTCATCATACGTGTTGAACTCTTATGCTTGAATAAAACAATTAAAATAATAAAATGAATTGAAAAAACCAACCATCTAAGCCACCTGTTTGAATATGTTTCATATGGTTTTAACCATATTGAATTAACCTTTTTGAATTCAGGAATTCTATTTCAAAGTCATAATCAGCAATCCAAATTAGCATGAAAATAGAAAATTTCTTATAATTTTTAGCAATCTGATGACAGATAGATATTTAGCAACCCAAAAAAATTCATATATACAAATTTTCATACAAATTGAACATTTTTTATTTATTTTGTCAGCTATATTGCATCCGCCATTTCAAATTGGACGAATCTGATTACAAATTCATGATCAGCTACCAAAAAACCCCAATATACCAATTTTTGTAAATTTTTGGCAGACATTTGGATCCACCATCTTGAATTAAAAAAATCTTATTACGAATTCGCAATCAGCGACCAAAAAAACCACAATACGTAAATTTTAAGAAATTTAAAATTTTTTATAATTTTTGGCGACCATACTGGATTTGTCATCTTGAATTCGAGAAATCCAATTACGGATTCGTAATCAGCGATCCGAAAAACACCTATATATGAATGTTATAGGATTTCAAACAAAACATTTGTTCCAGTAGAAATATCATAAAAATTTAGTATTTCGACCGCCATATTGGAAGTCACCAACTTTAATTTCGAAAAAACCACACATAGGGTGACTTCACCAGCGAATGAACGAATAAAGAAATTGTAACTTTTGTTATTTAAGGGTTGTCGTGATATTAAAATAGTTTCACTATTTAATTGTAATGTCATCAATTATTCAAATATAATAATATAAGTACACACTTATATGAAACGCAAATACTTTCTGAACCGAAAAAAATAATGTTGTAAAAAATTTTTAATCGAAGACGTAGATATTGTTCCATAATTAAAAACTTACTCTCGCTTCTTACCAATTTTTTATTTTGTATTCGATTTTAATGTTTGACAGCTCATTTTACTCCTTAAACATTCAGTACACGGATGGGTACGACCCATCCAGGCTTATATTATGAAATAATTAATATATACGAAGCCATATGTAATTGTTTTAAAACGAATATTTAAGGAGTAAAATGAGATGTCAAACATTAAAATCGAATGAAAAATAAAAAATTGGTAAGAAGCGAAAGTAAATTTTTACTTATTGAACAATATCTACGTCTTCGATTAATAATTTTTTACAACATTATTGCTTCCTCCTAGAGGAAGCTTTGTGATAGTAAAAAAAAAGTTTTTGTGAAAATGTGTTAGGAATGATTAGCAAATTTCGAATCGAAATACACTATTTTTAGAAAATGTCCGTATGGATGTCCGTATGGGTGTGTGTGTGTGTGTGTGTGTGTGTGTGTGTGTGTGTGTGTGTGTGTGTGTTTACGCTGATATCTCATGATCTACTCGATCGATTTTAACCAGCTAGTGATAATTTTTTTAGATTTTGCTTCAACAATTGGAGTCAATATACTATTTTTGTAAAATTCAATTTTTTTTAATAGCGATTTTTTAATTTTCAAAATTTTTATTTTCGATTTTTTTAATATTTAAAACGAATTTTATGTATATATCATGAATTATCTGTATTCAGGGTACAATTCTCTACAATCCCTAGTGGAAATCATTTTTGTGAATATCTGATAATAACTGAAAATAACTGAAAATAACTGAAAATAACCGTTAGTTACGTCTCAAACCAAACAATTATTTTCAGTTATTTACAGTTATTTTCAATTATTTTCAGTTATTTTCAGTTATTTACAGTTATTTTCAGTTATTCACAAAAATGATTTCCACTAGGGATTAAAAAGAAAAGTCGATAGCTATATTTCGTCATAAGTAAAATTGGTTTAATCGCTTTGATATTCTTTGTAGGGTTAGATTTTGTACATCAATCGAGTGAGTTATTTGAGCAAAAGGATTGGCCCATAAGTTTCCGAGATATTTGAGGTTAAAATTTTTTCAATCTTTTTTTCAAATCGTAATTTCTCGAGAACGGCTCGATGAATCAGCTCCAAATTTATAGACAATTTTGTGTGTTATATAAATTAAGTATATATTTGAATTTTCATGAAGATACTGTGATTTTTTTTGAGATATTTAATATTTAAAATTTTCGAATTTTTCAAAGTCATTTTCTTTGTCGCATGATAACTAGAGAAAAAAGAAATTGGTTTAATCATTTGGAAATTTTGTGGTGATGTAGAGTTTTTGTATTTATCGTTTCAGTTCTTTAGCTAAAAGAATTTTTTCATGATTTTTAGAGATATTTAGGTTAAAATTTTTTTACGTTTTTTTCAAAACCGTAATTTCTCAATGTCGACTTCATGTATCAGTTTGAAATTTATAGATTCTTAAAATAGTCCGTTTTTGTCGACTTAATCTTACAAGGAGATGATCAGGGGTGCGGGTCCTGGATTTGGCTAAAACTGTAGGAGGTTCTTATTTTTGACAAATAATGAGACACGTGTCTCGGGGTTTTTGTGAATGGGCCTTTTTTCCCGAGACTCAAGCTATTTTATGTCTAAAATGAACAATTTTCGATAAAAATGAGGTTTCTTTCTTTGGTAATAGCTTTTTGAATATTTCGGTCATATAAATAAGCTAAAAAGTTTATAAAAGAAGGTAAAAAAAGCTTTAATTTAAGCTGTGTTTCATTAAAAAATGTCGAGTTTTAAAGAAGTTATAGGCTATTTAATATAGAGTAAGAAAATCACCCAAAATTTCTCATTTTTTTCAAGCATTTAACGGGTGGTATTTTAAGCTATTTTCTTATATTATTTTTGATAGCCTATAACTTCTTTAAAAATCGACATTTTTTAATGAAACACAGCTTAAATTAAAGCTTTTTTTCTGCTCTCCGGCCGGAAAGCGCCAACTTTCTGGCCGCTGCGCGAAACGAAGTTACCGCTTTCCGGTGCCGTCGAGCAGAAAAATAGTATACAGACCATGGCCAGTAAAAAAGAAAGCCTCAGATCACATGTTTATCAACCTCGGCTTCGCCTCGGCCGACAATTACATGTGATCTGAGACATTTCTTATTTTACTGGCCTTGTTTCGTAAGTAGTAAGAAGCCCCATATGGAGAGACAGCCCTCCCCCCCTTCCCCCTTCCGCCGGTGTAGTCTCTCCATATGAGGATAGCGTAAGTTGGGGTCCGCATAGCGCACCCCCACCACACGTCTATGATGAGGGGGCCCGTCGATATTGATTTACCCGCTTTCCCTCATGCTCCGAGTAAGACAGGTGCGGGTATTTTCGTTTCTTATCGCCACTTGCCTATGGATTTTTATGGGGGAGAGAGGAGTGTGGATGGGATGGTGTTTATAGGATGTTTTGAATAGAAAATATAATATTTGCATATTACAATTTATTTAGCAAAACAGAATATTTATACATAGTAAATAAATTATTATAAACTGATGTATGAACTAGAATTTCTTGTATCCATGGCGTTCTGGTGCAGAGTGTGTATTCGTGGAGTATTTTTCTTTTATTTCTTTCCAGTGTTCAGCGACGGATTTTTTTTCCTCCTTGATGAGAGGTGTACGATCTGAGTTTTTGCTGTAGTTCTTCTCCATCGTGAATGATGTGAACGACTGATGAGCTGAGTAGGGTTGCAATGATATTTATCATAATCATTTGCCTGCCCTTTGAAAGAGAGAGAGGTCGGGAGAGAACGAGAGAGAGAGCGAGAGAGCGGTCGAGAGAGCGGGAGAGAGAGAGAGAGAGAGAGAGAGAGAGAGAGAGAGAGAGAGAGAGAGAGAGAGAGAGAGGTCAAAAGGGCTGGAGAGAGAGAGACTGGTCGAGAGAGCTAGAGAGAGAAGGAGATAGGGAGCGGCAAAGATAAGAAAATAGTGTGTATACCTTACAGAAGAGGAGTTTGGATGGGTGTGATGTTTATAGCGTGTCTTGAAAAAATTGTTTTAAATATCGAGTGTAGTGTATGCGAAAAATTTATACAATATTCATTTAGACAATAAATAATCGCGTATGTCTTTAGCAACCATAGGCAGATCGGAAGCGTGAATTTCGGCAAGAACAATATTTAAATCTTCACTTTTATACTTATCGTTGTCGTCGTCGACCATGTTTTCAGAAATGAACGTTTCTATGTCGAGTTTGTGACTGGTGTAGTATTGTTTGAACGCTTTAAAGTCTTTGAGAATGATCTGTATGTTGTCTGCGGTTTCTTCTTGGAGTTTATTTTTCAGGTATGCGAGTATGTAGTCAAGGGTGCGATTGACTTTACCAACTCGTTGCTTGAGCATGGCTAAGCGAAGGTTGATTAAATTACCCTGTTTTCGAAGACCTTCGAAAGTTGTTTCTTGCATCACGATGCCTGGTGGGTTATTGAAACATTTTCTCTTCTTCTTGCACGATGGCTCTTCGTCTACGTCTTGTGTTGAATGTGGCCGCTCATCAATTGTGATAGATTTGTTACCGTATGTCGATGTAAAGTTTAAATCGTGGTTGTCCAAAAAAATTTTAGATGGTCTTCCAAAGTCTTCATAAAACGTGTAAGCGTCACCAAAATAAGCTGTGATTGCATCGAATCGGTCTTGCAAATCATTCCAGCTATTTTCGTTGAGCGTGACATTTTTGTAAGAGGGTCCAGATGTAATAAACTTGATAACTGACCGATAGTATCCGTGACTGTGTTCTAGTCCTACGCAGACTCTTTTTGTGTTGGATTTGTTGAGAGCGTACGTAGTGGCTAGCAGAACATTGGGCACTTCTGCGAGAGTTCCGAGCTTTCCGTGGCAGTTTTCCATTTTTCAACACTGATTTTAATCGCGTACAATTCTTTCGCCAACTATTCAGGAGCAGGAGCTGCCTGCGACTGGCAAGCGTTGAGTGCTTGACTATTCTTTTGGTCAATCCCCACCATCGCTTTTTTGAGGATAATGGGGGAGGGGAGAGGAAAAAACCGTTATTTTAGATTAGAGAAACGTATCAAGACTTGGTGGAAAAAGTCGATGGAAAAGGAAAAGGACAGAGCTAGAAAAAAAAGCCGAAACTCTTTTGACGGTTAAATACTGATTTTTATTAGACACACCTTAATGTGCAAACTATTGGTATTATGCCGCCGCATGGATACCGTTGAAGTGACAATCACTCGCAAAAGTCAATCGAGTGGTTGCTTCAGTGCGAGCGCGAATTTGGTCGAGAAATAATTCACGCCGGTCGTGCACGTGAGTACCGTCTTCCCGAGGGTTTTTTAGTAGATGGTTATTTGCCACCAGTCGACAACTCTAACGAAAAAGGTATTGTATTTGAATACGAGGGTTGCTACGTGCACGGATGTCCAAAATGTTTCGTACAAAATCGTGATAATCGTCTAGTGTTTGGTAATACTTTCGATGAGGCATACGAAAATACACTCGTCAAGTTACACAAAATTCGAGTATTCGGCTACGACGTTATGTGTATTTGGGAATGCGAGTTTGACAATATTAAACGCGGCAATCCTGAAATTGCGGAATACGTGAAAAATCATCCGATAATGAGTCGTATAACGCTGAATCCGCGCGATGCTTTTTTTTGGGGGACGTACCGAGAACATAATACCATTTCACAAGGTAAAAGATGATGAAAAGATAAAATATACAGATATTTGCGGCGGTGGTATCGGCGTGAAAAATGTTTACGCTGGTTCAACTTATCAGCGTGGGTCTGGAATTGGAAGTTTCATCGGTGCGATATTTAGAAAAATTGTCCCATATCTGAGTAGTGGTGCTAAAGCTGTGGGTAAAGAAGCCGTTCGCGCAGGTCTAAACGTACTCGATGACATAGCCAATGACGGTGTGAGTTTCAAAGATTCGGTCAACACTCGTCTTCGAGAATCTGGAAAAAATTTAAAAAGGAAAGCCGAAAAGAAGGTCTCGGAAATGATGAAAGGGCACGGATATAAATCAACGACAGTTAGATGGAAGCGGCAGTCGACGAACAGTCGTGTGAGAGCACGCAACGCATCGCGAAGGAAAAGAGTCAAGCGATTAAAAAAAGCCAAAACTGGTAAGAAGACTAAGGCCAAAAGGAGAAAGAACAAGAAAACCGTTAGAAGTGCCACAGATATTTTTGGGCCTGCGTAAATATGGCATACTTACACGCGTGCAGTGGAGAAGGAATGAAGAGTGAGCTAGACCTCTTTAGCCTCCCTCTCACTCTGACATCTGTAGAAAACAGTGCTTTTCTCCACTACAAACCCGTGTCATCGCTCAGCAATGACAGCGATTCACCGCTCGAATTTCTGGTGCCCAGTTCTACCGAACACTACATTGATCTTGCGCACACCATGCTACACGTCACCGTGCAGATTTTACCGGCTGACACGGAGCAAGAAAATGTAAAAGTTGGACCTGTCAATAATTTTATTCACTCATTGTTTGATCAAGTGGATATATTTTTCAATCAAAAATTAGTTTCACCGCCAAACAACGCTTACCCATATAGAGCATACATAGAAACTTTACTGAAGTACGCCCCATCCGCTTTGCAGTCTCATTTAACGGCTGCTTTGTGATACGCTGATTCAGCAGGTAACATGGATGCGAACTCGACCGTTGCACGCGGCGCACACATGGCTAACATCGGGCTCCTTAACCGTCAATACTTTACGCTTGGAGGTAAATCCGTCGATCTAATTGGGCATTTGCACTGCGACGTGTTCAATCAGCCCAAATTACTCCTCAACGGCGTAGAAATGAGAGTGAGACTAGTGCGTAGTAAGGACGCCTTCTGTCTCATGGATTCATCGGAAAATGGAAAATTTTCCGTCAACATAAAGGAAGCAACGCTTATCGTACGTCGAGCTAAAATTAGTCCAGGTGTATGGCTCGCTCATGCCAATGCTCTAGCTAAGAGCACGGCAAAATATCCCATTACCAGGGTTGAAGTAAAGGCTTTCACTATGCACAGTGGTGTCATGGGAGAAACGCTCGATAACGTTATTCTAGGACAATTACCGAAAAGAATCATCGTGGGTTTTGTGAAAAACAAAGCATTTAACGGCAACCGCCAACTGAACCCGTTTAATTTTCAACACTTTAACGTAAATTTCTTATCACTCTACGTTGACGGTGTACAAATCCCGAGCAAGCCCCTTCAACCACGCTTCACAGGTGATAATAAATTGTACATTGATTCTTTCCACA
This sequence comes from Torymus aiolomorphi, assembly GCA_036365515.1. Lineage (NCBI taxonomy): Eukaryota > Metazoa > Arthropoda > Insecta > Hymenoptera > Torymidae > Torymus > Torymus aiolomorphi. Next base: position 96,153,024 of record CM070877.1, on the reverse strand, counting down.
CTCTCTTCAGCGGCACCGGCATTCACTATCTCAATGAGGGGATCGACGTTAGTCTCGTTTCTTACCCGTCAGGCTATTGCCTGTTTGCATTCGATCTAACACCTGACTTATACGCACATTTTTCCTCTCACTGGAACCTCGTGCGCTCGGGGTCTCTACGAATAGAAGTTCGTTTCGAGGAGGCAATAACCGAAACGGTCAACTGCATTATTTACGCTGAATTCGACAACGTACTGGAAATAGATTCCAACCGTCAAATCATCACAGACTTTAACGCATAAGAGGGGGGGAAGTGCTCAATAGCGGGGGAGAAGCGAATATAAACCGATGAATCCCATCGCCAGCAGTCCAGTCGGCTTTTTGCTTCGTGACGAACACATCGACATTTCCCATCATGGATTACGTAATAGAAATTCAGGGATTGAGAGACAAGGATAATAATTTTTTACCCAAGGAGGTTGCCGTTGTCTCTTTGCAAGGGGGCGTCTCGGGACATTGGATAATAAGTCCACCTCATACATACGATGAGCTGCCTAAGGAGGCTAGAACGACCAACGATTATCTTTCATCGAAAATACTTGGAATACACTGGTTCGAGGGTGATATCGGCTTACGCAAACTACAGCACCATTTTTACAACATTGCCAGAAACGCTGCTAAAATCTATGTAAGAGGCAGCGATACAAGTCGATTCGTTCAATCCATGATGACACGCAGTATAGTTGACATCGAAGACTACACCAGCGAAGGTTTCACAGATATGCAGAGAAAATTCCAAAGTGAACAAGTATGTATCGCTCACGGCTGTATGGATAATCCGTATAAAAAGTCATACTGCGCCCTCCGACGCGCACATGTACTCAGAAGGTGGCTTTACTCACTACTACCCGAAGAGAAGCGTACAAAATTACCGGAAAGAAGCAGTGACCTGTGTTTTGACGCAGTAGAAAATCTCATCTGGGGTAGAAGAGGCCGCATCAGATTCGGAGGAATCGGAGGCAGGGACGAAGTCGACGGCGCAAGCGGGACAGAATACGAAACAACCGAGGAAGTACGCGAAGAACATGAACACGAATCAGATAGCGAGAGCATTGAAGGGTCTGAAAGCGAAAACGATCGGAGTGTACGCGGCTGATAGGATTCCAAACGTGATGGCGACTCCAACTGCCATTGTATGCAATACGGATGATCACACGAGACCAGGTTCACACTGGGTAGCCATTTACATAGATAAAAATCGATTTGGAACGTACTTTGACAGTTATGGCTTCCCACCTGTTTCAAGACACCATCTCCAACGACTCAGAAGAAACTGCAAAAATTTCCGTTGGAACGTCAAGACGCTTCAAAGTACCGATTCAATGTGCTGCGGCCAATATACTATCATGTTTTTGTATCACATGTGTCGGGGTGGTGGCCTCGATACCTTTTGTTGACTCTTTACCCATGACACAATAAAGAACGATGCATTAGTTATTAATTATTATAAAAAATATTCAATAGAAATAAGTATAAAAAATGTAAAAAAGCATTCGCTTTTTCAAACGAACGTTCTCGTGGTTCTGGCATATGTAGTCAATCATGTACTCCTAGATTAAGGTGTGTCTAATAAAAATCAATATTTAACCGTCAAAAGAGTTTCGGCTTTTTTTTTCTAGCTCTGTCCTTTTCCTTTTCCATCGACTTTTTCCACCGAGTCTTGATACGTTTCTCTAATCTAAAATAACGGTTTTTTCCTCTCCCCTCCCTCATTATACTCAAAAAAGCGATGGTGGGGATTGACCAAAAGAACAGTCAAGCACTCAACGCTTGCCAGTCGCAGGCAGCTCCTGCTCCTGAATAGTTGGCGAAAGAATTGTACGCGATTAAAATCAGTGTTGAAAAATGGAAAACTGCCACGGAAAGCCCGGAATTCTCGCAGAAGTGCCCAATGTTCTGCTAGCCACTACGTACGCTCTCAACAAATCCAATACAAAAAGAGTCTGCGTAGGACTAGAACACAGTCACGGATACTATCGGACAGTTATCAAGTTTATTACATCTGGACCCTCTTACAAAAATGTTACGCTCAACGAAAATAGCTGGAATGATTTGCAAGACCGATTCGATGCAATCACAGCTTATTTTGGTGACGCTTACACGTTTTATGAAGACTTTGGAAGACCATCTAAAATTTTTTTGGACAACCACGATTTAAACTTTACATCGACATACGGTAACAAATCCATCACAATCGATAAGCGGCCACATTCAACACAAGACGTAGACGAACAGCCATCGTGCAAAAAGAAGAGAAAATATTTCAATAACCCACCAGGCATCGTGATGCAAGAAACAACTTTCGAAGGTCTTCGAAAACAGGGTAATTTAATCAACCTTCGCTTAGCCATGCTCAAGCAACGAGTTGGTAAAGTCAATCGCACCCTTGACTACATACTCGCATAGCTGAAAAATAAACTCCAAGAAGAAACCGCAGACAACATACAGATCATTCTCAAAGACTTTAAAGCGTTCAAACAATACTACACCAGTCACAAACTCGACATAGAAACGTTCATTTCTGAAAACACGGTCGACGACGACAACGATAAGTATAAAAGTGAAGATTTAAATATTGTTCTTGCCGAAATTCACGCTTTTGATCTGCCTATGGTTGCTAAAGACATACGCGATTATTTATTGTCTAAATGAATATTGCATAAATTTTTCGCATACACTACACTCGATATTTAAAACAATTTGTTCAAGACACGCTATAAACATCACACCCATCCAAACTCCTCTTCTGTAAGGTATACACACTATTTTCTTATCTTTGCCGCTCTCTATCTCCTTCTCTCTCTAGCTCTCTCGACCAGTCTCTCTATCTCCAGCACTCTCTCTCTCTCTCTCTCTCTCTCTCTCTCTCTCTCTCTCTCTCTCTCTCTCTCTCCCGCTCTCTCAACCGCTCTCTCGCTCTCTCTCTCGTTCTCTCTCGACCTCTCTCTCTTTCAAAGGGCAGGCAAATGATTACGATAAATATCATTGCAACCCTACTCAGCTCATCAGTTGTTCACATCATTCACGATGGAGAAGAACTACAGCAAAAACTCAGATCGTACACCTCTCATCAAGGAGGAAAAAAAATCCGTCGCTGAACACTGGAAAGAAATAAAAGAAAAATACTCAACGAATACACACTCTGCACCAGAACGCCATGGATACAAGAAATTCTAGTTCATACATCAGTTTATAATAATTTATTTACTATGTATAAATATTCTGTTTTGCTAAATAAATTGTAATATGCAAATATTATATTTTCTATTCAAAACATCCTATAAACACCATCCCATCCACACTCCTCTCTCCCCCATAAAAATCCATAGGCAAGTGGCGATAAGAAACGAAAATGACCCGCACCTGTCTTACTCGGAGCATGAGGGAAAGCGGGTAAATCAATATCGTCGGGCCCCTCATCATAGACGTGTGGTGGGGGTGCGCTATACGGACCCCAACTTACGCTATCCCCATATGGAGAGACTACACCGGCGGAAGGGGGGAGGGGGGGAGGGCTGTCTCTCCATATGGGGCTTCTTACTACTGTCGTAATATACTATTTACCTTCTTTTATAAACATTTTAGCTGATTTATATAACCGAAATATTCAAAAAGGTATTACTAAAGGAAGAAACCTCATTTTTATCGAAAATTGTTCATTTTCGGCATAAAATAGCTTGAGTCTCCGAACAAAGGCCCATTCACAAAAACCGCGAGATACGTTTCTCATTATTTATCATAAAGAAGTACCTCCTGCAGTTTTAGCCAAATCTAGGACCCGCACCCATGATCATCTCCTTGTTAGTGGCAACTAATATTTTTATTTTTGGAAAACAATCAACGATATTTTATTAAAAATAACAGAAGAGGATAACAAAATTTATAATGTACCATTAAAAAAATCAAAGTTAGAAGTATAATTTCAATTTTTATAATGTGTACATAATTATTTATAATAAACATACTTATTAAAAACATTAACAAAAAATGTAATAAATAAACATATTTTAAACTTAATATATATAATATAAATATAGGAACGATAAATTAATTTGGAGGAAGCTACTTGCCAATGAATTGGCAGCGGTTTTTTTTCGGTTCAGAAAGTATTTGCCTTTCATATAAGTGTGTGCTTATATGAATAATTTATAACATTACAATTAAATATAGTAAACCCATTTTAATATCACGACAACCCCCTTAATTAAGTGGTTTCAAACTGTAAAACCCTTTTGAAATTTATATTCTAAAATGTTCAAACTTTACGTCGGTGAGAAAATTTTGAAAAAAGAATCACAGTAAAAATTTTATTTAATAAAAATCTGTAAATATCTCCTAAAAACCGTAAATGAAAACGCAATTTTAGTATCTAAATACTTTTTAGCAGTGAATGAATACATTATTTTACGTCCGTAAAAATTTTGAAAAAAGAATCACAGTAAAAATAATAAACAAAATATCTATGTGTATCTTTAGACTTAGAAAATGGAAAACCATTAATGTATGTTGTTAGAACAAACCGGTGGTTGAGCGGAACATCATGCCATCTGGGCTCGACGCTGAAGAAGCTGCCATCTCGGGGCATCTCATTTATCGCACTTTTTAAATGCACGTAACTTTGCACAGAATCGACCGATTTCAAAGTTTCTCATCTCAAATTAAACCTCTTATCTTCTATTTTAATTTGATATGAGAATCGTGTAAATCGGTCAATTCTGTGCAAAGTTACGTGTATTTTAAAAGTACGAAAAATGAGACGCCCCGAGATAGCATCTTCTTCAGCATCGCGCCGAGATGGCATGATGTTCCGCTCAGTCGTTGAAACATAACATTTGTTGATGTTTTATAATTTTTTTCTTTTTCACTATTTCAGATATGCGATATCGCGCATAAATTTTAATGTTTTAATTTTTTTAAATGGATATTAAAGTTTAATATTAATATTTATAATATTAATATTATATTATTATATTACTCTCTCTTTCTCCTTCTCTCTCTTCCTCTTTCCCTCCCTTTCTCTGTCTCTCTCTCCGTTTAATTTTTCGGAACATATGGGATAGCACCCTAATACGATATGCACTCCGGAAATTCTCTTTATTGCTCCACGAAATTCGAACTGTACGGGCGTAACCCCCAGGTCACTGATTTATTTTAACCTTTTAAGGACGCGACTGGTCGATATTTCGACCACCATTTTTGTTAGGCACTCGACGTGACAAATTCTTTGATTTTATGTACAAATATCGAGTAAAAAAAAAAGTCAAATTTCAACGTAAAAATACCCGCCCTGAAAAGGTTAATTTTTACGAAATAGCTATTACCCTTTAAATATGTATTTCTGTGGCTTCCCGGAAAACTCGCGTAAGTGACGTGTTTTTCAAAATAGGTTTTATGCCTTATTTCTTATCTTAGAACAGTCCTCTATCAAGTAATCGTGACATAAATTACGAAAGTGCACTCGTTGTCTTAAACCAACACAAGGAAAAACGCTATAACTCCATTTTTTTTTAACATTTTCCGGTAATAACCACGTACCTCCATTTTTTTAAGAATAACTCCTGAAAAAACTATATAACTCCACATCCTTTTTAAAATAATTTCCGAAAAAACCATATTACTCCACTTTTTTCCATTCAATATCCTGGAAAAACGATACAACTCTACTTTTCCTATATAAGAGAAACAGATATGTTCCTTATTCTTATAAGTGTACCTATATAGCAAAGTATGTGTATTAGAAAGAGTACACAGATTTGCCCCTAAAATCTCCCGTGAGCGATAGTTCATCTGAAATTTGGTGTATTAAGATCTACCAGGCGTCAACATTTTTATTTTGAAATGTACTAAAAAGATATTACGACCTAATTAAACATTTTGTATACATAAAATTGTCACTTAAACTTTCGCGTAACTCCAATTTTTCAGAACGAGCTTCGAAAAATAACAGAGTAGCTGTTACGAATTCAAATTCTCGAATAGTCATAAAATTGAATACAATAGTTAATTTTTAGAGACTGTCCACATACTGGGTTTATGGCTTTGATCTTTGGGCTTTGGGCAATATGTAAAAAATATCGTTGTCGGTCATCTTGTAAATTCACAACCCGTGGTTGAAGACGAACAGAACTTCTATACAATTGAGTACTGACATAACCTTATAATTGACCACGGGTTGTGAATTTACAAGATGATCGCAACGGTTTTTTACACATTGCCCAAAGCCCAAAGCTTAAAGGCCCAGTATGTGGACAGTCTCTTACAGATAGGTTGAATCTACCTTACCGATACTAGATAACAGTTTTTACTTGAAAAATAACTGGCGTTTACAAAATTGCCCCATGTACGAAATTGACCGACTCTTCCCTATTAGTTGTGTGTTAAAAATGTCTATAAATTCGCCTCTTTAAAGATCTGGACAATATTTATTTTAAAGTCTATATACAGCTATGACCAAACTTATAAGAATTTTTTATCTTTAAATGGTCAGAAAAATTCAACAATAAAAATTGCATAGTGATTAATTGTTAAGAATAATTCATTGTTAAGACAATTCATTATTTATAATTATAATGAATTGTCTGGCGATTCGTTAGCACTCTAATGTACAGATTTAGATTTAGACCGTCAAAATACATAAAAATAAAGCATTGGTAGAACCACAGAGCACAAAACAAACCCGAAACCTTTTGTTGATGTATAAAGGGACCGCATCATAAATTTTTGTACGATTAGAAGTTTTTTTACATCTTTATAGACAAAGAGAGTAATATTTGAATCGATTTATTTGTGTTATATTTTTGAATTAAGATCTCTTAAAGGATTTGACTTTTTACAACAACCGTTCACCTTCATATAAATAAGTTGTACTCATTGCAAATTCAAAATTTGTTTATGTGATAGGAGATTGATTAAATAATGTGTGTTTTATTCGTAAAAGTTATAGACAAGCCCTAAAGTTTGCGGGGCAGTTTGATGCGCTCCTTGATGGCTTTGATGCATCCCCAGTGTTCTATATTAAAAGGGAGATAGGTATGAGGAGGCAGCCCTATGCTTTTACGGGGCAGCCATATTGCTGAGCAAAAAATATTATTGGTTGAAACATATAGCTGAAACATATATCTCTACCACAGCATTTCACATTATAGATATTATAGATATTATAAATATTATGATTATAAATATGACTATACATCTACTTAGATCGTACATTATTGTTATACCTCTATTTGCGGGAGTACTTCCTATTTACTCTTTTCTCTTTACCTTTTCGTATATCTTTCTTATGTCATATTATATTATTGTGTGGTTAACTGCGTTCCATATAATTATAAACTCATCGGTAAGGTAGAGCGCTACCTTGTCGGCGGCCGGTAATGGCATGGTGGTTGATAACATAACCTTACAACAATATCTTACAACAAGTTTTGAATTGCCTGACTATTTGTCAACATTCTAAAATAAAAATTTGGATCCAGGAGATCCAAATGCCTAAAAATAAAGCTTCGGTAGAGCCGCATACGATATTAGACAACCTCAGAAACTTTCGTCGTTAGTGCGCATATTTAAAAGGCGCGCGCAGCATCTGTCGCCATCGCAACGGCTGTCGCTATACCATGAAATTACAGCTGCCGCTACAACAAGACCACCCCTCTCCCAGCCGATGAAAATTGCCAAAATTCAATAAAAAAAATACCTCAAGATAGGATTTAAACTACTCCTTCCAATAGTCTTTGTTATGGTATCTGCTCCCTTTTAATTAATGCAAAAAAATTTAATAAATTAGTCATTTTTACATCTTTAATTAAGGCCATGTGAAACCGTGAATTTCAATATTTTTTAAATCAACATTCGAGCGTTTATTCGGAAAAAAAAATTCGTCAAGCGCTCCGTACACGTAAACACTATATGCAGGAACTTTTTTGAGAGGTTCTATTAGCATTTTCGTTAGTCGTACTCGTTTAAAAAGTAGGTTAATTGCAGATTCCTACTTACCGACAGTACGGTTTTTATTTAATTAAATAAATTCTCATCATTTTTTTGGAAAAACACGTTCGTCAAGCACTCCGTGTATGTTAATACTATACTCAGATTTTTTTTTTTGGACGATTCTATTTGTATTTTCATGAGATGTACTCGTTTGAAAATTATGTCGGTATTTTACATCACCTTAACTCCATCTTGCTTAATAAAACTGCTCTCAATAAAATAAAAATACCAGTTATCTGCTCCTAATAAATATTAAATTTCTCCACCATCAGATTTTTTAAAATCATTAAAATTTTCAAGATAAAAAATAAAAAGCGTTTTATATGACAAAGCTGCCGCCACCTTTATTCTAAATTTGTTAATTTTTCCAAGTGTGTCAAGACAATTGACTAAAGAAATAATATCACTCTTAGTATGGAAATTATAAATATCGACACTAAGAAGGATATTATTTCTGTAGTCACTAATATCATCGTTAAAGATATAAAAAAAAGTAATTTATTTAATTTTTTTTTCAATAATTAAAAGGGAGCAGATATCATAACAAATATTTTTAGAAGGAGCAGTTTAAATCCTATCTTTTGGTATTTTACTTTATTGGATTTTGGTCATTTCCATTCCCCCGCTGGAAGCGGGGTGGTATTCTACGCGCAAGCGTGTGCGTAATTATACGATCCACGTTGAAAGGGATTGGTTATTTTTGAAATTCGAAACCGAGTCTTACACGCACGCGTGGGGGTAATTATGCAATCAACACTGAGAGGTGTTGGTTATTTTTTCATAATAAAAAACAAGTCTTACACGCAAGCGTGCAGGTAATTATGCAATCAACACTGAGAGGGATTGGTAATTTTTTTAATCAAAACCGATTCTTACACGTATGCGTGCGGGAAATTATGCGATCAATACTGAGAGGGATTGGTTATTTTTTTAAAATTGAAAACGAGTTCTACGCGCATGCGTGCGGGTAATTATGCGTTCAAAGCTGAGAGGGATTGGTTATTTTGTTAAAATAAAAAACGAGTTTTACGTGCAAGCGTGCGGGTAATTATACGATCCACATTCAAAGTAATTGGTTATTTATGAAATTTTGAAACAGAGTTTTACGCACGGCGTGCGGGTTATTATGCAATCCACACTGAGAGGGATTGTTTATTTTTTCTTTAAGGTGATGTTATATACCGACATAATTTTAAAAAGAGTATATCTCATGAAAATACCAATAGAATCATCCACAAAAAATTCTGAGTATAGTATTTACATATACGGAGCGCCTGACAGACGTGTTTTTCCAAAAAAATGATCAGAGTTTATTTAATTAAATAAAAGCCGTACTGTCGGTAAGTAGGAATCTGCAATTGATCTACTTTTAAAACGAGCACAGCTAACGAAAATACTAATAGAATCGCTCAAAAAATTTTTTGAATATAGTGTTTACGTGTCCGGAGCGCCTGACAGTCGTCTTTTTCCAAATAAACGTTTGAATGTTGATTTAAAAAATATTGAAATCAGGGTATCACATCACCTTATTCAAAATCGAGTCTTACACGCAGGCGTGCGGGTATTTATGCGACCATGGCGGAGAGGGATTGGTTATTTTTGAAATTAGAAACCGAGTTTTATGCACAAGCGTGCGGGTAATTATGCTATCCACGCTGGGAGGGATTGGTTATTTTTTATAAATTAGAACCAAGTCTTACCGGCAAGCGTGCGGGTAATTATGCAAACAAGGGTGAGAGGGATAGGTTATTTTTGAAATACAAAACCGAGTTTTACGCACAAGCATGCGGATAATTATCGGTTATTTTTTCTAAATCAAAACTAAGTCTTACCCGCAAGCGTGCAGGTAATTATGCGATCAAGGGTGAGAGGGATAGGTTATTTTTGAAATACGAAACCGAGTTTTACGCACAAGCATGCGGATAATTATATGCGAACCACGCTGAGAGGGATTGGTTATTTTTGCTTTAATCAAAACCGAGTCTTACACGCAGGCGTGCGGATATTTATGCGACCATGGATGAGAGGGATTGGTTATTTTTGAAATTCGAAACCGAGTTTTACGCACAAGCGTGCGGGTAATTATGCTATCCACGCCGAGAGGGATTGGTTATTTTTTATAAATTAGAACCAAATCTTACCGGCAAGCGTGCGGGTAATTATGCGATCCACACTGAAAGGGATTGGTTATCTTTTCAAAATCAAAACACACGCAAGCGTACAAGTAATTATGCAAACAATGGTGAGAGGGATAGATTATTTTTTAAATACAAAACCGAGTTTTACGCACAAGCATGCGGATAATTATATGCAATCCACGCTGAGAGGGATTGGTTATTTTTTTTAAATTAAAGCCGAGCCTTACACGCAGGCGTGCGTGTATTTATGCGACCAAGGCTGAGAGAGATTGGTAATTTTTTTAAAAACAAAAACGAGTGCTACGTGCAAGCTTGCGGGTAATTATACGATCCACATTCAAAGGAATTGGTTATTTTTGAAATTTGAAACAGAGTTTGACGCACGGCGTGCGGATGATTATGCGATCCACGCTGAGAGGGAATGGTAATTTTTTTAAATTAAAACCGAGTCTTACCCGCAAGCGTGCAGGTAATTATGTAATCAACACTGCGAGTGGTTGGTTATTTTTTTAAAATCAAAACCGTGTCTTACACGCAAGCGGGTGGGTAATTGTGCTATCCACGCTGAGAGGGATTGATTATTTTTTTAAAATTAAGGTGATCTGATATCCACGCTATTACTCAAAATTGGGTTCCCGTTTTTCTCATTCAATTTTTAATTTTAAGAAAAAAACTCTTTGGCACGTTATAGATCTTTGTTAAACTTACAACGTGTCAAAGAGTTTTCAAAAATTTTATAATTGAAGGAGAAAAATGGTAACCCAGAATTGAGTAATAGTGTGGGTATCACATCACCTTCAAACCCAATCTTACACGTATAAGCGCGCTGGTAATTATGCGATCAAGGCTGAGAGGGATTGGTTATTTTGTTAAAATAAAAAGCGAGTTCTACGTGCAAGCGTGCGGGTAATTATACGATCCACATTCAAAGTAATTGGTTATTTTTGAAATTTTGAAACAGAGTTTTACGCACGGCGCGCGGGTTATTATACGATCCACGCTGAGAGAGATTGTTTATTTTTCTTTAATCAAAACCGAGTCTTACACGCAGGCGTGCGGGTATTTATGCGACCATGGCTGAGAGGGATTGGTTATTTTTTATAAATTAGAACCAAGTCTTACCGGCAAGCGTGCGGGTAATTATGCTATCCACGCTGAGATGGATTGGTTATTTTTTCATAATTAAAACACACGCTAGCGTGCAAGTAATTATGCAAACAAGGGTGAGAGGGATAGGTTATTTTTGAAATACAAAACCGAGTTTTACGAACAAGCATACGGATAATTATATGCGATCAACGCTGAGAGGAATTGGTTATTTTTTTTAAATTAAAACCAAGTCTTACACGCAGGCGTGCAGGTAATTATAAGATGAACATTCAAAGGAATTGGTTATTTTTGAAATTTGGAACAGAGTTTGACGCACGGCGTGCGGATAATTATGCGATCCACGCTGAGAGGTATTGGTAATTTTTTTTAAATTAAAACCGAGTCTTTCACGCAAGCGTGCGGGAAATTATACGATCAAACTGAGAGGGATTGGTTATTTCCCTTAAATTAAAACCGAGTCTTACACTTAAACGTGCGATTAATTATGCGATCCACTCTGAGAGGTATTGGTTATTTTTATAAAAGCAAAACCGAGTTTTAGAAGCAAGCGTGCGGGTAATTATGCAATGAAGGCTGAGAGGTAATGGTTATTTTGTTAAAATAAAAAATGAGTTCTGCGTGCAAGCGTGCCGGTAATTATACGATCCACATTCAAAGGGATTGGTTATTTTTGAAATATGAAACAGAGTTTGACGCACGGCGTGCGGGTAATTAGGCAATCCACGCTCAGAGGGATTGGTTATTTGCGTGCAAGCGTGCCGGTAATTATACGATCCACATTCAAAGGGATTGGTTATTTTTGAAATATGAAACAGAGTTTGACGCACGGCGTGCGGGTAATTAGGCGATCCACGTTGAGAGGGATTGGTTATCTTTTTAAATTAAAACAGAGTCTTACACGCAAGCGTGCAGATAATTATGTAATCAACACTGAGAGGGATTGGTTATTTTTTTTTAAATTAAAACCGATCTTACACTCAAACGTGCAGGTAGTTATGCGATAAATACTGGGAGGAATTGGTTATTTTTTGAAAATCAAAACCGTGTCTTACCCGCAAGCGGGCGGGTAATTATGCGATCAATACTGAGAGGGATTGTGATTGATTTTCTGCGTTAAAATATTATAAAAATTGAAGATTTATGAAAAAACTCAAAATTTTCAATTTTCACTTTATTCTATCTTTAGAACGATTGCATATTTGGCTCCAAAACTTTATTTTTGTCTTCTTGGGCTAATTTGGAATAAGTAAACAAATATTGAGCAATTTTAATATTTTGGCCTACGAGCAGTTGACGCGAAGTATGCATATACCCCCTTGGGAGCCAGAAGTGTTCAGATCAGAGCAAAGATATATAAAGTGATGTATTTCTTAAAGTATTGATAAAACACTGATTTGAACATCTACGTATTTTAAAAGTAATTTCTTGTGTTTAACAGCTGCACGTTTAAACTAAAACACTATTATTAGTACATAAAAGTAAGAACACTAAAACAGTGTTTTATTTAAATATAGCTGTATGTGTGGCATTTTATTCTTACATAAGGTTTGATATATAAGTATAAAAAAATTTAAATAAATATAAATACTGGTACAATATATTGTTCTATTGGATTATTGCAAATGTTTCATAATTATTTTATTAATACTTCTAATCTGTATGTCTGAGAATTAAAAATAATAATTTACCATTAAAGAAAAATTTTTGAATATTCTTTGAAATTTATTAAACATAAGAAAATACTTTTCAAATATAGCACAAGGCTATATTTCTAATTTTAACCTCTAATATATAAATGTTAAAAATATAATGTTAACCTTTAAAGCGACAGAAAGCCAGAATACTGGTACGACCCATAATCGATACTGTACGCAAAGTCGATCTACGATATAGGATACCTTTTTTATGAATTTTGAGGGGAAACATATACCCCCAATTTCAGTACTATAAAGGTTAAAAGTTTGGTTATATAGCATGGACATATATTTTGAATTGCTAAATCTAAAATATTTACATCTACAATTACTATAATTGTAATTTTTTTAATAAAATTAGAATGTCTTGCACTATATTTTAAGTAATTTCTTGTGTTTGATGGATGCACGTCAAAACATAAACACTATTATTAGTACATGGAAGTAAGAAACAACTAAAATAGTATTTTACTTAAATATGGTTGTATGTGTGGCATTTTATTTTTAGATAAGGTTTGACATAAGTATAAATAAATTTAAATAAATATAAATAATGGTACAATATATTGCTCTACAGGATTATGGCAAATGTTTCATAATTTTTTTATTAATTTACTTCTAATTTGTATGTCTGAGAATAAAAAATAATAATTTACCATTAAAGAAAATTTTTTTAATATTCTTTAAAATGTATTAAACAGAAGAAAATACTTTTCAAATATAGCACAAGGCTACATTTCTAATTTTAACCTCTAATATATAAATTTTAACAATATAATGTTAACCTTTAAAGCGACAGAAAGCCAGAATACTGGTACGACCCATGATCGATACTGTACGCAAAGTCGATCTACGATATAGGATACCTTTTTTATGAATTTTGAGGGGAAACATATACCCCCAATTTCAATACTATAAAGGTTAAAAGTTTGGTTACATAGCATGGACATATATTTTGAATTGCTAAATCTAAAATATTTACATCTATAATTACTATAATTGTAATTTTTTTAATAAAATTAGAATGTCTTGCACTATATTTTAAGTAATTTCTTGTGTTTGATGGATGCACGTCAAAACATAAACACTATTATTAGTACATGGAAGTAAGAAACAACTAAAATAGTATTTTACTTAAATATATTTAAGTAAAATATTATTTTAGTTGTTTCTTACTTATTTTTATTTTTTTAAAAAAATAAAAATAAGTAAGAAACAACTAAAATAGTATTTTACTTAAATATATAAAAAAATGAAAATAAGTAAGAAACAACTAAAATAGTATTTTACTTAAATATATTTAAGTAAAATACTATTTTAGTTGTTTCTTACTTCCATGTACTAATAATAGTGTTTATGTTTTGACATGCATCTATCAAACACAAGAAATTACTTAAAATATAGTGCAAGACATTCTAATTTTATTAAAAAAATTACAATTATAGTAATTGTAGATGTAAATATTTTAGATTTAGCAATTCAAAATATATGTCCATGCTATATAACCAAACTTTTAACCTTTATAGTACTGAAATTGGGGGTATATGTTTCCCCTCAAAATTCATAAAAAAGGTATCCTATATCGTAGATCGACTTTGCGTACAGTATCGATCATGGGTCGTACCAGTATTCTGGCTTCCTGTCGCTTTAAAGGTTAACATTATATTGTTAACATTTATATATTAGAGGTTAAAATTAGAAATGTAGCCTTGTGCTATATTTTAAAAGTATTTTCTTCTGTTTAATAGATTTCAAAGAATATTAAAAAAATTTTCTTTAATGATAAATTATTATTTTTAATTCTCAGACATACAAATTAGAAGTATTAATAAAAAAATTATGAAACATTTGCCATAATCCTATAGAGCAATATATTGTACCATTATTTATATTTATTTAAATTTATTTATACTTATGTCAAACCTTATGTAAGAATAAAATACCACGATATATGGTTGTATGCGTGGCATTTTATTCTTACATAAGGTTTGACATAAGTATAAATAAATTTAAATAAATATAAATAATGGTACAATATATTGCTCTATAGGATTATGGCAAATGTTTCATAATTTTTTTATTAATACTTCTAATTTGTATGTCTGAGAATTAAAAATAATAATTTACCATTAAAGAAAATTTTTTTAATATTCTTTGAAATCTATTAAACAGAAGAAAATACTTTTAAAATATAGCACAAGGCTACATTTCTAATTTTAACCTCTAATATATAAATGTTAACAATATAATGTTAACCTTTAAAGCGACAGAAAGCCAGAATACTGGTACGACCCATGATCGATACTGTACCCAAAGTCGATCTACGATATAGGATACCTTTTTTAAGAATTTTAAGGGGAAACATATACCCCCAACCCTGATACTCTAAAGGTTAAAAATTTAAAGAGCAGTATTATACCTTCTTTATATTCTCTTTATTTGTATCCTCTTTATTTTCATCGGAACTGCTGTCAGAGCTGAGTATTTTCTTTTTCAAATTTTTTCGGTTGGCTTTTGAATTGTCAACATCATCTCCATACTTAATTATTTTTTTTTGGTAACTTCTCATTTCTAGCCATGCTAAAAATTAAATTTATAATTATGCAGTTGAAAAAATTAATGCTAGATTAGGTTTTTTAATTTTGATAATTTTGAATAAACATATGTTCACTGTCATAATAATATGCAAAGCTTGAATATTTTCTCAAATTATGTGTTTTTTAGATATTTAATTAAAAAAATATTGTGATATCATTTTTTAAATCATTGAATGAAATTTTTTAAGAAAAAAATAATTACGTCGAAAGGTAAAACCTTTTAATTGAATTTTTACTGCAACATACATATATGTAATCAAATAAAATATTACATATTTAAAAAATTATTTTTGGTTATGTGAATTTTCATACTTACTTCCCTGAGCTAAAACTCTTACAGAATAGACCTTAAAATATGCTTTTTTTAATGACTTTTTTAGAATCAAAGCTGAAGATATATTACAGTCTGGCCAATAAATTTTCAGAATTGTTTTATTCTTAATGGCTTTGTCAATAGTTTCCTCATTTACTTCGCTACATAACCAGCATCTGAATCCTGTTTCCACTACATCTTTTTCGTTTATAAATTCCAGAGTCAGGCAATCATAATTACTTATATTAAGCAAGTGACTTTTATCATTCATTTTGCTATCTTCTGTTATACTTAAGTACTTACATACGACAAAACGAATGTAAAATTTCTCGTTTTAACTCGTTTTTTTTTTTACGAAAAGACTACTTATAACAAAGATAATTAGATCATTGCTAAGCAACGATAAACAAATGCACGGTATAAGTATTCGAGTTGGCTCATTGCCGGCATTGCCGCTATAGCTATTATGCACGTACATACATCGAGAGTGCGACCGAGTTCCGATCTTCCGGAGTGTATATACATATATTTAAGTCGACAGCCACCTTCACGGCTTCATCTCGGCCACCGACAGCCACCGAGTTCAGCTCGATGATCGGCTTTGCTGTACTGGCCTGCTGGCTCTCACGGTCTCACGTGACCCTCACAGGGATGGCACTTGGTAATTAGCACAGCGGACAGACCGCGTTACCGCTACTCCGTTTCGCGACTCCGTTTCGCAGCCCTACCTATATGTGACTGTCAAATAAGACTATGGCATACAAACGCTACCTAGAAGTGGGTGATGAAGCAATTACGAAAAGAACAGCTGGCCGATATGGGATAAAACTTTCTAAATCGAATTACGATGTAGAGGTATGTATTAAATATCGACATAATTAATAACGTAATAGATGTTTATACCACTCTAACCATCTCAAATCATAACTATGATTATTCGGCTCTCGTGGTAAAAAATACCTTCGCTCGTGCGAAAAACGTCACATGAGCTAAATAATCGGCAGATGCTATTTGTACGACAGATTCGTGCAGCGATGTATATCTATATATAAGTAAGACCTAACCTTCAATTTTCTTTAGTCGAAGAATTGACTCTTGACTAAAGAAAAAAAATAGGCAATGATTGACGTTTGACTAAAGAAATAATAGTCCCTTCTGTGATAGACTCTCAAAACAGTGGTTTTTACATGTTTTTTAGTGGATTATAGGTTATTCGTACGACAGATCTGTCGTACAAATAGCAACGCCGTAAATAATCACCTTCCGCACCCGTGTCGAATGTACTATTAACATAACGATTTTTCAATAGGAATCTGTTGATGAACTTCCATGTGGGCTCCGTGAAGAAATTCACTGTAAGTCGAGCAGCTTATTACACAAAGAAGAAAGTGAAGAAAGCTTATTACATGAAGAAAGTGAAGGCATCATGTGCAAAGAACCAGTTAGTACAATATTTTATTAAAATTTTTTATGCTTCTTTTTTGTTAAATAACTTTTATCAATTTAAGTTTTATGAAAATAGTAGTTTCAAGTTTGCACTATGTACACTAAGAAAAAGATTGTAGTTTTAGTATGATGTAATGAGTAATTAGTTATTCAGTTAAATCAAAATTTTCAAAATAAGTAAATTCAATAGATGAAAAGTAACAATTATTAAATTTACGACAGATATAAAGATAGGTTACATTCATAGAAATAATAACATAATAAAGAAAATCTTTATTATATTCTCATACGTGCATTATGTGATTCTCTAGGATGTTATAAAGAATAAGTGTGACATTAATTTATCAGTCTGAATGTCAGACGTTTTGCATCTCCTTAAAAAATATAATAAAGCATTAATCAGTATTAATATTCTCTGCATTTAATGTTTCTATTATATATTTTTAATAGCCACATCGATAAATGTAATGAGAAGTACAACCGTGGGTCATTATGAAAGTGTAAGTTTATTATAGGTGTAAGAGAGAGGGCGATATTTAATCAGGATTTTTTCTCTTTCTAACCTCCACTCAATATCGCAAGAACAAGAAAAAGAATGAAAAAGGCCATTTTGCATTTCCTTAAAACAATATAATAAAGTATATTAATATTCATTTAATATTCTAAGGGTTAACTTGTTAAAACTTATTTGTACGTATTATAGTAAGTACGAGTATCTTTCAACAAGTTAACCCTTAGAACGTTAAAAGAATATTAATGTTTTATATTTTTTGAAGGAGGCTCAAACTTATATATTTTTAACATAGACATAATAAGAAGTACAACCAGAAATGATTATGTTAAGTGTGACTTGGTGTAAGAGAGAGGTATATATTTAACTAATCGGATTTTCTTTCTAACCATCATTCAATATTGCATGAATTTAAAAAAGAAAGAGAAAGGCTGTTAAATGTTTCTCTATTTCTCTCTTTCTTTATTTCCCTAGTAGAAAGGCTAGCTTGGGCATCCCCTGTACATTGTACAAGGTATGTTTGTGACCAGGCAAGCCTGAGTAGATTTCTACTCGGATTGAGAGAGCTTGCACAT
The DNA here is from genome assembly GCA_036365515.1 of Torymus aiolomorphi. Taxonomy (NCBI): domain Eukaryota; kingdom Metazoa; phylum Arthropoda; class Insecta; order Hymenoptera; family Torymidae; genus Torymus; species Torymus aiolomorphi. The sequence continues at coordinate 96,134,615 of CM070877.1, read as the reverse complement.
TTTTCATATCTCATGTTTCTCATTCGAACTAGGCTGAAGGGTAATTTACCTACCCTCGTCGCTTTTAAACACACACTCTGCATACACTAAGGTTTCTCTAGTCCCTCAGTACCTACTCCCCTTTTTCCTAAAGCACTGACGCTCAAAGATCCCTGAGGAAGCTGCAGCAAGTAGGGCTGGCCAGCCCAGGTTGGCTCTACTCCATGGACACCAATCTACGCAGGATCATCTAGTTAGAAACTGGCACTCCTGTCTTACTGTCAGGGACAACTTCAGCATAGGGGTCGACACAGGGCACAACCAGAAGACCCACCACTATTCTAGGAGCTCCACAAGGAGAGTCGAGCACATAAAAACCACATATAGCTAATAAATAATCACCCCAGACAATATCCCCAAATAAACAGGACAGCTCGCAGCAGTCGCAGCTGTGGTCGTTGTTCACTCTCCTCGCTGCCTCAGCTACCTGCAAGAAAACATAAGTACCATCAGCACACCTATCAGAAGTTAGGAACGTTAGAGATGCTTACTACTACAGATCTGTTTTCGTCGGTCGTCGCTGACCCCGTAGCGGTGCTGTCTCCACCGAATCGCCACTAGCCGACGGACTCGATGATGAGAAAGACGTCCATGGGAACCTCACAGTTCAGCAGCCGCTGTTATCGTCGAGCCGAACGCCGAGAGTAGCCGCCAGCTGAGCGACACACACCAACACATATTTTACACGTGTGCAGTGCGCACGGGCCACGGTATACTCTCAGGCCGCTCAGGCGTATATACTCTCAAGTCGCAGGGGGGGGGGGGGGGGGAGTGGGGGGGTCCACGGTATAACGGCCTGTCTTCAATAGGTGAATGATGCGTTATGCATGATGCATTATGCATGACAAAAAAAATTTTGTTGTCCGATATCTACTGAATTTGTAGTCAGTGGTTGAAGAAGAACACACCTTCTCTCTAAGCGGGTGTCATACATAACCACTGACTACAAATTCAGTAGATATCGGACAACAAAATTTTTTTCATCATGCATAATGCATCATGCATAACGCATCATTCACCTATTGAAGACAGGCTGTAAGTATCGGCCATGTCACAGCTGCGGCGCAGTATAGTATAGTATTCCGAGCGGCCACGTAGACAGGCGGCGCTATAAGGGTGCGATCCCATGGCGTTCCGAAAAATTAGACGGAACCGTTTAAGCCCGTGAGTGCGAGAGAGAGGTTCTTCCGTGAATGTCTCTCTCGTTCTGACGGGCTTAAATGGTTTCATCTAATTTTTCGTAACGCCATGGGATCGCACTCTAACGTCGAGGCGCAAACAAGAAAAAGCAGAAAAAAAGACAAAAGGACACATCCCTTCTTCCTCAAGGACATGGCCTGGCGCCGATACCTTCAGGTTTAAAAAAAAAATAGTATATTACGCAACTAGGGAGGTAAAGAGTTGGCCAGTCCAGAGCACGTGTAAATTGCCGAGCCGAAGGCGAGGGTGGCAAACATGTACTCTGGGGTGGCCCTCTTTATCCCCGTGTTGCGTATTCGATTTTTCACCATACCCGGGCCGAAAATACCACATTCGCGTTTTTGAGCCGGGACCGAAAGTGGTACTTTCGGCCAGGGTATGGTGAAGAAATCCCTTCTTCCCGGCAAGCAAGCAAACGAACCAACAGAAGACTCTTCGTGCGCTGGACGAGACACACAGCGGTGATCAAAACCAAGTTCTGTACATAATTTGCCACCTGCACTCCGTTTCCGATCTCGTTCGTCGTCGTCCAGGCCACAAAAGCTTTCAAGGGGTCTCCAGCGTTCGCAGCAACTCCGATTCCACGCCCTTTGTAAGTTGCCGAGTGCTTGATTGGTGAGCTTTTTCCGGTTTTTCCTCTCCCCTTCTTTCTTTCGTGCCAGAGTGTGTGCGCGCCGTGAGTAGTTTTGTGTATAAGTGCAATTCGTCGGGTGAGAGGTAAAAGGAGACAATTCGGCTGAGTGCTAAGAAACCAGACTATTCGACCGAGGAATTTAAGGAGTCCGCAAATTGTCTGGTTTCTTTGCCCTCGTCCGCACGGAAAGAAGCATTCACAGCTGTAGACCGTGAGTGATAACCTAGTAAGTGGGTGCCTTCTCTCCATCGTGTGACGGCGCGACGGTAAGCGCCTATGTTCGTGTAGTCAGGGATGTCAACGATGCGCTCAAGGCACGCTCATTCGGGGTGACTAGCCACAGCCATCAGACGTGCGCGTCAGGCTTGAACTCAGTGTTAGTGACGGTCAACAGCCGTACCGCCACAGTCATAGACGCGTATGTCACATCACCCGGCCGTGCTACATGGCACGCTGTTTCTTTTCACGCGGCACGGGCTACAGCCGTGAATGCTTGTTTCCGTGCGGAATTTTCTGGTTTCTTAGGTCTCAGCCGAGTTGTTTTGTTTCTTAGCGCTCGGCCGAATTGTCTGGTTTCTTAGCTCTCGACCGAGTTCTGTGGTTTACTACTAGTCAAAGCAACAAACTTTTTAAGCTTTATTTAAAAAAAAAAAAAAAAAGTATTAGTTATTAATATGTATGAAAAATGAACAATTATTATTAATTTATTTATCGTTTCAAAATTTTTCGTAAATATTAAAGAAGGAAAATAATATTTTTATTAACACTGAATTGACTTTAGACTTTTAATAGAACCACCTTACACGCGATTATTTTTATTCTTATCTCAACAACAACAAAGCGGGACCAAAGTTATACTTGGTACTCTCTTTTAACTAATTTTACTTTTTTCCGCAAAACAACTTTTTCCCATTTGCAGGAAAAAAATAAATTCCTTATAAATTTAGCCAAATATCGTTTATAATACACTTAAATATTATGCCCACTTATGCAGGCGATGGGAACCAGCGCTTACAAATACTCCCCATCTTTCTGTTGAATCCATTTTCCAAATAAAGAAAAGTGGACACAATTGAGATGAAAATGTACTAAATAATAATAAAACATGAGAGAAAAATTGATGATTCCCTTGGGTGATAAATGAACCAACCCGCGGGAATAGAAAGCGAGTTTTCTCCCTTGTTACATAATTTACTATTTTCCCCGCTAAACTGTGAAAACATGAATTTTTCATTCTTTCCCAAATCATGCTCGCCATGAAAAAAGAATTGATTTTTACCTCGTGTGATATAGATTATTTATTGGTTTGTATCAACATATTAATTTCCGTTGACGAGTACATGTTTAGGATTTTTATTACTTGGGTAATTTCTTTTTTAATTCTTTATTCTAAAATGATATTAATCCTTCCGAAAATTATCTTCATAACCAATCGTTTTCTTAGTGTACATATTTATACAGGTAAATTTACAGATGAAAGAAATAAGGTTCCGTTGCGGCAAAACGCTGAGAAAGATTTCATTATGGTGAGAGCTGAAAAAGATTCTATTCCATAGCCTAGTTTCTTATAACACTTTAAACTGTTATTACATATCCACGGCTGAGCGGAAGTAGGTGTTATCTAGGCGCGTGCTCGTTGAGTGCTAATTCAGTGCACGCTTAAAGAAGGTGTTAACTCGACGCACGATCAAAGCAGATACTATAACTCTGGCGTTTTTTCACAAATTTCGTATATGCTGTTATAAATTGAAATACTTTTGCTATCAAATATGCACCTTTGAGAACCATAAAAAAACTGTTGCCAATTCATTGGCCCCTGGCTTCCCCAAAATTAATTTGCTGATTCCTTTAATTAATTTTGAATAGCAAACTTTATAATTTTTGCAACAATTTATGACATAATTATAATTAAATTCATTAATGAAGATTAAAAAGTATTAATTTTTAAATTTATTTCTTTATTTATTTAGATCCACGGGCAAGATAGATATAATATATATAATATATAAAAATATTGTAAAATAGTATATTGTGTGCCAAGGGCGTAAAGTGGGTTATTTTAGACCGAGTGTGGGTTCGCAACTCGTCTTCGGTTCGCAAACGCACTCGCCTTCGGCTCGTACTAGCTCACCTTCGCCTCGTACTGCAACCGCACGAGGTCAAAAACCCACTTAGCCCTTGGTGCACACCATATTTTTTGTACCGCAAGTATAGATTTTTGCGTTTTTTCAAAATATCGATGATTTTCTGAAACAATCTTGAAAACTCCATTCAAAAACGACAGCGGGCGGTAAAACGGTCGCTTTCGGCTCTATTAATAGGTTCAAAAACGCGAAAATCGTGTTTGTGGTACAAAAAATATATAAAATATTTAGATAAAAAATATAAATTTTTAAACAACAAAATCATTAAAATTTTAATTTTAATTTTTAGTGATTGTATAAAATATTACACACACACACACACACACGTGCGCACACACACACACGCACACATACGCACACGCACATACACACACACATCATTAGGGAGATATAAGCTTTAAAAAATAAAAACACGTTTTTGTTATTGTTAATAAGAAAAAAACTGTGATAGCTAGAAATTTTTTTTAGAAAATATAGATATTTTAGTTCTTTTTTGAATGCCTTCCATCCGATTCCGATGCATAGAGCCTTTCTAGAGAAATTACGATTTGAAAAAAAGGCTAAAAAAATTTTAACCTTAAATATCTCTGAAATTTATGGATCACTTCGCCCGAAGAACTCGACCGAGAGCTATTCAAAATCTACCTCTACAAGGAATTTTGAAGTGATTAAGACAATTTTAGTTCCGTAATCGTTGGACAAACAAAACTCATTTTTTTTTCATAAATCAATTTATTTCTCAAAAATTAACCAACAACACGAATTTATATTTTTACAGATTATAGCTATTCTGCATTATCATGATTTTTCTCAAAAAAATTGATTGTTCTGTTTGAGGGTTATAAGCTTTTAAAGAAAAAACACGTTTTTGTTAATAATAAAAGAACTATGATACTGGAAATTTTTTTTAGAAAATATATGAATTTTAATTCTCTTTCTAATGCTGCCCACTTGATTAAAATATCTCTATGCTATCATTAAAAAAAAGCATAAATAAATTTTGAGAAAATCGAAAATTCAATATTTAAATATCAATATAAAACAAAAACGCATCGGCCCAATCGAAAAACGGATTTTTGTCGCGCAATCACACAAAAAAAAATAGATCTGCCTGATTAAAATCGACCGAGTAGAAGCTGAGATCCAGGCGTACATACACACACACACATTTTTCTAACATCTCGAAAAATAAATATAACATGTTTTTACAACTCAAAAAATTACTATCACAAGGAAAGGAAGCAATATAAAGACATACTCCGTTAAACATTCAAATTTTTTGCACTACTAGCTAAACTAGATACAAGATTTATTATAAATATTATTGAATTTCAATAGAATACGCGAGAGATTCTTAAATAAAATTGGTGTAAGTATAATGAATTATTATTAACTACTAAACATGAATTAATTTGTAAGTTTTCTTACCTTTACATAATGTTTCATATGGTTTTAAATGTATTAATACGCTTTCATACATTTTTTATATTTAATGAAATTTTGTAAATCACTGAGGGAAGTGCCCCGGTGCAATAATAATCTATTATAATAACATCAATTTTATTTAAGAAATGCGTGTATTCTATTGAAATGCAATAATAGTTATTATAAATTGCTTCCTCCTAAAGAAAGCTTTGTGATTTTAATTTTGTGTGTTGTTGTAAAAACATGTTATAATTATGTTAGTGTGTGTGTGTTTTTTTTTCTTTTTTTCGAGGCGACGGGGAACTGCGTTAGGTACCATAAGGAGACACGTGTTTCCCCGTGTGTGGGACTCTCCCGATGTTGACATGTCAGGATTTACCCACTAAAACCCCGCCGCCTTATACTGCCACCGTGGAAACCGCCGGGAGGCCTTACTTCGCGGTGGCAGTTGTTGCCTCAGAAACCCTCCTCAGCGCCAACCGGCGCCAATTCATCCGTCAGTGCTGTTCACACCTCTTTTCTCTTCTGCCCTCCGGATAGCCTTTCAACGATGGGCGTGGCGAGTGTAACCACCGCGTCCCACCCCTCCTGTGAGGCAAGCATGCACCGTCCAATGCCCTCTGGCATCAGGAGACCTTCCCATGAGGCTCGCAACTTCTCCCTCTCATTTTTGAACCTAGGTCACGCTAACAGTGCGTGCTCCATGTCCTCGTCGATTCCAGGGCATACCGGGTACTGCGCACTATAGTACACACGGATACGATGTAAGTAGCTGCGAAAGCAGCCGTGTCCGGTAAGCACCTGCGTGAGGTGGAATGTGACGAATCCATATCTCCAGCTTATCCACTCTTTAATATCTGGGAGGATACGGTGGAAGTCCCGCAATCACCGAGAGAGCGATGTCCGACACAGTACGGTAAGCACGGGCCACCCTTAACGCGGCCACTCGATAGGCCCGTCGGCAGGTGGCTCCGTAGCTCGTATGGCTACTCATTGCCTCTGCCCAGGTTGGGGCTCCATATAGAATTACGGAGGTCACCGAGAGAGAAGTGCTCGTCGCGGCTGCTTCGGTCCTCCTATGTTAGGCATAATGCCCGCCAGGGCACGAGCCACTCCCGCTGCCTTTATACCCGCGTTCAAGAGGTGATCCTTAAACGTCAGCCGCGCATCTATTGTAACTCCAAGATATTTAATAGAGTCTACTGTCCTGATCTCTTCGTCTTCGACTGTGAAAGTAGCGTACTTCCTCTCTTTCGTTCGTGAGATGAGCACCGCCTCCGTCTTTTCTGCCGCCAGACTCAGTTCGTGGTCGGTCAACCAGCTAGCTACCACTTCAATAGCCTCATCTACGACGTGTTGGATCTCTTCGATACTCTTCGCTACGACGATGAGCGCAACGTCATCAGCGAAAGCCACCAATGAGGCCTCCTCTGGGTGCGGTTATCTAAGTAGTCCGTCATATAGGACGTTCTAGCCAGGGGGACCAAGGACTGAACCTTACGGCACACCTCCTGTAATTTCGTAGGAATACATGCCATCATCGGTGTCGTAGAGCAAGGTTCGGTTTCCCAGGTAGCTTGAGATAACCCTACGGAGGTTAAGTGGTACCGTTAGTCGTTTCAAGGACTCCATGATGTGGTCCCATCTGGCCGAGTTAAACGCATTTCGGATATCTAGTACAATGACAGCGCACCTCTGTACATCTCTGTACACCGACTGCCGCTGATGGCGTCCGAAGCTACCGCTATCACTCGGCCGATGGCATCAATAGTTGAGCAGCCTTTCCGGAAGCCGAACTGATTATCGGAGAGGCCACCCGCCTCTAGTATCGCCGCGCCCAGCCTGGTACTTAGTACTCGCTCGAACAGTTTCCCGACAATATCCAGCATGCAGAGGGGTCGGTACGAGGATGGCTCCTGGGCGGGTTTCTTTCCTTTCGCAATGAGTACCAGCCTTTGCGCCTTCCACTGTGCCGGGAAAATTCCTTCATGTAAACATTCATTGAATGTATCCACAAAAATATGGGGAACATTCAGCGCAGCGGTTTTTATGGCCAGGCCTGGAATTCCGTCAAGTCTTGGAGCTTTCCGGATGGAGATCTTCTTAGCGGCCATCTTCACCTCGGCTTTCGTGACGCCTGGCGACTTGGCTACGCCATCTCTTACCGTCAGGCCAGTGCCGGCTGGCCGTTCCTGGCTCACTGGAAACAAATGGCGAACTACCCTATCGAGAAAGACTGGATAGGTTGGTGCGTTAGGGCCCCTCGGCTTGATCTTGTTCATGATCGCTTTGTACGGTCGCCCCCAGGAGTCACTATTCGCCTCCTCGCACAGGTCTCGCCAGCATTTTCGCTTGGCCATTTTGATGGCAGTCTTAAGCTCTCTTCTTTTTCTCTCGTAGGCCACACGTAGTTCCTCATATGTGGGCCCGCGAGCAGATCATTGGTGCAGCCTTTTGGCCCTAAGGCACTTTCGGCATATTGCCGCAATGTCCTCGCTCCACCAATAGACTGGCGGGCGTCCCCGGGGGTTCGACCTTCTGTACATTGAGGCATCACAGGCCGCTGTTATGGCTTGTGAGAGGCTTTGAGCTTTCTCCTCTGTGGTTCCTTCCAACAATGCTCCCTCTAAGGAACAGAGAAACGCCTCTCTGTCGAAAGTAGACGGTGCCCATCTCTCTTTTATCTACAGCTTATCCATGCCTGCCGTTTTGCTGGTTAGCTAGAGCTTATATACTAGGGCTTGGTGGTCGCTGACCGTGTACCGATCGCTAACACGCTAGTCTAGCCCTTCTCCCATCAGTCTAGTGTTGACTAAGCTCAGGTCGACTATAGATGTCTTGCCTCCCTTAGAGTAGGTCGGCGTTTTCCCTGTATTAGCGATCTCAAGTTCTAGCGTCGCGAAGGCCTCGAGGAGCGTACATCCGCGCTCATTGGTCTTCGCGCTGCCCCACTCAGTCGCCCATGCATTAAAGTCTCCCCCGATCATTATAGGCAGTCGGAAGGTGCTAGCACAGGCTACAACGGTATCCAAGGATCTTGCAAAGTCATCGATTTCATCGCTGGGTGGGAAGTAGCAACTGTACATTCGCATACCCTCTACCTCCAGCCAGGTGAACCCGGGCAGGGGTGGGTCCATCTTGTTGGATAGATGGAGGTTTCCACATATCCAGATGGCAGCCTTGCCGGTGGTATCCCTGACCTAGTTTGGTTCGTCAAGATCCCTGTACTCTTCGCTGATTATGACAATGTCGGCCTTCTCTTCTCGAACCAGCTGTAGTAGCAAGTCCTGGGCCACAGAGCAATGGTTCAGGTTGATTTGAAGTACCTTAGCCATTACTGCTGTTCATTGTCCCGTCCTCCACCGGTTTCTATTTGTTATGGGACATGCAGTCCACTACTTTTTGGCCCTCTCTTCTGCACTGGAAACATTGCGTTGACCGATCGACCGTACTTTTGCAGTTCTTCGCCATGTGTCCGTTTTCATGGCACCTAAAGCATCGCGATGGTGTTTTAAATATTTTTTTTTTTTTTAAATATTCGCTTCAAGCCAATTTCGCTGTAAAAAATCTGAAAAAAATTAGATTCGGTAGCTATCCAACTCTACTTTAAGAAACCGTTTCCCTCGAAGTGCACAGAAATGGTTATTACTATAACCATAGTAGTTTTTTAAGTGGGGTATCGCGGAATCGATTTTTCTCACAGTAAACGACAAGAAAGCGGTTTTTTTTCCATTTTAAACTACTACCTGATTGGAAGCATAAAGCAACTTTGGTAAAAAAAAGTTATATATAGTTTTATATATAACTTTGATATAATTATATATGGTTATATTTATATCTTTGCTGTATTTTGAGGATTTTCGACGATATATATACCGACTTTTGAGGATTTTTTGGCATTTTGAGGTCCATCCTCAAAAGTCCAAAGCACTCGATCATCATTTTGAGGATTTTTCAGCGGCTTTACACAATAGTGTGTTAATACATAAATTTCAGAAATTCCGTAATATTTTTCCGTAAAAGCGGGCGCCGCAGGCGTCTTGGTGTTAGTCAATAACCTTAGGGTCATTATTTCTTTAATCAAGGGCCGTACACAACGTATATCCTTCATAACTTCTAGTGTGAATCGGACTATTGTACAAAATCTTTAGGAAATCCTCATAATAACACACACACACACACACACACATACACACACACATATACACACACACACATATATATATATATACACTTCACAGGGTTTATGGAGCCCAACCCTGTATATTAGTACCTACAGCCGAGAGTTCCGTACTATAAGGGTTCTTACACAATGCTGCGTGGGCAAGTGACTAAAGAAATAATGACCCTAAGGTTATTGACTTTCGCAGCGACGCCTGCGGCGCCCCCTAGCGGTTCCGCAGTTTTTTTCCGTAAATTTACTTTTGAACTCTTAAAGTCGGGACTCTAGATCGGGCTCCATAAACTCCGGTATATAAGAAAAAAGGCTCCATAAACCCCCAAAAGATATATATATATATATATATATATATATATATATATATATATATATATATATATATATAATGTCGGCATACGACATTGCTCCCGATGTCTTTATTTTGAAGGCATCGGGTCGCGCCGATCTAAGTCTGGCCTTCGGCTGTGGATTTGATATATTGCGCTTGCTGGTTTCCCAGGTCTTTCTTTTGGTTTTTCGCCTCTCCCGTCATCCAGTCAGTATCCATGCGCTGCTGCTGCTCAGGTGCTGTTGCTTTTGGTTAGAGCGGCCGACTGTTACTTGTCACCTGTGTTCTTGGCTTCTTCCCCTCCTTGGCTGTTGGAGGTGAGGGCTTCTCGCGGTTTGGAGGCACCCGTGATGCTCCTTACTTACGGAACAGGGGCGAAGTTTGTACCGCTTCATCCTTATCGGGTCGTGCCGCCTCTGCCTTTTTCCGGTCTTTGGCATAATCCTTGAGCGCTCTGGCGGTACGCCTGGCCATTCTCTTGAGCTCTGTATGGATATTCTTCTTATCTAAGATAAACTCTACAAGCGACTCGATGTTTCCACTAAGCCGCTTGAAGTTCTCCTCAGTCTTGGAGTAGTGTATGTGGCTCACCCCCCAAAATCCGTGTGGCCTGCACCGACCACCGGGGCTTTCAACCGATCGGAATCGTCGGTGGAAGTCCCCCCTTTAATGGTGGGTACCCACTTGGGGTACTGTATTCATTTCGTATACTACTTCCATGTTTGATTTTCCTCCCTCTTCCACTACGCTTCTTTTGTTCACGGTATAGTGCATTTGGCTCCCCCCAAAATCCGTGGAGCCTGCGCCGACCACTGGGACTTTCACCCGATCGGAATCGACGGTGGGATTCCCCCCTGTAATAGGGGTACCCACTTGGGGTAATACGTCTGTCTCATTTCAGTCCCTGAGGAGGAGCCGGAGCGGGCTCGAAACGTTGGGCAATGTGGTGGTGGGGGGCAGTCAGATCGTCCTTTGCTAACAAAGTTTTTTCCAGGTTTAATTAAGTTTTTATTTCAGATTCTGCGGGGGTGATTATAAACAAGGGCAATCTGACTGCCATAATATTAATTACATTAATTTAATTTGTAAGACTCTAAGACCGATGGAAAAATTCTTATCAGTTGATAGTAAATTGTAGTCGACATAAGTAATATTTTTAACGATCTCATACACTGTATCCATGTTTAATTTATATTCGGGGGGGGGGGGGGGGTTCCTTCCCCTAGCTAGTTTTGGTCCACCCCAGGTACTTTATTTCCCCGGTGCCCTTCATATCTGACGAGCTTACCCTTATCCGCCACCTGGGGAGGCGTCTGATCCGACACTAGCAACTCGACACGGGCGTGTGTGTGTGTGTGTGTGTATGTGTGTGTGTGCGCGTGTGCGTGCGTGCGTGCGTGGGAGCGTGTACGCGTGCGCGCGAGGATATCAGTTTCTACTCGGTTGATTTTAAGCGGACGGCTCTCATTTTTTTTGTTTTATTTTGTGTGATTGCGAGTGAAAACTCCGTTTTATTATTGGGCCGATGCGTTTTTATTTCATTTCAAATTTTCAGATATTTTAATGTGATGGGCAGCATTCGAAAGCGAATTAAGGTGGCTCCAGTGCACTGCATAGTATGTATCCGTTTCAGTATCCTCTCCACTCGGGGATTTAATCTTTTTTTTTTACTTTTGGTTAAAATCTTTTAGTTAAATGTAACTTAAAACACTCTGTTTTAACCCCCGGGGGTTTAATTTTTTTTTTTTTTTACTTTTGGTTAAAATATTTTAGTTAAATGTAACTTAAAACACTCTATTTTACTCCTACATACGAAAAAACGAAGAGATTTAGTCGAAAAGTATGAAAAACACGATAATCTATTGAATCAGCTGTTTTCTGCGCATGCGCAGAAGGGTCTATTCACAATCAATCAACAATATCTTGTTTGTTTCACTGTTGACATCCATTCTAGAGTGTAGTATAACGAGCTGTGATATTTATCTGTTTTTAATCTTTTTTCTAAAATTAAGGTCAGTGCGTAAATAAGTATTTAATTTAGTATTCTGATTTTATCTTTTTTGTTGTATTTGATTTTATTTTCTTGTAAATTTAGATGCATTCTTTTATTGTATGGTTAAATTGTATTCTTATTTTTGCTTATGCATTGCATAAATTTTTGTATAAATTGTTTTGCCGCGAAGGCAAATAATAAAATATCTATCTATCTATCTATCTATCACTCTCGCTTGTAAAAAATACACGATTCATATTCACCGGAAAAAAATCTTTAATTTTATATTTTGTTTAACCAAATCTCATTTTTTAGAATTAAGTATGAGACAATACAATGTTTACTCTCATAAGCTTACGTGTTATTTTGCTTCCGTAAGTTTCATCTTGATTTATAATTATAAGCAAAATCGCTAGAGCCACCTTAAGATACCTTTTGTTTCTAAAAGAAAATTTCCAGCTGTCACGGTTCATTTGTTATTAACAAAAACATATTTTTTTTTACTGCTTACAGCTCCCAAACTAAACGGTCAATTTTTTGGAGAAAAATCGCGATAATGCCGAATATAAATAGATATAATCTGTAAAAATTTTAATTCATTCTGTTGGTTATTTTTTGAAGAAAAAATTGACAAATAAAAAAAATAAGTTTTGTATGTCCAACGATTACGGGACTAAAATTGTCTTAATTGCTTCAAAATTCCTTGTAGAGGTAGATTTTGGATAGCTGTCGGTCGAGTTGTTTGGAAAAAATGATTAGTCCATACATTTCAGAAATATTTGAAGTTAAAAATTTTTTTAACCTTTTTTCAAATCGTAATTTATGTCTATGTATCTGAATTGGATGGGTAGCATTCAAAAGAGAATTAAACTACATATATTTTCTAAAAAAAAAAATTTATTGCTATCACGGTTCTTTTGTTATTAACAAAAACAAAATTGTGTTTTTTTTAAAAAGCTTATAACTAATGATGTTATATATGTATATATTATGTTAAATCTAGTGCATTCTTGCCCGCTGGTCTAAATAAACAAATAAATAATGAAATAAATTTAAAAATTAATATTTTCTAATCTTCATAAATGAATTTAATTATAATTATGTCATTAATTGTTGCAAAAATTATATAGTATATTACATCAACCTAGGGAGTAAAAGTAAATAATGTCCCAGATCACATGTAAATTGTCATCCAAGCCGAATGCGATAGTGACAAACATGCGATCTGAGGCATTCTTTATTTGTTCCCATGGTGCGTATACAATTTTTTTGCCTGGTGAAGTCGAAAATACAACATTTGCGATCGGGCGCCGGGAGCGAAAGTGGTACTTTCGTCCCGCTAGACAAAAAAAAAACTTGTTAACAAAAATTAATTAAAGGAATCAGCAAATTAAGTTTGAGGAATCCACGCACCAATGCATTGGCAGCGGTTCTTGTATCTAGTTTGCTGCCAATAGTGCAAATTTTAATGTTTATATTTTAATGTAATTTTAATGTTTAATTGATTAGGGATTTATATTTTTGTATGGTTCTCAGAGGCACAAATTTGATAGTAAAAGTATTTTAATTGACAAGAGCGCAGGTGACCGTTAAAAAGTTTGAGAAAAAAAAATACGTCGGAGTTAGCATTTTGTACGTGTACTGAGTTAGTTTGCTAAATTTTATTCTAACTAAATTAGAATAAACTTTCATGTAAACATCATAAATTAATCAAAAAAATTTTATAATACAATACTAAGTAAAATTTATTTGGATTTCTATATTTATTTATGCACACAAAATTATTTCTCAACTATATCATAATAATAATTCAATTTCATTGAATCGAGGCACAAATGCCTGATCACCAAAATACTTCAACTCCCTATCGACAATCATTCATTAATTTGCATAAAAGCGAAAGAGACAGCAAAAGGACAAATGAATCGCTCAGTTGAAGTATAGCAAATCAACGCGCGTGCTCGGACAGATAACACCGGACGAACAACTGTGTGACGCGCTCAGACGACCACATCAAAGCTGGCTATACTTATTCAGCTACAGCACAGAGTTATATGGCGGCTCTTTGCATCGCCTTCTTTAAGAAAACGCTGAGGTACTTAACATCTTTTTCTGCTCAGCCGTCGACATATGACTTATTTACTATTAGTAAATATATATAGTACGCAAAGATGTCACAAATCGACGCCTCCAATTCGAAACGACTTATTTCGTAAAAACATTTGGAATATACTTATTTCGCGAAAGCGTTTGGAAAGGAATTTTTTCTTAAACGTGTCTGGAACGGACTTATTTCGGGAAAGCGTGTGAAAGGGCCTTATTCCAAAACTAAATTTTCGAAAAATTTTGTACCACAGATTATTCAAACACGCCCAAATAAGTCTTCGGAAATTTTTTGGAATAAATCCCTTCCAAACGCTTTCCCGAAATAATTCTTTTCCAAACGCATTCGCGAAATAAGTCCATTCCAAACGTTTCTACAAAATAAGTCGTTTCGAATTGGAAGCGTCGAAATGTTAATTTCGTTTTCATCTTATTGAATTTTCATTAAAAATACAATAGGTCTCGGAAGTAATATTTTTCTTGCACATCGCCGAAACGGAACCTATATCTCCTCACCTAGGTTAAATGTATTACTAATAAGATAACTCTGGTTAATACGGCGATATACCTTTTCAGCTAATCGCCCAGGCACACGCACATACATGCATATACCGCGCAACACAAACTATGTGGACGTGGAATTTTCTCCCTGGAAAATTGCGAAAGGGTTACAAAGTCCATGAGTCTAAGAATTTTTTACCCGGGGAACACAATGGTGCAGTCAACATTGACGTAGCACAACAATAAAAAAAACCGCTGCCAATTCATTGGCACGTAGCTTCCTCCAAATTAATTTATCGTTCCTATATGTATATTATATATATTAAGTTTAAAATATGTTTATTTATTATATTTTTTTGTTAATGTTTTAATAAGTATGTATATTTATTATAAATAATAATGTACACATTATAAAAATTGAAATTATACTTCTAACTTTGATTTTTTTTAATGGTATCTTATAATTGCTTCCTCCTAGAGGAAGCTTTGTGATAGTAAAAAAGTTTATGAGATAATATTATCTCATATGTGTTAGAAATGTTACTTAGCAAATTTGGAATCGAAATACACTATTTTTAGAAAATGTCCGTGTGTGTGTGTGTGTGTGTGTGTGTGTGTGTGTGTGTGTGTGTGTGTGTGTGTCCGTATACGCTGATATCTCATGATCTACTCGACCGATTTTAACGGGAGAGTGATAATTTTTTTAGATTTTGCTTCCACAATTGGGGTCAATATTCTATTTTTGTAAAATTTAATTTTTTTTTTATAACCATTTTTTAATTTTCAAAATTTTTATTTTCGATTTTTTTAATATTTAGAACAAATATTGTTTTTATATCATGAATTCTCTGTATGTAGAATAAAATTATATACAATTAAAAATCGCTGCCAAATCATTGGCACGTAGCTTCCTCAAAATAATTTTTTGATTTCTTTTATTAAATTAAAATTCCAAAAATTAATTTTTCACGTAAAAAATTGGAAAAATCTACCTCTTCTTTTTCACGAAAAAAATTAGGAAAATCTATACCTCTACAATGAATTTTGAAGCGAGTAAGACAATTTTACTCTTGTAATAGTTAAACATATAAAACTCAATTTTTTTCATTTTTCAATTTTTACGTTTTTGTTAATAACAAAAGAACCGTGATAGCTAGAGAATTAAATTTTTTTAGAAAATATAGGTAATTTAATTCTCGTTCGAATGCCACCCACCCCATTTAGATACATAGAGCCGTTCTCGAGAAATTACGATTTAAAAAAAATTCAAAAAATTTTAACCTCAAATATCTCCGAAATTTATGGAGCAATGCTTTTGCCCAAAGAACTCACTCGATTGGTATACAAAATCTACCCCTACAAAGAATTTCAAAGTGATTAAGCCAATTTTACTATAGTTATTGAACGACAAAAAATCACTTTTTTTTATAAATTATTTTTTTCTCAAAAAATAATGAATGAAAAAATCTAAAAATTTAGTAAGTTATAGTACTTAATATCCTTTATGACCAAAAAAATATTCATGTTAATATCTTTTTTTAATTTCGAAATATAACCTATTTACATAAAATTACATTTTCATCAATAACTTATGACAAAATATAGCTACCGACTTTTTTTTTTTAAATTATAGATAATTTTATGCTACATACAGAGAATTCATGATATATAAGCAATATTTGTTCTAAATATTAAAAAAATCGAAAATAAAAATTTTAAAAATTAAAAAATGGCTATAAAAAAAATGAAATTTTACAAAAATAGAATATTGACCCCAATTGTGGAAGCAAAATCTAAAAAAATGATCACTCTCCCGTTAAAATTGGTAGAGTAGATCACGAGATATCAGCGTATACGGACATACACACACACACACACACATCCATACGGACATTTTCTAAAAATAGTGTATTTCGATTCCAAATTTGCTAAATAACATTTCTAACACATTATCTCATAAACTTTTTTTTTTACTATCACAAAGCTTCCTCTAGGAGGAAGCAAAAAAAAAAAGTCGATAGCTATATTTCGTCATAAGTTATTGATGAAAACGTAATTTTTTGTAAATAGGTTATATTTCGAAATTAAAAAAAGATATTAACATGAATATTTTTTTGGTTATAAAGGATATTAAGTACTATAACGTACTAAATTTTTAGATTTTTTTATTCATTATTTTTTGAGAAAAAAAATAATTTATAAAAAAAAGTGATTTTTTTTGTCGTTCAATAACTATAGTAAAATTGGCTTAATCACTTTGAAATTCATTGTAGGGGTAGATTTTGTATACCAATCGAGTGAGTTCTTTGGGCAAAAGGATTGATCCATAAATTTTGGTGATGTTTGAGGTTAAAATTTTTTCCAATTTTTTTTTAAATCGTAATTTCTCGAGAACGGCTTTATGTATCTAAATGGGGTGGGTGGCATTCGAAAGAGAATTAAATTACCTATATTTTCTAAAAAAAAAAATAGTTCTCTAGCTATCACGGTTCTTTTGTTATTAACAAAAACGTAAAAATTGAAAAATGAAAAAAAAAATGAGTTTTATATGTTCAACTATTACAAGAGTAAAATTGTCTTATTCGCTTCAAAATTCATTGTAGAGGTATATTATTGATAGTTCTCGGATGAGTTCTTTCGGCAAAATGATTGATTCATAAATTTCAGAGATATTTGAGGTTAAAATTTTTCTAGGCATTTTTAAAATGTATTTCTTGAGGATGGCTCTGTGTATCTGAATGGGATGGGTAGCATTTGAAAGAGAATTAAAATATTTATATTTTCTAAAAAGAAAAATTTTTCAGTTATCACGGTTTTTTATTATTAACAAAAACGTAAGGGGTAAGGGAAAAGAAGGGGGTATGGGGGTATATAAGGAGGTGTATCGCGGGTTTCATTTCAGTCCCTGAGGAGGAGCCGGAGCGGGCTTGGAACGTTGGGCAATGTGGTGGTGGGGGCAGTCAGATCATCCTTTGCTAACAAAGTTTTTTTTCCAGGTTTAATTAAGTTTTTATTTTAGATTCTGCGGGGGTGATTATAAACAAGGGCAATCTGACTGCCATAAATATTAATTATTTTAATTTAATTTGTAAGACTGTAAGACCGATTGAAAAATTCTTATCAGTTGATAGTAAATTGCAGTCGACATAAGTAATATTTTTAACGATTTCAATATCAAATATCTAAAAAAGTTCAATCGGTCGATCTTTATGAAAATAAGTACACATCTTATCTATTATAACGAGGTTCCAAGATAAAATACGGAGAAGATAAGTATCTCGGTCCTCCGTATTCTATCGAACCCGTTAGGCTCTCGTTCCCGCGAATTCGTGTATCTCGAGCGTGTGTTGACATCGCTCGGACGATGTATTTGCGTTAGCTACGCGCGGGGCAGGCGCGACTTTGACCGTTGCAAAGTCGCGCAGGATTCATTTTTGAATCAGATTCTCTCGAGCTGTCAAACCGCGCGTACGCGAGTAATTTTGATCATCCGTGAAGAAAACGGTATCGTGCGTCCTCACCGGTGCAGCGCAGCGCCAGTCCACGTACCGACCACGAAGAGCAGCGCACGTGAACAATCCGAGCCACTCCTGGGGTCCAAAGCGTCTGTAGGTCAACGCTGGATTTTAGGACTCGGTCTGAACACTCCGAAGTCGACCGGAGGATAAGGCCTGTCGCAGGAGCGGATTCGTGAGCGAACGACGAGGGGAGTGCACTCCCCTCCCGGTAAGACTCTTCGAGTATTTTCCGCGCAGCGTTTTATTTGTATTTTCGGCTCGCTGCGACGAGCGGCCGGTGTTGCGTTCACCGGCCCAGCGAGAATAAATACATTGATCCGCCCGCGCCGTCAGCGGATCACGTCTTCTTGTCGGCGCGCAACGCGACGCGTTTATGTTGTAATAATTTAAGAATAGACCTTGTTATTGTTCTGTGAAGTAATTGAGGCTATTCTTCATTTATCGACCTTAACCTAACCTTCTCCCGGATACCGCCGCCTCCGCGGGAAAACGACTCCGCCGGTCGTTTTCATAGCTGAACTTAGCGGCCGCGCGCTTTACTCTTTGAGCGCGCGTATTTTACTCAGCGATCCATTTAGTTGGAAAGCGAAGTTCGTGTGCGATCTTCGCGTTGTTTTCAGGATTACAGAAGCAGATCCACGGGCAAGTCATTTTAGTTTGACACCCGCGGCACCGTGTTCTAGGGCATCGCTGGCCTGTGGCTTTTCGGGATTTTTCCCCAGCAGCCATCCTGTTACAATGGCGCCCTAACGTGTTGGGTTTAAGGAGAAGGTTAGAGGCCGGTACATTCGAAACCGGCCTATTCAAATCGCGTTTCGTTTAAATTCGCCCGCGCGCAAATTACTGCACCGGACTAATCAGCAGACGGCCAGTGGCCATAAGCCGTTACAGCTGATAGGCGCAGTGATTTAAACTCGCCAAGTCGAGATGCCGGGCATAAACAAACAGACAAGAAGGCTCGCGGCGCGCATAGAAACATAAACACAAAACAGCAGATTGCTTGTTTTTGTAGGTGTTTATGTTTATGCTCGGGCAGTATTGTGTATACTTGTCCCGAGTCTTTTAAACTGCTGTAAAGCCAGGGCGAGAGCATTTAAACGACGATTATCGTTGTTTTCGTCGTCATATGTGGCGAAAATTAAATTCCTTTTTTTGACGCGAGGTTTAAAACGATTTTCACGCGATTTTTTTTGGGTTGATCGTGCCTGTGCGTGCAGCCGGTCGAAAGTGAGAATACTTTTTTTTTTTGGTTGCGGGAATTATATAAGTCGTTATCGTCGCGAAATTTTTTTTTTGGAATAGCCACGCTCTCTCCTAGCTAGCTGCATCGAGATACGTCGTTCTCGAGCAGCTTGGGACAATTGTGTGTGGTAGTTAGAATTCTAACATTGTAATTTGCGTAACAAACGGCCAATTTGAGAGAGAATCTCAGCAGTTAGTTGCGCATACACACACAATTCGTCACACAATTTTATACAGTCGGTCTAGCTTCGCAAGATGGAATCATCGACCCCAGAAGAACTAGCCGAAAGGATGGAGCATTGGCGCAAAAATCTAGAGCTGAGCTTTGAAGCTGTAATAGAAGCAAATATAGCTCTAGATTTAAGAAGCACCGGACATCTCGAGGGGGATTCTAAGCGAATCACTCAGTGGCTAATGGGAAGTTACAACCCAGCCCACTTCACACAAGAAATAAGTGGAAGTGCTTACGAGCAGTTCACAAGGAGGCTCGATTGGAGGAATAAGTTCGTCAACACGACGACCCTCAATGCAAGCGGCGCTCCAGAAGTGAACCGAATCGCCGACCCCTTGATCCACAGCCTGTTTCAGCAACTGATGTCGAATAAAGCAGTAGACAACAACTTGCTGAGTTCCATACGGAGATACGTCTACCAGAATATGGAGCAGAGAGCAGTTAGTCCTCCCGACGTAAGACACAAGGCTCTTAAGTCACTACGGAGCACTCTATCTCCAGAAGGAGGACCGGGTGAAGTCCAGGTACAACTAAGGTGCAGCACAGCTTGGGGGAGGGGAGATTCCACGATCTCATCCCAGTCCGAAGAATCTGAGAACGCGAGTTGCTCGGGGAATGCAGACCACACATGGATTTCGGACAGCTGCGCAGCAACCGCACCATCGCCATCAAATTTAGCTTCCATCCACTAATTCGACGTCGGAGTAAGCACAGCCTGGGGGAGGGGAGATCCTCCAAGCTTCCCCCTGTTCGAGAAGTCTGACACTTCACGTCGCTTGGCGTATACAGACCGCCTGAGGGCACCGAACGGCTGTGCTGAATACTCCCAAGCTCACGACGACGGAGCAAATGCAGCCTGGGGGAAGGGAGATTTTCCAAGCTTCCCCCGGTCCGAAGCGTCCGATATGGCCCGTTTATGGAATACATCGGCATGGGACGGCTGTATTACTCATTCCCAGACTCCTGGAGACGAAGAGCAGACAAGCCTTCCAAGGAGCAACGAGGAAGAGATTAATAGTCTGGTGACGACACGACCGGTGGACAGAACGCTGATTACTTCGCAATTTCGCGACGTATCGACGCAAGCAGAAAGCGAGCGTCATTGCGAATGCGAATGTAATCAGACGCATAAATTGGAGGAGGAGAAAGTTAGGCGCCTAAGCGAAGAGGTAAGGCGACTGCACGACGAGCTGCGCCAGCTACGCGCGCAAATGTCGTCGCTTCACAATTCCGCTGTGCCTAACAAGAAACGAGTCGCAGGTGCAACTAAGCGCCATGCCAAGTAACCTCTATCGGACCTAGGGACTAAAGACAGCAAGAAGTCGTCCCGAAGTCCTCAACAGTCCAGCTCTACAGGAAAAAAAGAGCCGTATGCAGCAGCCACGCAACGATCTCCAAAGTTATCTGAAAGAGATAAAGGCATAAAACCCTCGAGCAGACTGAGTTCGAACCAAGGGACAGGTTCGAATCCTTGGACGACGGTAGCCTCTCGACGTTCCAAACGGCGGTATATCCAGCAGGAGTTGGATAGTAGAGTATACCGCTCGTCAAGATCGAGGAACGCGCTCAGAGTATATAACTGTCCACCACCGAGTCCAACCAGAAAATTGTGTTGGACGTGTAAGTCACCAACGCATCTTCACTGGGCCTGCCCGGAGCGGAAAAAGGGCCCGAAGAGTGAGACAAGAAGAAGGCAAGACGACCTGCCAAGTCAACCTAGGAGGAATGACGGCAGTGGTCGACCGGAGCCCCAGCGCCAGAAGTGCCAACCGTCTCCGGTCCATCAATCGTCATGGGACTGGTCCCGACCGCCGTTGGAATTCAGCGGAATTACGGTGATGAGCGACCCACCGTGTGCGTGCGCGGGACGATCCCTCGATGTGGATCGTTTGATCAGCCGTTTAGTGCACGAGCTGATCCGCGCTTATCCGGAACTGTCGTCTCTGCCGCTGATGACGACATAAACTCGAATCGAACGAGAGCCTCAGTATCGAGTTGCTTCTCTTCCGCTACGCAACGTCTGGGAGAGGGGTATAACGAGGTACCAAGATAAAATACGGAGAAGATAAGTATCTCGGTCCTCCGTATTCTATCGAACCCGTTAGGCTCTCGTTCCCGCGAATTCGTGTATCTCGAGCGTGTGTTGACATCGCTCGGACGATGTATTTGCGTTAGCTACGCGCGGGGCAGGCGCGACTTTGACCGTTGCAAAGTCGCGCAGGATTCATTTTTGAATCAGATTCTCTCGAGCTGTCAAACCGCGCGTACGCGAGTAATTTTGATCGTCCGTGAAGAAAACGGTATCGTGCGTCCTCACCGGTGCAGCGCAGCGCCAGTCCACGTACCGACCACGAAGAGCAGCGCACGTGAACAATCCGAGCCACTCCTGGGGTCCGAAGCGTCTGTAGGTCAACGCTGGATTTTAGGACTCGGTCTGAACACCCCGAAGTCGACCGGAGGATAAGGCCTGTCGCAGGAGCGGATTCGTGAGCGAACGACGAGGGGAGTGCACTCCCCTCCCGGTAAGACTCTTCGAGTATTTTCCGCGCAGCGTTTTATTTGTATTTTCGGCTCGCTGCGACGAGCGGCCGGTGTTGCGTTCACCGGCCCAACGAGAATAAATACATTGATCCGCCCGCGCCGTCAGCGGATCACGTCTTCTTGTCGGCGCGCAACGCGACGCGTTTATGTTGTAATAATTTAAGAATAGACCTTGTTATTGTTCTGTGAAGTAATTGAGGCTATTCTTCATTTATCGACCTTAACCTAACCTTCTCCCGGATACCGCCGCCTCCGCGGGAAAACGACTCCGCCGGTCGTTTTCATAGCTGAACTTAGCGGCCGCGCGCTTTACTCTTTGAGCGCGCGTATTTTACTCAGCGATCCATTTAGTTGGAAAGCGAAGTTCGTGTGCGATCTTCGCGTTGTTTTCAGGATTACAGAAGCAGATCCCCGGGCAAGTCATTTTAGTTTGACACCCGCGGCACCGTGTTCTAGGGCATCGCTGGCCTGTGGCTTTTCGGGATTTTTCCCCAGCAGCCATCCTGTTACACTATATCACATACAAAATTGTTTATGAATTTGGAGTTGATGCATAGAGCCATTCTCGAGAAATTTCGATATGAAAAAGAGGTTAAAAAAATTTTAACCTCAAATATCTCTGAACTTTATGGACCAATCATTTTGCCCAAAGAACTCGACCGAGGATTATCCAAAATCTACCTCTACAAGGAGTTTTGAAGCGATTATGTCAATTCTTTTACTCCCGTAATCGTTGGAATAAAAAAACAGGCACTCACATACCAAACACACAGACACTCACACCCACGCGCTCATACAACACACATACATTCACACGTACGTTCATACACAAACGTACACAGAGATACATAGAGAAACAAGCACTTACTAACGCACACACAAATAATACACAAACACACATGCTCAGACACACACGCAGACACATACGCGCGCTCACTCACACATACACACTCACATACACACATACACGCTCGCGCAGACATAGATACACACCCACACAGGCATACATACACGTACACATACACCCACACGCAGGC
Source organism: Torymus aiolomorphi (assembly GCA_036365515.1). Lineage (NCBI taxonomy): Eukaryota > Metazoa > Arthropoda > Insecta > Hymenoptera > Torymidae > Torymus > Torymus aiolomorphi. Next base: position 96,111,498 of record CM070877.1, on the reverse strand, counting down.
GCAAACACACACTCGCACATAGACACTCACACGCACACGCAAACACATACGCGAACACACAGATACACGCACAAAAACTGACAAACACACGCGCTCATACACGTATACACACATATACACATATATACAAACATACATACACCTAAACACACACGCACACTCATACACGACGCACACCCAAATACACACATACAAAAAAACAGACACACGCGCACATAACCTACACAAATACACACACAGCGACTCACATGAAAAAAAAGCGTGCTCACACACGCACAAAACCAAACAGACAAGCACACAGACACGTGCACGCATGCGGACAAACATACGTACACGCACATATTCACACGCATAAACACAAACAGACAAGCACACAGCCACGCGCACGCATGCGGAAAAACATACGTGCACGCACATATACACACGCACACAACCCACACGCAGATGCACACACACATAGCAACACACATACACCCACTCGCACTCACAGACACGCAAACAGTCAGGCATACACACCCGCCGACACATACACACGCACACGGATACCTACACACACCATCACACGGACACGCGTACCCAAACACACGCGCAAACAAGCACACACAGCCACACACTTGCACACATAAACATGTACATAGTCACACACAGATACACTCAGAGACTCCAACGCACATAATTACACACGCACACACAAACTCATACACAAACACACATGCACTCACATAGCAAACACAGACACACACACACGCACACGCTCATACAACACACACATACATTCACACGTACATACATACACAAACGTACACAGAGACACAAGCACTTACTCATGCGCACATAAATAATACACAAACACACACACGTAGATATAAACACACATACTCACACGCACATGCGAACACATACGCGCACACACAGACACACACGCACAAAAACAGACAAACACACATGGTCACACACATATACACATGCGCCCGAACGTGAGCACTCACGCACGCACACAACCCACACAAATCACTCACTTAGACGCACACACACAGAGACGCACATGAAAAAAAGCGCGCTCATACACGCACAAACACAAACAGATAAGCACACAGACACGCGCACGCATGCGGAAAAACAGACGTGCACGCACATATACACACCCACACAACCCACAAGGATACACACGCAGATGCACACACATAGCAACACACACACCCACTCGCTCTCACATATACGACCACACACAGACATACACACACACGCCAACACATACACACGGACACACGCGCGCACGGATACCTACACACAATCACACGGACACGCGTACCCAAACACACGTGCAAAGAAGCACATACAGTCACTCACTTGCGCACATAAACACGTACATAGTCACACACAAACACTCAGAGACTCCAACGCACAAAATTACATACACGCACACACACAAACTCATACACAAACACATAGGCACTCACACACACAAACACACATACACACACACGCACACGCACATACATACATAACAATCGTACATATATACACAAACGTACACATAGCTACACAGAGACACAAGCACTCACTCATGCATACACAAATAATACACAAATACACACACGCAGACACAAACACACATACTCAGCCACACACGTAGACACATACGCGCGCGCACACACATGCACGCTCACACAGACATACATACACACAGCCATACATACCCGCATAGACTCGCACATACATACACCCACATGCAGGCGCAAACACAAACTCGCATACAGACACTCACACGCACACGCAAACACACGGGGCAACGCACAAAATTACATACACGCACACACAAATAATACACGAACACACATGCAGACACAAACACTTGTCTGAGTATGTAGACACACATGCCGACACATACGCGCACACACACAAACACATGCACACACATATACACCCACACGCAGGCGCAAACACACACGCGCACACGCAATCATATACGCGCACACACAGACACACACGCACAAAAACAAACACACGGGCTCACACACACATACACATACGCACACACAAACATACACACACGCATACAGAAACATACACACACGCATACATGCTCATGCAGCATACATACACGTACACACACACGCACACGTACGGACACAGACACATACAGACGTATGCAATTTAGATTCACTGAAGGTCATTCTAAATTTTCTTCTGTATAGAATGTATGTTATAAACTGATGTCTATTTATGAATTTTTTCTGAGCATATTTGCAGAAACCTATTGTCCGCTTAAGGTGGCCGAATTACCCAGAGTTAATATCTTACTATAAATAATCACTGTGCATGATAATAATTGAATTAATTATAGTAATATTATTATATTTATAGAATATACCAAGTGACACTGATGAAATTGAACCACTGGCAACAACAATTTTTTTGAGAAGTATTTTGGATCAGCATAATGAAAAAACTAGTGCATCGAACAAGAAACCCAAAAATCTGGAGGAGTTCATGGATAGTGAAGAATTTTCAAAAAATATTACCACCCCGGTTGACAAAACCGTTGGTGAAATTTTTTTAATGGTTTTGAAATATAGTATATGTAATAGTCTACCGATATCAGCAATGTCTAATTTGTTTAAACTTGTAAATAGTATATTTCGGGAGCCGATATTACCGGACTCGCGCTACACAATGGATAAATTATTGAATCAAAGTACCGGAGTACAGTTCCATGCAGTTTGTCACAATTGTAAAGCCTACATAGGAAAATTTGAAGAAATAAACTCCATTACTGTATGTAATGTTTGTCAAGAAGATTTAAATCTTACAAACCCTAGCAACACTAGTTTTTTTGTAATAATCGATCCATCGACAGCGGTATCTGACCTATTACGAATACATGGAAAAGAGTATAATTACATAACCAGAGAAAGACAAGGGGAAGATAGCCATCTAAAAGATATTTATGATGGTAATACCTACAAAAACTTTTTAAATAATTTACCACAAGAGGATAGATATAATTATGTCACAACTATCCTTAATACTGATGGAGCAGCCAAATTTAAGAGTTCTCAATATTCTGTATGGCCAATATATCTCATGATTAATGAGTTACCTATCCAACTCAGGATGAATAATCTTATAACATGCGGTTTATGGTGCCACAAAAATAAACCGGAGATGAATACTTTCTTAGATCCCCTTGTTGATGTTATAAATAATTTATCAAGTAAAGGAATACAATGTGAAATTGAAGGACAAGAGCGCTTAATAAAATTATATGTTACGGCATGTTGTGTGGACACTATTGCACGTGCTCCAGTTCAAGGCATCACACAGTTTAACGGTCATTTTGGATGTAATTGGTGCCTACATCCTGGTGTATACTCCGATGGTAGCATGCGATATACATTACAAGAAACTCCACCAGATACCAGAGACGATGATATCACTGTAGAAGAAATGTTAAGGTCTAACCCTCAAAATCCCGTTAATGGAATAAGATATGCATCTACCTTGATAAATTTGGACCATTTCAAAATTATATCTGGATTCGTTCCTGATTATTTGCATTGCGTTTTAGAAGGTGTTGCTAAGCAATTCACTGAGTATTATGTCCAAATGTCGCCTGATAATATTGGAATATTTGATGAAATTCTCAATTCTATAGCTGCCCCAGAACAAGTTTCGCGTCTAACTAGACCATTAAGTATGCGAAAAGTCTGGAAAGCTAGAGAATGGGAGAGTTTTACGATATTTTATAGTGTCTCTATATTCTCATTAATTTTAAATAAAAAATTATTGAATCACTGGCTGCTTTTTGCCGAAAGCGTGTACATATTGTTAAAGTCGGATATTTCCATAGATGATCTTAATAAAGCTGATGAAATGCTACATAAATTCGTAGCGAAAACTCAAGAGTATTTCCGAGAAACAGCCATAACATATAATGTCCATCAACTCGAACACATAAGCAAAAGTGTTTTGGATCATGGACCTCTTTGGGCACATTCAACTTTCAGCTTCGAAAGTGCTAATCACTATTTATTGAAGGCAATAAAGTCGGCAAATGGAGTTGCCCAACAAATAGTTCGATTTGTACACGTCAATCACAGCGCAAACATTGTCCACGAGCGTGTGTATGCCGATGCTGATGAGATTGTAAAAATATTCTGTGACGAAATAGTATCGGTTGAAACACGAAAATCATCTAAAATAGACAAAATAACCTATTTTGGGGAGGGGTGCAGTCCTGACAGCAGTTTAATAAATAGTCTGCAACTGTCTGAAAACTCAAAATTTCATATCAAGATGGTAAAAGATAGCTGTCTATTTGAGTCATGTTTAAAGAAAAAAAAAACGATCAAACAATTCATTTGCTCTTTTGAGAGACAAACGATACGTAAGGATTAAAGGATTTCTCTCAGATGATGAAACAAAACGAGAATTAACGATCTGTAATATAATTCATACAAGTAATTATTATCGAAGATTTTATAAAGAAATGCAAAGAGTGGAAGCGATTGATGAAGAAGAGACAATTGTACCAACAACTGATATCGTATTTATTTGTATCCTTATGAACGTACAAGAAAATACTTATATATGTGCTATGCCAAATTTAATACATTACTAGTACACAATCTAATACCCTGAAAGAAATTATTAATAATTCAGTTATTAAATCGAGAACGTGATCGAAGGGTAGCAACGCCGTGCATGGCAGTCTCGGTTATATTCGCGTTCGGGTCGGCTGTGCTCTCATCAGGGGAGCTGTATTGTACAGAGATGATAAGAGCACAGCCGAGCCAAACGAGAAGGTAAGCGTGGCTGGGGCTTTATTGAGGTAAGCGATATATCGAAAATCTGCGAAAAAACTGACGGCTATATTACTACTTTAAATACAGCCTGTGCTTTTCTTATGGATGTTTACGAAAAAGCTGAGATTCGAATTGAGATTCGAGCTGAGATTCGAGCTGAGATTCGAGTTTCACTAAATTACCACCACATGCTTTCTGTAGCGCTGTCATAGACATTCGAGATATTTGCGATATATCGCTTACCTCAATAAAGCCCCTTCCGCACTTGGCATTGCAATACTGGAATTACTCTCTTGAATTGCTATGAAGCTCGATAAAGGTGAAAATTGTGTAATAGTATTATATAATACTATAGTTGTATAATAGCAATTGAACAATTGTATAATAGTACCGTTGTGCAATAGATAGAAGATTAAAAATTGTATAATAATATTAGTTAATGTAATTGCGTTTACTATGATTTACATAATTACTTACAAATTGAGTCAAGTTTTATTATCTTTATACATGGACATTAAAAGCGCAATCGTAAAAAATGGTTTTATATATCATTTCTAGATTTTTATTTAATTTCAACATTCTTCTCTTAATGTTGTACAAAAAGTACGAATTCCGCTACACTTATAAATATAAACAATTTTTGTATCATTACTGGACCAAAAAATAAAG